>VXBQ01009511.1:257923-270781 GCA_013400175.1 Phainopepla nitens
GCTCGGAGCCGGGGCCGCGCTCGGAGCCGCCTCGGCCCCCGCCGCCCGCTCCTCCGAGCTGGCACCGGGCACGGATCCCCCAGGCCGGGGGCTCTACTTCCAGCTCCAGTGAGAGCTGAGGAAGTGTTTCTACACTGAGATTTCCTTCTTGCACTGAAAACCAGGCACTCCTCTCTGAAGGCAAGACGAACTGGGAGAGCTCTTTAACTGCTCGATGAGCAAGACATCCCAATAATGCTTAAAAACTTCAATATTGAATTTCAAAAACCATTTTCTCTGAATTTTTAAATCCGTTTCTCATGTTTAAGGTAAAAATTAACCAGTAGCATGCATTCATCAAGAAATGTATCTAAATCACTACATTTTCCATGCTTTTCATGCAATTAGAGCCTCATATTAGCAACAGGTCCATGTTCATCAACAAGCCAAAGTCTGCAATAGGTCGATTTATTTCTCTGTGATTCTGACACAGCATCTTCTGCCTGGCTTGTGCCATAGCAGCCAAACAATTTGAAATTTGCTCTAAAAATAAGTTACAAATTATTTTAGCCTTACGTTAATTTTTCCAGACAGAATGCCAAATGTTAAAACCTTTGGGGAAAAAAAACCAGAAAACACACAAATCCCAAGAGTTTCCTTTTAAAAGCAGAATATCTTTCCACTGGAAAAAAAGGTAGAATTATTCATTTGCAATTCTCTGTTCCTTTTGGTAGACAGGGAACACCCCTGTGGTTTGATAATCTCACGCAGGATGAAATAATTCTAACCTCCAAAAAGGTGACCTCACCAGCAATGATGTCATCTCCTTGAAAGGAAGAGAAGTAACACAGGGCTGGTGTTACAATCAAGTGAAGAACTTCACAAGTGAAGCCACTTCCTAAAAATATTCCAATAATTTAGGGGATGGGAAGTGATTATTTGTATTTCACATAGGAGGCAGTACAAATCCTATACACATGGACAGTTACTTTGTAAGGCTCTTTTCCAATGTTCCCTCCAAGAAAAACAGAAACATTTTTCAGGAAAAAACCCAGAAGTTTACAAATGGCAAGCGCTGACTTTGGATGTGTTTTCAACTTGAATTGGTCGGGTTTTGAGTTTGATAAAACAAATGTATTTTTGTCTGCTACCAAGGGAACACTGGAATTATTTAAAATATGTAATGGAACTACAGTTAAAAAGCTGTAGTGAAAGACATTTCCAGCATCTTGCTGTCTCTCAGCAAACAGCAGCCCAAACTCACCAACTCCAATTCATCCTCCTCCGACTGTACTCAGCAAACAAGAGGGATAACACAGTTACTAAAAATAGCATTGCTTTCAAATGAAAGAAAAAGTCACGTTTGTGCTTCAGGATTTTGATTCATTTTAATTAATAATGTGCATTTGCCACCTCATTCTGCAGATGCTACTGCTAGAAATGTAACACTTTGTGAAACTGGTGTCACATAAAACCTGCTGTACTGAGAGAACACTGGCTTTGGGAAATTGGTGCAGCAAGAGCTTGGTGACCCCAAGGACACGGCTGCACTGGTGGATGTGCAGCACAGCAGTCCCTGGCTGCACTGATCCAATAAACCAGCTCAGCAACACAATACTGCTCACACATACAGCCACCATTCCATGACAGCACCTACTCTGAAATCTCCTAATTTCCCCAAAACACAGACAAACCCAAAGCTGGAGATGATGTTGTTCACAACACAACATTAAACAGGTGCTGTGCACCACTAACTAATGTATCAGAACTGCAGTACTGCTTCTATTTCTAATTAAAAGTGTAATTATTGTCAGTGTAATGATCAGCCACGGTACTTCCTATCTCTCCTATACTTCAGTATTCCTAGAAAAACCTTTTTTTTCCAAGGATCATTACTCTGAGGCTAATTACAGCTTTTGTTACTTGGATTAATTTGGTATTATTCATCGTGAGTACCAGTAACAAATGTAAGCTCTTGTGGTAGCTTAAAAACAAACAGGAATTATACAGAGAGTACTTGTGTTGTTTGTATCCTGCCCCTCCTGGTTATGGCCCATTCTTCCACACGCAGAAAATATCCACAGAGACACTGAACATTTCTACATGGCAGCAGAAGACTAAGACCAAAGCATTTGGCCAAGTAAATTAAAGGAAAAGCAGAGTAACACTTCCTGCAAGACCTGTTCTGGGCTCGAGGCCGTGCTTGCCTCATGGCTGACACGAAACTCGTGTGCTATTCCCAGCCTGGCTGGACAAACCCTGGTGCCCAGATGCCAAAGAGCAGAGCAGCACTGCAGAGCAGCCCAGGGCTCTTTGGTGGCCCCTCTGCAGAGCCAGAGCCCCGAGGACAGCCAAGGTCACGTTCCACGGAGCCACATCAGAGCAGGGCTGCTCCCAGCCCTTCCTCACCACAGAAGCTGCACTTCACATCCCACAGCCATTACAACCCAGGAAAAACAGGTACAAAATGTGCTTCGGGGCACGTTAATAGAGCTCACATCACCAATAAGATCAGCCATTCCTCCACAGAATAATGGATAACCCTTTTAAAAACCCACATCCTCCAAACCACCGGAGTTCTCAGCACCAAGTCAGAGCGATGTCAGATCAAACCACGAGTCCCCGGCCCTGTCTCTACCACTGTGCTCTTTACCACCTCTAGGTCAGACTGCTGTTTTACAGCTGTAAAAATTCCTTACAAGCTGAACTTCTCCCCAGGTCACAATTCGTACTCTTGATTTTCTTCAGCGGCATTTCAGAATACAAACACCCCTCTACTCCTGTACCCTGTGGTAAGCAGGTGAGACAGTTCCTCCCTGTACATTTGGGCAGAACAGTGCATTTCCAGAGAGCCAGACCCAGAAGAGATGGTTTAACTCACCAGTGGTGGCATCATGCCCTTGCTGGAGGGTGGGATGACCACACGGAGGTCGGGTTTGCGGTTGTTCATGCCGAGGTTTCCTCCTCCTGGTGGAGGTGGGGACTTTGTAGGCATGACTTTGCCTAGGCCATTCCCACCACCACTGGTACCAAGTAGACTTGGTGAAGCTCGGGAATTCACAAACCCATTTCCTGAAAGAGGAAAGACGAAGGGACGTAAGACTGAGGAGAAGGACAATACAAAATTTTGGTGCTCACGTACCAGTTATGAAATATTTATTTCGTAAAACTTCCGATAACAAACTTCCCACCAGGGGCTGAGTATTGAACAATCGAACAAACACAAACCACTCTGACCAGAGGATCAATATGGAAAGGGAATATCACTTCAAGGGCACGCTGTGGCAGCTCAAACGCTGAGAGGAGCAAATTGCCAAAGAACCATTTCTAATAACATCCGTTGTGTTTAGCTTGCCCTTCGAAGCTCCTCCAGGCTGAGCCTGCAGAAAAGTGAGGGTTTTGCACAAGCCCACTTGGTCCCCACCCCCACAGAGACAGCATGGCCTACACTGAATGCTGCCTGGGAGACCAGAAGATCAGCTCTTAAAGTCTCTCTTTCTAAAATGTATTCTTCATATAACTCCAAGACCTGTAGGACTGATTTCAGCATCAATATTTACTGTCTGATTATTATATTTAGCAACAATGAGGGGAACTAATCTTTTCTCTTGAAATTCATTCCAGATAAACACATCATTTATGCCCATAGGTTTACTTAACAAAGTTTTTCTCGATCTTACTCCTGGTACTCGTTTGAAGTGGAATTGGACAAGCCAAAGCCTACAGGTCCAGGATTCACCACTGAAATATTCAAAAGCTGAACATGCTCAAGGTAGAGGCCTCAGCTTACACTGAGAACCGACCAGAAAACAGCACCAAGGCAGTAAATCAGTGAAGTGCTCAGGATTCTATTTTCCCATCCTGACAGAAGCACCAATCATGCTAACCAAAATATAGTTCTCAGAAAAATGTTTAAAGCCACATTCCAATCACAGAATCATATTTATAGCAACAATTCCTAAAATACACAAACCTTATTCAGCTGCAAACAGAAAAAAAAGTTGTTAAGGAGAATTTTGCAACAGGGAACCCCATAGTTCACCCTACAGAACCTGTGTGTGTGTGTGTATAAATAAACACAATTCACAGTAAGATTCTGTTTGCACTAACACTGCAGGTCTGAAAGCAGCTTTTATAGGCACAATCAGGAAAAGTCTGTGAGACAAAGTTCACTGTGTGGGAAATTCTCTCCTAATCGCCCATAGCGCCACGCTGGCATGAATTTTGCATTATTATTCTAATTTGAATAGGCCCCTATGCCCAATCCAATTTTATTGCATTAAATACATATTAATCTAAAAGCAATTAAAATAAGAAAGTTGTCAGTGTCACATTCTACCTTCTTTAGCAACATTTTTAATGCCTTTAAGAGCACAGCAAGAAGGAAGAACAGTAACATGTCTCAGCAAGGGCACAAAACTTCCTGGAGGTGCCTGGTACAACCAAGGTACTCAGCCAGGGCACACTGAGAACCTCGATGGGAATTCACCAGGATGCTGCCAGGAAGCCTCCTCTGGATTTACTCACTGTGTGGATTTCCCACTGTGCCAAAAGCCTGACCATACATGGAGGAGCTGATAAGTCCCCTGAGTTTTCCAAGGTTAACAGAGCAAGGAGTCATTCTAATTTAGTACTTTCCTGAAGCATTTGCATAGGAGGTATGGGAATATGACTTTTAACTCAGAACTTATGGGGGAAAGAAGGAACACAGCAGAAAATAAAGTTTTTAATGCCAGTATTCTTCCTTCTATTAAAAACCACAGCAAAAACTCACTTTGTATTAAAGGATCTACATTCTTCAGCAGAAAACAGCAGAATTTCTTCAGATGTTTCTAGGTTAGTGATAAAATTTAGGTGGAGTGGTTGAAAAGTTGGGCTGGAGCTGAGAATACACACTGGAGCTAAATATATTCCTGAATGGTAGGAGAAAACTCTCCACAGCTGGGTCACATGGAAAAACCAACAAGCCAAAAGGAGAAATTTAGTTCTGTGCTACCCTTAAGGCTCCTGAAACGGAGATCATTTTCGTAGAATCGTGATTTTGTTAACACAGTTCTGCATCAATTCCTATCCATTATAAATGAGTGCAGCATGAGTTACAGCCAGCCTGCAGAGACAGAGAGACATCCTACACAATGGACAGGATAAAAATTAAATGGATTTGCAAACACATTAGGGAGGGAAAAATATCAGAAAACAGCACAATTTTCACCAAATTCTATCTGAAACTTTGTTATGGCACCTCCCATTTTCAGCAAAAATGCCAGCCCATTTAAAGAACTTATTGCTATAATGGAAGTGAAGTCTGGGCTCTAATGCAATAATAAATAGCATTTTATTACTCACTGGGGCTGTCAGTGTCACCTTTCCATGGCAGGGCTGGGAGCTCTGAGCAGTTCAGGCTGCACAACAATCCCTCTCTGTACAAACAATGGGGTTCTGTGCAGCACTTTGGGCCATCCCATGATACCATTTCCTGTCCTCTGGTTCAAGTATTTCGGTAGCCCGTGTGTTAAATCTGGACAGTCTCTCTCTTCCACACCCAGTCCAGTCATTTCCTGAGCCCTTATTCCAAGGCTCTGCCAATCCTTCAGAAACATTTCATGCTTTTAGTGCTGCTGTCAAAAACAACAAACTCCTGCCACTGCCTGCTCTGTGCAGTATCAGGCGGCAGCAGGGCAGAGCCAAAGCATTTCTTCTGACAAAAGGCTGAGCACTTCTCAAAAGGAGTGTTTAGAATATATTAAAGATGGGAGAAACAGCAACAAAAAACATCCTAGGTGTGCAATACTTTGGGTATGAATCCAATAGCAGCCCTTTGTGATAAGGAGCTGGCACTGAACACTGAGCACACACCAGACTGACTGTATCGATCAGCTGAAGGGTCATATGCTGGGGCTGCAATAAGAGTGCAGAATATTCATTTTTAGTATGAAACTTCAAGCCTTTTTTCTTTTAATAATCTAATAAGAAAATCAAATTACCAGTTAAGAGTGAAAGGATAACTAAATGTGTGGTATTTCTTAGAGCAAGGTCAGGAGCCAGAAAAAGATAATGAGTACAGGATGATGCAACTGCACAGCCCTTTGCCAAACCAAGGCCTTAATAACCCCATAAATTCTACTTACTATTTCATATAATACAGAAATTGTTTCCACTCTACCTGCTATAGATCTTCCCCAAACACAACATTTCATGTTTAAAAACGTTTTCAAACTGGAAATGGAAACGGAATATAAAATCCTTCCATATGTGTAAAAATACAACCATTTTTACTTCTGAGGGAAGAGTTTTATTTAAGTCTAATTCCTTAAAACAGACGTGAAAGCATGTTCAACACAGTCCTTTGGAAAACAGACACCAATGCAAATATAAGCTCTCAATTATATGAATCATAATTTAATTAGATTTGCTGGTAACAAACCCTGCCAACGTACATTAGCCTACTTCTTGTTTAGTCAGAAAGTGTTTACTTTTGAAGCACTTCTTTTCTGAAGTGAAATGTTACAACCCACCCATGATACCAACTGGATATTCTGCCTTCAGAGACATAATACAGCTTAATCTCATTTACTGTCCTGCAGCCCAAGACACAGCATTCAATTACATGAGCCAGACTCATATTTCACTATATAAATCACATCAGCTGAAACAATGAACACACGTGGCTGGAAAGTACTCCATGTACTTATTACTACTCAAGGAATAAATTACAGGCATTGATGCCATTAATTTTTTATATTTTTTTTTGGTTGTTCATTTGAGAGAAAAACTGAACACAGTTATACACAGTTTTGGAGTAATTGTGGGCAAGCAGCTAAGCTATGTAAGATTAACCAAAAATTGAGATTGTAGTAAATAAATATTTATGCCTCCAGTGACATCATAAAACCAAACAGACGTCACACAATCAGAAGTAAACTGAAAATTGTGTTTGCAACAAGCCATTGATTCACGAGGCATCAGGAGATCAGATAAAATCTACTGAAGGAAAATATTTCCATGAAGAACCTTGGGCAGGGGGACATATTGCAAGCAAAACCAACAATAGCATTTCTGTGTGCATTAGTTGCTCAATTTGTTTACTTTGGGGTTTAGTATGACAGATTCAAGTGGAAATTAAAAACAGCATATGCCATTCCTACCATTTTCAGCTCTGCACAGCAATCACTGCTGATTCTGCCACTGCTTCAAAAAGCTCCAGTTCTGTGTTAGCTTTGGAAAGAATTTTCTGCAGTATCTCAAGGAATCTGAAGTAAATGTATTTCTACTAAACTTTACAAATCAGTATGTCAGATAATTCAATAATTTGAATTAAAATATACCTTTGACAGTAATATTAGGTCTTGAAACATGTTTAACCTGTAAGATTTATGCTTCTATGCTTCTAAGGCAGTACTTTAGATATTAAAAGGCACCAAAAAAGAAATACACATGACTAAATGTCAAGGGAATGCTTAGTCATGTTACAGAACTTTAAAAAGAGCTCATTTCCCAGGTTGTTGGAAATTTTCTTTTGCCTACAGCCACATAAAAGGAGTAAGAATTTTCACGGATATTTAGAATTTAAAGGGGTGGTTAATATTCAGAATGCAACAGCAAACCTAAATAAAGGCATATTGCTCTTGTATCTGAGTGAAACATCACCAACAGCAACTGGATGTCTTTTAGGTCTTTTGTCAATTAAACAGATTACAGTTAATTACATCAGTTTACTTCCCAAACTTGCTGGTTTCTGTGTGTCTATACAAAGCCAATGTAAGGAGTGGCAAGGGAAGGAGGAGAGAAATGGTGTGTTTACAACAACCTGGGATGTGCCAGTGCATCCTGGGCAAGGGGGTATTATGCAAATGTTGAGACTTACTTTAACCCAGCTGGGAGATTAATAATTTGCTCTCTGTAAGGCAAATTCTAACCAGAATTGTCATGTACCTCTCAGTAAATTAGAAATTTTGGTTAAGATAACAAACACACATGGCAAGATATGAAATTTCAACTGAAACCAAGGGTAGTTCAGGGACTGAACTGACCTCATGACATGCAGATGGGTGGTTTCCAAGGAGAAAGAGCTACAGTTTAAAAAAAAAATCTAATCCTTTCTTTCTTTCTTCTCACCAGCATGTTTTTTATGCTGATTTCAGCCAGTCATTTCTTGTGAGCAGATTTAATCAGAGATGTCCAGCAAAGGAAAAGGGTCCAGCTCACAGCCTGTGGCACAGCTGCTCTGCAGTACTCCCAGAACTCCTTTTCCTTCAGGAGAGCCTGGAAGCTGTGGCAGTCAGGCTGGGCTCGTGCTCCTCAGGATCCCCCAGCCCTGAAGCCCTGAGTGCTGTACTGAGCTGTGTCCTGCAGAGATCAGAGCAAGGCACGGCTCGGTGCCCTGGCACTGCTGCCAGCACAGCAGGACCCTCTGTGTGCTGCACTGCCAGCAGGTGAACACACACTCTGGAGCCACAGCCCTTTCCACACAGCTGGAAGTGAGGAGCTCTGACCAGGGAAAGACTGCCTGGGACCGATCCTCCCTGTCCCATTGAAGAGGAGGCACAGCCTGGAGCAGGAACATGCTCAGGGTTTATGTACAGCTGCTTTTCCAAGGTGGTCCCCTCCCACAGGGCCAAGGCCTGTAGCTGATGGAGGTTAATGGGCTGGCAAGGGGACTTTATGTACATGTCAGAGAGGGGCAGAGGCAGAAAAAGCTGTTTTCTTAAGGAAGAGGCTGACAGCATCAATTCAGAACACCTGCCAGAAACTGCAAGAGGTGTTTTTCAGGAGTCAGTTGGATACTTCTGCTGGGGTGTCTCTCACTTCACAAACCAAACACGACTAGAGAGGTGAGCACAGGGAGCCTCTGGTGCACTCCAGATTGCAGCAGATTCAGACTTGTGCAAAACCAAGCTCAGATTCTCTTCTCCTGGAACACAAAAAGCTCCCCCCATCAGCCAAGCCTTCAAGACAAAGGGAACCATTTACAGGTGTGGCTATTCACAGTTCTGTTTTTGATCCCTTTTCTGGCAACTCCAAGCACTTTACAGGTGTGTGCAAGCTGTCAGTGGCACCTCTGCAAAATCCCTCCTCGGGCCAGGATAAAAGACCACACATGATCTAGGCTGACTCTTAGCAGAGATCCAACAGCTCACAAGACACAGCTCTTCCAGCAGATACACCCTTCAGAGTTCTGCTCCAAAGAAAATCATCATTCCTGAGGTTACTTCACATTCGGAGAACATGAAGATTAGTGAACAAAGAGGAGAAATTCAGTACCCAAGCAGACCTGGTCTTTTTTATCCATTCTCCTCATGGTAAAAACATAAGAGGAAAGACAATTTGTTTTTCTTTTTTTTTTTCTTATTTTTCAAAAGATTAACTATGTCCATAATCTGCACTATTGACCAGAAGGGCTATTTCACTGACACAGAAATATATAGACAGAAAATACTGTGTCTTTGTGAAATCACAACGAGCCTCCACTTCCAAAAATTCCTTAAGAATCCCCCGGGACTGGGAAGAACTTAGGTCTCAAGGTTTATGGTTTTCCTGCAGCCTTGGCAATGAAAACCAGCTCAGGTCCTTGGCATGGTTCTGGCTCAATGCCACACATGAAAGGTGTGGAAGAAAAGTAGAAACAGAGTAACTGGGGTGGCACTTCTGAGCTTTTCTGATTCTCAGAGTCCTCAAGGACAGCACAAGGTCACTGCAAGTGCATTTCACTGGCAACCTGTGGATGATTCATGGGATGATACCAATCTACACAGCAAAGCAGAACTCATGGCAAACTGGAATGTCAGCCCTCCCTCCATGAGCCAAAGAAACTCTCCCCTGGATCTGGGGATCTGGGCACATGAGGCTCTACTTTGCCTCAAGTGCTCTCCACATCCTGGTGATATGAGACTCCTGGAGCACGTTTGATGCCCATCACAAACTGAACAGGGTTTAACATTGACCAGGAGGAGATCATCAATGTTCTAGCTCAGAAACATTTAATCTAATTAACAGAAAAAATAGATTAGCTCTAGAGGAAGCCCCCTTATAATGTTGGACATTTTTCCCCTCTCAAAACTGGTTTATTTGCCAAGCGAAAATTTTCAGCAAATGTTTTTTATGTGGTGGGTAGAATTTTAAAAATATTACAAAATGAAAATGCTTTTTCAGAGTTATGACAGCTGCATGTGAAGTAAGCTCTCAGTATTATAAAGTGATCACAAAATTTTCTGCTCTGGATATAAAAAACCACCTACCAATCTTTGCTACAACACGCAGATATTTTTACTCAAAGTTATTTTCCACAGAAAAACTGTTAAGTTGGCAGATTGACTGCTAAAGCAAATCATTTCCATTCCAATCAAGTTACACAGGACTTGAGAAAAAGACTCATGTGAACTCAATATGAGCCATTTTATGCAACATCTTTGTTTGAACTGGGTCCCAAATAAGTAAGATAACCTTTACTTGCTTGTTACTAAGAGATAAAGGCATGTGTCTTTCAAGGAAATGAGAACAAAATCTCAGATGCACAAGAACTTCATAATATTGAAGAAGATGGGCTTTTCCTTTATTTATTTATAAGAGAATATCTGGGAATATGGATATGCCAGTACTCAATCTTTACCTCTGACATCACTCCTATAAATTGTGAGCAGCAAATTTGGCACATGACCTTTCACTACATCCACAGGAGAATTCTCCATTCCTGAGAAGTTAAAAAAAAAAACCTGGAAGCTAAAAGAAGAAAATAGATTTTTTTAAAAAGTGAATTCTACAATAAATGCAGCAAGAAACTAAAACCATTATTGTCTGCAGACATAATTAACATGAGATACATTTCAACAGCAGCTGTCAAGCTCAAGTTGACAGCAGATTTATTCAATCTGGTTAGGTATGATTTCTTGATTGTGGTTGTAACTGAGAAGGTTCCTGTGCACCTGCCAGTAGTTACAAAGTTCTTATGCCTTAACTTACAGCAAGTGGAGCTCTGAAAACTCTGGGTACCCCTCTGATTTAGCATTCTGGTGTTAACCAGGCACCTGAGTTTCACTGGAGGTACTCAGAGATGTTCCCCTGTTCTTGTACAGTCACAACTCTCACTCATGACAAACCTTTCTAGAAGTGAGTGGGTATATGTATAACATCTTGGGTGTGATGTTCTGCAAAGTAAGAGATAAGTGATGCATTTTGACTTTTTACATAAACTATTAATAAATGCAAGGAGGAAAACATTTTACTGCATTAAATATGCTCCCCAAGCTGCTGTAACTGGGCATTTCTAGAGTTTGATACCCCACAGCAAGCACTGTAACCACTGTTTTATTTGCTTATTGAAGGAAGGAATCTTAAATCTGAAGCTGCTCTTATTAAAGCCTGATTTCGCAAAAGAGGCCTGAAACAGCCTGATAATAAACTTATTTAGTCTGACTAGAAAAATTCTATGGAAATCAACATCTGACCTCTACAGTTTCTAAAAATAGTCATCTTTTTTCAACTGAGGAAGTTTCCTCCATTTAAAATCTTGCTTACCTGATGGAAACCACTCTTTAATATTTCATATATTTGCTGCACATAGCCAAGGAATGGATAGAGAGTGGAAAGTCAATCCTGTGCTTTCAGCCTTGGAGAGTTGCAGCATTTTTTATTCATCAATTCAATTGCCTGACTTGATGTTCAAAGAACTTCTTCCCAGCTGCCACACTACGTAGCCAGTGGGCAAACACTGAAAGGTCAACAGTTGCTTCTCTAATTCCATGCTATGAACACTTCCCAAGGGGAGTTAGGTGTGTCTGCAAAACTGACCTTCAGCCAGCATGACTTCCAGAGGCACAGGAGGAACGTGACCAAAGTGGGTGAGCTGTCATTTATTTTGTCTGTCTGTGGCACGACACATTTCAGTGGCTGCCTGCCCCTCTACCAGAGTGCTAAATTTTGTTTAAGGGAGACAAAATATTATTGAAATGAAAAAGTGCTATCATATATTTTTACTGAAGGCCAAAAAATACTGAGGATTTGATTTTTGGCAAGATCTCTGATTTGTTTTCAGAAGAAATTCTGATCATCATCCAAACCGAAGACAGATCCTAGCTATCAGTTTCCAAGATTTATTGCTTTCTTCATGTAATTGCTAGAAAATGATTAGCAAGATACACATGGCAATACAAACAATACAGTCTGTATTTGCTTCGTTCTGACTGGCACCACAACCAGCATCAAACATCCAGGTCCTGCAAATACTGAAGTTGAGAACAGAGCTGAGTTGCCCTCGGTGCAATAGTTCAGATTTGGCAAACATAAGATGTTTTTAGAATGCTGCAATTACACCTGTAGAGAAACACAAAAACAGCAGCAGCATGCTACTACTGAAAACCACTAAAATAAAAAAGGCAAATATTACTGAAGTGGAAAGGGCACAGCAGTAAAAAGTTAAATGGCTGATAATAATTTATAAAACTTGACAATAACAGCGCAGCTAAAAAAATTATGACCTTTGTTCTTCCACAGACACTTTTTCCAGAGAGTCAAAATAAAAAATTGCTTTTGAATAACTGAGAAACTGAAACCACAAAACTATTTTTTATAACCAAGACACGATACTGCACTTACCCACTGGACTGGTACCAGCTCCATTTGGCACTGAGAGATCAGTTGTCCCCAGCATTCCACCTATCAAAACAAGGCAGAGCATTAAACTGACTTGCCCCGTGACAGTACCGTGTAATTCTCTAGGTCAAAACTTCAGCTGTGCAAATGCACCGAAAGCACTGAGAAATGTCACTCAGGAGGGCTCTGGGGGCTCTGCCAGGAGCTGCCCGGGGTGTGGAGGGATGGGCAGGGGCAAGGGCAGGGGCAGCAGTGCAGGGAGGGGCAGGGGCAGCAGTGCAGGGAGGGGCAGGG
>VXBQ01009511.1:286758-322817 GCA_013400175.1 Phainopepla nitens
TCAAACTACTATACAGACACATAGAAATATACATGTATATATATACATATATATATATATACACATACATATATATATATAAAAGCTTTTGATGACTCATTCCAGACCACTTCAGTTTTGAAGCACTTTCCCTCTTTTTAAGGTAAACTAAAGGAAAATTTTAGTCCTTAACCATACGTAAATCCTCCTCAATCACCTCCTTAAAATGTCTCAAAGGTATTTGTGTGCCATCTCAAATTATTTGAAATGTTATATGCAGTATAATTACATTTACATAATCATTTAGCAAATCAAGCCCAATAATGCCTACATTTTTTCAGCATCATGGGCAGATTACCAAGTCTTTTCATTCCTTCACTGAAATAATTTTTAAAGCTTCTTCCTTCTTTTAAACATGCACCACTTATTCCCACGGTGTTTGGAGACCAAATCAAGTGGTTTGAACTACAAAAATACATAATACTACACCAATACATGTTCTTCTATCAGCCCAAAGCTTTTTTCTTTCTTTATTCCCCCAGGTCTTGCTGACTTCTGGCAGTTCTCCATCTATCAAGCACGCAGGAATGCAAAACAAGGTTAACACATCACAGTGTCAGCCTTCCTCCCCTCTCCAGTGTGTGTTTAACCATCAGCATTCCTGGTGCTGCCTCACGGTTCTGAAAAGCTATGCTGATATTTCACATCAATTTAGAGCATCAGTTTTCATTTTCATTTTTTTTTTCATTTTCTTGGTTGCATGGCATTTTCCTCTTAATAATAAATTTAAAAACTTACAGTGTAGCTTGTGCTATAAAACATTTCAAAGAAATAACTGTTTTTGAAGAATTTGACCCAATTTCCACCATCTTACTTTTTAGCTTTGAATAGCAAAATATGGAAGCCCAGATTGCTTTGCAAATCCTTATCTAGATCGGATGCACCAGGTATCCACCAAGGAAGGAAATAAGATCAATTAACTGAAGGTCATTCTCATCTAATTCTGTATGTGTGCATCCAAGTATATATTTAGATACAATTCCCAGATCTTCATTTTTATATGAAGTCAACCCAAATTAAAAAAAAAAAAAAAAAGGAAGCAATGAACCAATTCAAGTGCTACCAAAACAAACTACTACACACCAACAACAGTTCAAAATACACATTGGTTATTCCCAGCCTGGAAAAGAAGCAATGCTGGGAGGTGGAGAAAGCTGGATGAAAAACAAAACCAGAGAGCTTTTGGTTTATAAACACAGTGTTTCAACACCAACTTTTCTGTTTATGCTCCCCACACTGTTACACTTGTCTCTTGGCATATGCTCCATCTGGCTGGGGAGATGCATCTGCTTCTTCCTGCTGCAGGCTCTCCACGTGCAGCTGAGCTCTGCGTGCTCGCTGGGAGCCAGGAGCCAACAGCCCCATCTCTGATCCCAGAGCTGGGCCTGCCTATGAACGTGCACTGCTCCTCTAACAGCTCTGGTACATTTGGTGGAAAGGCAGAGGTGGGATGTATTTTAATGCAAGAAACCAGCTGATGACAGCAGAAGATTACACTGGCTTGTTGACCCTGCTGGAAGCAGCAGCAGGGTCATTCACCTGCTTTGTCTGAACCATGACAAAACCACTCTCACACCAAGCCATCACAAATGTTACTCCCCATTACAGTCACCAATTCCCATGGTAAGACACTTAATACAAACATCCAAAGCACTTGCTGGAATTTATGCTAGAGCAGTCCTTCCACAAGAATGAGTATGATTGCAATAATTACGTGCCATTGTTTAAGAGAGGTTTTTATGTACTTTCTAGTTACAATTCTTATTACAGATCATTACCTATTTCAAGGACAGCTGTCAATATCTGGGGTATAACCTAAGCCTTATTCAGCACATTGCACTACACTGAAAACAGCATTTAACTACAGAGCACAGGAGAGGCTCATTAACTGACACCCACCCAGAATTCTCCTGGGCACAGATGCCAACTGGGAAAGTAGGTCACATTTTACACAGGCTCCTAAAAATCAAATCACCTCAGTCTGATGAGGTGAGATGAGGAACAAGCAAACCCCTCTATGGCCAAGTGTAGGTGAAATAAACCCTCATTTACTGTATCAGTCAAGGAAAATTAAAACATGGAAAAAAGATAAAAAGCTGAGCTAAACAGGCAGGAAGAGCCATCTTCAGCCCTTGACTCCCAGGAGAAGTGAGGCTGAGAGAGAGGGAACAACTGTGCAGCTGCTGCTTTCTGAGGCCTTCTTGGGGGGCAGAAGGACCCAAAAGGGAGGTGATATCTTATTGTAAATCTGCAACAATCTTAACATCCTGCACTAAAGAAAATATACAAGTGCCTCTTCACCTCCCTCTCTTCCTTCAGATTTAAAAACAATGAATGCTCAAGGTCTCAAATTGTCTTTTGTACATTAAAATCTTTTGTTGACCATATGGATACAGAATCCTGATAAAACCTGAAATTCTTCCCATTTTACTCTGCAGAAATACTTCTTTCTTCAGGAAAAATAATTACTTGTCAAGAATAATCTGTTACAGAAAAAAAGTCCACGAACATTAAAGCATCAAATGCTTTAACACCTACAGCAAGTCCTTCAAATCCCAGACAGCACTTCAGTGTAACAATCTGCAACTGTGCCATTATGGGTTTGTAAAACCAATTACATGATCCCAGTATTTCAAAAATTCAAAGCACACACAGCATAAAAATTTCATTCTTTTCAATACCTCTATATGGTCCTCCTATTCTGTGCAAGAGCACTACCTCAAACTCAGTAACCTCATAAAAGAGCAGGTATAGGACAGCAACAGATCATTCTCATCTACAAAAACATGTTCAGCCACGGACATAAGTGCATGCATCAAAAAAAAAAGAATCTCTAATACTCATTTAAGATGGCAGTGCTCTCCCTCCCACTATGTTTTCACAAACATTCCAGCAGCAACAGAAGACACCAAGCTCTGGGCATATGAAAGTAATTCCTATGCCAAAACTGAGCAGGAGACAACTACAAGGGGAAGATGTCTCATCGATTTCACTTAATCATTTACAACATTGCCACCTACCCAGGACTGCAAATAAGTAGCAGCAGATTTGCTTCCTCCCTTACCCAGCTTCTGAGCTGCATGGAATTACCTTTCCTTCTAGCCCAGGAAAATCCACCCTCCTGTCATGCACATCAGGACCACAGAGGGTCCAGAATAGCTCCACGGTGAGCCTATGTCACAATAAATGTCATTTGTCACATTCAGGGAGGTGAATTACTAAACTAAGAACTCTCCATCAGCAATAACTCCATAAAATGGAATTTCTTATTATAATTCAATTTAGTATGAATTTGACAGACTTTTAGGTGCTTTTCTGCAGTAATTTTCATTTGTTAAAATAGAATTTTAATGTCATTACAATAAAGAGAAGCCATTTTACACTGTTCTTTCAGCATGTTTCCAAAATGCTGCTGATGTCACTAAACATTTATCACACTCCAAGCATCCATCAATGCAGAAAAAAAAAAAAACCAAAATATTTCACAACCAGGCTGAAGAGCACACAGGGCAAATCTGAAGAGACAGGAGGATGCATTTCTAAATTACACTGTGTCTGAAAAATGGGAATAAAGCCCCAAATTCCACACTAGCATAAAATGTTAAACCCAGAGAAGAAAATCAGGAAGAATCTGCAGATGAGTCCTTGCATGTTCCCCCAGAACACATCTGCCCTTGGGTGCTAAGTGCACTTTGAATGTACTTGTCAGGGGTCAAACACTTGACCCTGGTAAGAAAACCCACCAGCAAGAAGAAGCCAAAAAAGCAGCCTTGCACAAAATTATTCTGGATCCTTAGTCCTCATGATGTGAGGAAGCACCATTACCATGAGTCACGACACAAAGAGGCCTTGCATGCAGAACAAAACCCAGCTGAACTTGCATCCCTGTGTCAGATTCATGTCTGTCACAACCAAAAGCTCATTCTGCAGGAATTAGGTTTTGCCTTCCTCTCCAGTGGCTATCCCTTATTTATGCTAATCCAGTGACTAAACCTTCAACTCTTCATGCCTTGTATTATCTCTCTCTTTAGAGCTCAATGCTGAAGACAGAAGCTGGGGAGGGTTTTTTTCTGATCATAAAAGACAGTTGACAAATTAGCAGAGAATCTTCTCAGAAGGAAATAGAAAGCATTTGTCTGTACTTCAGTTTTGTCAATCTGATTTTTTGCCTGCATGCTCATGTACAAGATCAGCTAGTACCATCCCTGTACTCTGATCCCCTTGGCAATAGGCTCTTCAGCTATTCAAGGCTAATCATTATTCTGAAATCATTCCTAAAAAGCAAGGCATTTGTTCAGAAGACAACTTCAGAATTTAAATTAAACCCTTAAGTCAGCCACCTGTTTTGGTCTATTTACAGGACTACTGGAGACATGCTCTGAAATGCAGTTACAGTACATCAAGCCTCCAATTGCCAAGAAAATCCTTGAATTCTACTGCACCTAATTTAGAAATTATGTACTGAAAAGAGTTCTATTTAAAGCTCAAGCATTATAAAAGTAGATGAAACCAATACCTTGGAGTAAACATATTCATGTTATTCTATTACTGCAGTCGTTCTGCTGCTATTTTAACTGACAGTCACTGGACAACAAATTTAATTAAGTTCGTTTATTCCACAGATTCTCTTTTTTTGGCTTTTTTTTTTTTTTGGCTGAACAAGCAGAGGTGGTGGCTGATTTGATCCATGTTCAAGATATGACTGGTAAAGAGGCTACTCCCTCAGAGGAGGGAAAGGGCCAACTGTAATTGTCTGTGGGGCTGAGGGCACTCTTCTGACCTTCCTCTCCCACTCAGCCAATTTTTTCTCCCCGTTAAAATCTTGAACATTTCTCCCTCTCCTTCCCCAGAAAAACAACCATTTTTCACACCTCAATTTCCATTGCCAAATGTGATTGAAATCAAACATGTTTCCCAGAAACTGGCAGGGGGTGGAGGGCAGATGGGAAAACAAGGTGGCTGCAAAGACAAGTTATTGCCTTAGAGAAACCAGACTAAAAGCAGTAGTTTACATTTTACAGTATTAAATAACTTTAAAACATTTGGTTAAAAGATCTAAAAACGCTCTACATTGCTCTAGATTTCAATAATTAAGGAGATAAGAAGACTGGCGTGTCTTTTCAAATTGTTACCTCAACGATATCTGAGTTGGTTCTGCTTTCGTGGGGCTCGTTGTATTCTGTGTATTTTAGTAGAACTTTGTCCATGTCAGTGCTGGCATACTGAAAGAGTTTGTTAGAGCTGTTAAAAATGATGAGTGCTATTTCACAGTCACAGAGCACACTCAACTCATAGGCCTTCTTCATTAATCCAAACTTCCTCTTTGTAAAGGTGACCTAGAGAAGAAAGAATAATGATTGACTTATTTTTTTAAAACACATGACAAGGCTTTGAAGAAAAAAAACAAGGAATACACTGATTGAGCCTACACCATTCACTCCTACTGTCATATGCAGCTTAACACAAGAACTACCTGTTCACCACTGTCTGCTGCAAATTTCAGGGCCCAATATTCTCTGTAAGTTAAACAATTACACACACCTAACTCCTCCACTGGTAAATAACTACCAAGGAGAGTTAAATTTTAGTTAGAGTTTTAGTCAGAATAGGATAATTCAGCTTTATTTCCTCTGTTCAACAAACTAACTTTCCAGGTATCATAATATTTTCTTCTGTGGTACTTCCAACCTTAATTGTAATAAAATCAGAGAAAACAGAACAGTCAATGGAAGTAACACTGTTACTATGCACTATGATATCTACTTAGGCAAAGCTAAGAAATTTTGTTATTTTGTTGCTATTAAGTCATCTAATCAGATTCACTCATAATTTGACTTGTTTTCTGCCACTTGGAAACATCAGGAAACAACTGTTCTGTCCAGTTAGAACTGCTGTGGGGAGACAAATCCATTACAGACCATCACACAGGAGCATTTGCCCATCAGGGAAGGAGGAAACAGTTATGAAAGTTACAATCAGTTATGATAAAAAAAAAGTTTAAAAAATTCTTTCCTTCACAAGACAGCAGCTAAGGCTATAGAAGGGTCAATGCATTTGACACTCCCCTATTGCAATGCCAAGCACGAGCCTCTGTGACAGGTGAGTGATCCACAGGCTCCATGTCCCACAGACAACAGTCAGTGAGCTTTTTGCAAGAGAGAAAACACAAGAAACAACCAAACCTGGTTTCTGGGTTTCTGTAGTTTAATTACCAAGCTGTACATAAGTGTTTGAGAAAATGAATGGGAAACTTCTGTATATACACACCTGGAGGCTTTTCTCTCCTCATTATCACACATATATTACTTTTTTAATATCATTAATAATACAAAATATATCCTATTCTTCCCACCACATTTACAGTCTCTGAGGATACACAGATAGAGCTGTTCTTCTTCTGACACTTTAAACATTATTACCTGAGTATGAGCAGGTATGGAGAGGTACCACTGTTTAGTGTTTGTCAGGAAAAAGGCATCATAAACAAGATGTGTGTGTGCTGTGTCACCTGGAGAAGCCCCCAGACAAAAGAATGAAGGTTTACTGCCACTGAGGACCAGTAGGATCCTGGTCAAGAGCTCTTCATTTCTTTACTGGAATTTTATCTTTCTCACCTCTTGTAAGGCTGCTTCACTTGTGAGATTCTCAGCTGGCATCAGCTCCTCACTTGGTGCTTGGACAGTGCTCAGCACAAACCCCTCTACCACAGCTCTCCAAGCCTTACTTCAGTGCACACAGATTATTTTGAACTCAGTTTTCATTTCAGAACCCCAAAGCAGGCTTAGTTCTGTAAATTTCTCTTTTTTCTTTTCATTTAGGACCACATCAAATCCAAAAAAATGTGTCTCTTTACTGCAGGTAAATCATTTCCCCTGCACTATTTTAATACTGCTTAGCAAAAAAAAAATGGGAGAGGAGGAGACAGCAAAGGCAGCAAGATTGAGCTCCTTTGATATCTAATTTACTGCACTGGATTCTCTTCAGCTTAATGAAGATAAATGTCCTACAGCTCATTCAAGCAGATAAAGCTGCTTAATTAATAATACAATGACAGTCTCATGACAATCATAATCCCCCTGAGGAATGGTCTATATATTCTGTTTTGAGCTCACATACAATCCCATCAGAAATAAGATGCTCCTGACAAAACAGTAGTTTTTCTTCCCACACAAGTTACATGAACTTGCTTTGCAGGCAAAGCTCTGTCCCATTCTACTTAAATTTAGAACAAGAAAATCTAAACCACAAACTAAAGATCCAACCAGGACGTCACAGGCATGTCCATGAGTGACCTACTCCTGCCACAGAAAAACTGACAGGACACAACTGAACTACACTTGCTGCTCAAAACCAACCCTGAATGCCCTCCTTATCTGGGTCAATCAAAAAAACCTCAAAGTAAATACCTTAGAAATGCCCAGTGCATCAGGGCATTCTAATATATTCAAATTCTATATCCTGGCTACCACAACCACACCAGAGGGGATGAAGGCCATTGATACCTTTACATATAAAAAGTAAGATTCCACTAACAAAAACTATTTAATCTCTCTAAAAGCTTTTAAAAACAAGATGCAGTGTGTTTTCATCTGAGTTTTCACAGAAAAAGGATAAGGCAAGCCTAATTCTACTTTTAAGTTAGAACTTAAATCCTCTTCCTCCTCATTAAATAGCCCAGAAAGGTGCTAGCAAAGAACCTGCCAGAAACAAAACTAGAATTTAATCTCCCTATTTTGCTTCAGTCACAGCAACGGTGTAAGTGGTCTAAAATTTTATACAAATGTACTGATTCTCTTCCTCTCCATTGTTCCAGTCTGAACAATGGGATGGGGATTTAAAAGAAAAAAACAATTCCTCCTGAAAAACAAAAAACACCTCACCAAAGTGGGGGCAGAAGTGTAACACCATTTGTTTCTCAAGCAGAACAAAACCAAAGTTGCCCAACTTGATTCAGATTCATTAAAAAAAAAAGGAACAAGCAGGATCAATTTCCACCTCTTCCATGTGCTTTAAGTTGTAGAGCAAGATCTGAAAAGAACTGAAGTCATTAATTCATCCACTTTTACTACGTGTACTTAAGACATTTATCTACATCAAACATAAAGTCACTGGGTGATTAAAGCTGTTCAAACACAATACTTGGCTTTCTCCCAAACTCCAATAATACTTTTCTTGCTATATATAGACTTCTCAGAGTTTACATTGCTTTAAAGTGATACAGGGAGAAAAACAATCTTGATTTCACCAACAAAACAATGGGCTCTGAGCTGATGTGTCAGCAGCAAGAGAGTGCCATGGAATTCTGACACTACCAACGTCAAGCTGCTGCTCAGAAGTTGAAAAAGGAAATCAAACAGCAGGAAGGGAACAGAACAAAACAGCAGTACACCACTATATAAGTCCATATTTTGCCTCCATCCTGAATTCTGGGTCCCTTGGCCATCTAAAGTAATGAAGCAATACACCAGAAGGTTCAGGAAAAAGGAGCAAGAGGTGGGGAACAAATTCTGCATTAAAACAAGCAAGCAAGGCAGCTATAGCCTGAAAAAACTTACTTTAAGAGAAAATAAGCAAATGTGGACAGACTCTAGATAGGGAGTCACTGTTGCCTCTTCTACAAGAGCCAAATAACTGGCAGAACCATGACAAAGGGTAAATAAAATGGTGTTTCTTGAAACAAGAGGCAACAGACCTATAGGAAATTCTAGACAAAGAAATGTTGTAAATGCTGCAACATTATAAGGGCTCAAAGGATAACTGAACAACTTCACTGGCGGGGGGCAGGGAAAACAAACAAAAAAAATCCATTAATGGTTTCTAAATATACGGAAACCACATCCAGCTCAGGAAATCCCTGAGCTAAGAATAGTTGAGAGCTGGAAGAGGATTACATGGCTGTGTAACGTGTGCATCTCCAGCCCACACGTATTTGCTCACGACCATCACTGGACAAAAGATGTCGGCAGCTTTGGCACTCAGCCACCCAGCACTGCTCTTAAAGAGCTTCATAATTCCTATAACAATTTGCCTTAAAAATGACAGCTTCCAGTTATCCTACTATGTATTTCAGTGTGCAATTAAAATTTTATTTTGTATCTCACGTAGCAATTTGGAAATTAAAAGGAAGCGTCACTGCAAGAGTCATCAACTTTTGGTACTTTTCAAGTGCACAGGGCACCTCTGTTAGGGCACAAGCAGCCAAGTGAGCAGCTTTGCCCAGAACATTCATCTGGAGCCCTCTTCCCTTCTGACTGACAATTTTTCAAGACTGTTGTGGCAAACAGCTCTTACAAGAACTATAAATCTATGCTTTTAAAGAGAATGTTAACAGAATTTGATACTGTAACCAAAGCACTGCCCACAGCTACCTCAAACTCCTCTGTGCAGGTGCTACAGCAAACACCTTTACTAGATCCTCCCCACATTTCTCATCCTTTCTCTGTCTCCAATAGTAAGTGTTCCTAGTAGTTATCAGATCAAGTCATGTGTCTGTTTAAAAACACCCCTCCACTCTACTGGGTAAACAGCAGGGTATCATTTAAATAGGAACAGCAATTTTAAATTTTAAGTAGTAAGAGTTATTACTAATAAAAAACATTTTTTCCTCAAACAGTCATAAAATCATTGAGGTTTTTTATTCATATTCTGGCAAGAGCATCTGTGGATATATGAAGACAAAGCTCAGCTTCAGAACAGTGAATTAGGATGAATGTATTCAAACTTTCCATTAATTTTTAAGATTACTGATGGAGCTGTTCATGCAGACTTCTTGTTTCTCACCTGCCTATTCCGTTCATCCATTATTCTTGTGATCTGTATTTTCTTTCTCCCCATTTTTGCCTCTTCTTTCTTTTGCTTAGCAATCCAGAAATAAACTAATCCAAGAAATGTCCCTCTTCAGTGTTCTAACACATGATACAGTTTTCTTTTACTTTGTCTTCAGCTTGAGAAATGGCTCCTACTTCTTCTTATAAGCACCTAAAAAACAAAATTGAAAATATTAATGTACAAATTACTAAAAAGGAAGTATCATTAAAAACCCTTAGAGACAAGAAACATGTGCATCATGAAATCCCAGTGAAAAATCAACTGTTTTTATTAGTAAAGTATTATACTACACACACTCATCCAATTAATCCCCAACTGCTTTGCTGCATTCTACCTACAAACTACAGACTTAAAATGACCAATAATTTCACACACTTCCAACTGAATGCCTTAAAATCACAATTGTCAAAGGGGTGGTGCTCATCACTCTAAGCTTTAGGCCTTCAGTTATCTGAGGTTTTACACATTTACAGGTTTTGATCAACTCCATTCAATATTTTAGGAAACCTTCTAAAGAAAAGTTTTGTGTTGCTTATTTCCTCTTGTAAAATTACCATAAAAATAACAAAACAAAGCCAAGAGAATACCAAGTTTCTGTTCCTAGGTCAAATTACATCTCCCTTTGTGAGCCAGTTCTTGGGGTTCTGTTGGGAAACGGGACAAGGAAAAGAGGGAATCTCTCTACTTAAAAGAGACCATAGAAACAATTTTGCAACAAAACTATTTCATGGTTACCAAGACATCAATGAGGACCTGAGACCTGACACAGCTCCTCTCTCTCCAATAACCTCTAATTAGGTTATTAACAGCCACATCTGTCAATACACATCTGCAGCCCAGTACCTGGTTCATTGTTATATTGTTCACCAAGATAAATGTGCACGAAACTTAAAAAGCCAGAGTGCCACCACATTTAAATCTGCTCTGAACTACCTGATAATTAACAAACTTCAAATGTATTTTCAGTAAAAAAATTGTTAAGCCATATTCCAGACATACTGCTTGAATTGTAGGATAACCTTAGCTGAGGAAAACTGGAGAACAATTTCAATTAAATGGCCTCTAGAACACAAAGGGTAGACTAGAATGTATAAACATGAAATAAGTACCTTATTCATCTTATCACCTAATACTCAAAGGGGTAAAACCAGCCCCAATATTAGCTGATAACCTCTCTAACTTCTCAACCAAAACATCTTCTGAAGTCAAGCCTTGCATGTTTTAATCTGGGTGTCACCATGCCATATCCTTGAGGCCATGAGTAGAAAGTGGTGCAACCACATCACCATCAGACAGTTAATGAGCAGAGACAGCAAGAGGCCATTAGTCACAGGCCACCCTTCACAATACATCCAATTTACACCCAGGAAAACAAACATGATGTTCTTGGGAGAAAAAAACCAGAGGTAGAGGAACATCACCAAATGAAGAGATGTCATTTTCTATTTACCTGACAGCAACAAAGGACTGCTTTAAAAAAACATCACTAAATGCCCAAGAGTATTTAGAAATACTACTTCATGAAATTTAAGATCAAATCAACACTCACACAGTATGTCCCCTGGTCTAAAGGATATGCACTGAACACTGTCTGTAAGGTAAAACATTTGAAATCATCCATCATCACTGCACTGCTTTTGTTTTCTTCATGGAAAAGGATTTCTTCCAAGGTGCTGCTAAGAAGGCAATGAACAGCTAGTGAAGACCAGATGAACCAGCCTCTATACAACCAACAGCACACAGGGAATATCTTCCAGGGAAACAACAGTTGGCATGTCGATTTATCCCACTTTTGTTTTAAAAAAAATTCTCAGCTCATGCTATGATTGCACATTAAATTTAGTTCTGGAAAAATCTGGTTGCATCCCTTGAACATACCTAATCAAAGGATCACTAACCAGCTCTTAAAATTTGTTTTCTCCTTCATGTGTGGCTTCATTTTTTAAACCTACCATGTTATTACTGAAACAGTTCTCTGAATACAGAATTACCAAAGTCCTTTCTCTGCTTTTAAAAGCCTCTCCCCCCATCATCACTAGTACACAGAAATGGCCACCACACGAGGCCAAAGATCCAGCTGATGCAGCATTTTATCTCTGCCTACTGGTAGATATCACTAGGATGGTCAAGGGAAAACACAGGAATAGAAAAATAAAAATATAAACCAGGTATTAAGTGGTTGTTGAATCAGGAACTTCTGGAGTAGTTCTGCCTCCTGCAACACATACTCAAAAGCAAGTCTATGCAGTGAATGAAATAAGGAACTCTGGAGAAGGGGGAGAGAGAAAGATAAATATGATGTGAGATTATGCAATATATATACACAAAAGAATACAAAGCAAGAGATGTACAAATGTTTTGTGTGAGCTAATGGAAGGCACAGTAGCAGGGAAACACTGTTATCTGCTCCGTGCTCTGTCACACAAAGGGAAATGGGAAACAGTAATTTTCACCAACATTTTGTTACAGCTTTGGGGTGTCATTTCAGGTCTTTTACAATGCTTATGCTCTATTAGGCATAAAAGCCTCAAGCTACTCCCCATTTATGAGCTCACAGCTCCCTCTCATCTCAGCTCTTTTTCACCCTTCAACGCTTGTATCACTCAGAAACCCCCAGCTCCTGCTGGCCGTGCCCAGCCCGGCCCAGGCTCTCCTCCCCGTCCCGCAGGTTGCTACGGGCACCAGAACCTGCCTTGGAACCTGCCTTGGAGCCGCGTTTTCCAAAGGCAGCCCAGCTCCGGGATGCAGCGTCCCTGGCGTTCGCAAGTCCCACACAAGGTGATTTTCAAAGCTCAGAACTGAAACAGAAGTTAGGCTTGAGCTCAGGGCAGAAAGGACCCTGACACAGGTGCAAAACCAGAGAAAACTGTGCAGTAAAAGGGCACTTTCCAATGCATGCTCAGAACATTCCAGAGGGAAGTTACTGCCAGCCACAAAGGAACGTTACATTTCTGATGAGAAGAACGACTCTTCCTTTTACTCATCCTTGATCATGTCACAGTTGTGGTTTTATTTTCTATCCTGACTAGCAACAAAACTATGTGAGATAAGATATAAGGCTGGGTCCAACACAGGGCTCCATCAGAAATGTAACTAGCAAAGGTTGCATTTTGCTAAATCATAGCTGCAACACAAACATACATTAGGTTAAGTTCTTAATTCACAAAGCCACTTCATCTGGATTATCAACACACTTTTGCCCAAATAATGGAAAAGCTGCTGATACACATATGAAGATCAACCCACATTTACACCTGAGAGTAAATATGAAACTAACATGAAGTAACCTTGATGAAGGTAAAGTTCTGCTTCCTTAGGTAACAGAATCCAATCACAGCCACCAAAGCTGCTTCACATTACTTGCATGGGCACACAGAAGCAAAAATCAGTTTGTCTTAAAGTAGGACTTCAGGCATCTATTAAACAAAATAATTAAGAGTAAGAAGAGAAAAGGAAGGGAAAAATCCCATGTGCTTCATGATGAGCTTCGAACAGAAAATAATGTCAGCTTGCAATAAAAGCAAGAAAATTATATATGCAGTTGTCCAGGTAATAGCCTCTCTTATTATTTAGAAGTAAACTATTCCAAATTTTCTGGATTTATTCCCTTTCCCAAAACATGTGAAAACAGCACATTAATTACAGACAGACAACAGAACCACATGCAGAAACACACCCTCACAACTGCACATCTTCAGGAGCTCATCTGAGTTGTTGTTAAGATTGCTTTCAGTTTCACAGATTGTTGAGAGAGATGTAACTTTAAAGCAAGGAAACCGTATTTGACCTATTTAAAAAAGATTCTTTCAAGGGTTCAGTGGAAACACATTATATCTGTGCAAAACTGCACAAGGTCTGGAAGCCTCCTGGCAGAACAGGTTAGGAAAAACTGTGTCAGAATCATACTCCTTCCATTTAATTTCTTTTTATTTTCCTCTGACTCTGTTTTCTTGAAACTTCCATTTCACCACCATGGTTACAGGTTCCATCTGACAGTCCCGTCTCCTCACGGCTCACTTGCTGCAATGCACACAAAGGAGTGAGAGTCCTGACGTCAGATCATTTGCATGAAAACACAGATCTGCAGAGATGCATCTTACACAAGCCTTGGGTAGGGCTTGCTAAATAGCAGAGAGCAATTTCTACTAAACCAAGATTAATAGGTCTTTTTCTGGTCTTAAAGGAGCCTGTGCAGATGTTTTTGTAGATTTGGCTCCTCAGCATGAACTGATGAGCACAGACTGATCATGGCTGAGCTGCACAGCTGCTGCTGGCTCTGACACTTTGCACACTCACATCAGCAGAACAGAAAAATTCCCATTCGCAGCGACACCGAGAAGAGCCCCAGCAGGTGTTGGCTGCTGCACACCAACAAGGCAGATAACACAGAGTGCCTCATTTTTCCACAGTGCTAATAATGGACAAATGTCTGTGTCTTCTCTCCCTGCCCCACAGCACTGAGGAGAAGCAGCTAGGAGGAAAAAAAGGAGTCAAAGAATGTCTTCACCCAAGTAATTTATCTAAAGGTTAAAGGGCTGTGTGGAGCAGGGTCAAACATGATTGTCAGACTCCATTTCACTGTCCAGAAGTGAGAGAGAACATTTTCCTCTTCAGAACCTCAAAGAGATGCAAACCATATAAAGTAAGTATACAACTCCAAACACCTTTATTTCTGAGTCCCATACTAAATATACAAAATATATTCACTCAGCTGTGACTGCACTGACACATGTCGAGGTCCATGGGACATCATCTCTGTGCCAGAGACATTCCACCAGCCCTGCTCCAAAACTCACTGCAACCACCTGGAAGCTAAATTTGAAAATTCAAACTCCCAGCAAAGGGATTTTACAAACCTTTATGTCTGCACTGAACAGAGACCACACTCAGATCCCTGCTGGGCTTTTTGCAGAGATGTGCAAAGGCAGCACCAGAGCAGTTTCTGCAGCCACATTTCTACAGCCCTGTCAGCAGACACTGCTGCAAGTAATGGCAGACAGAACTGTTAAACAATCACACGGCTCCCCTTCCAAAACAAGGGTACATGCTGTCATTTATCTCTCCCTACTTGCTGCACCACAATCTTAGGAAATAAATCTTTTTTCCATCCTCAGTTTGGAATCCATTCTTCTCCATCCAAGCAGAGCCTCACGGTAAATGAGAGTGGCCTCACAGCTTCAAGGTCCTCAGCCACCAAGTGATACACAAGCATTGTTATAAAACAATAATACAACCCTTAGCCAAAATTACTTTTTTTTTTAAGTGGGACAACGTAAAAAACAGGAAGCTATAAACAATTCTTTATTGATATTCTGGTTTTTTTTATCGTAAAACACTTGTTTCTTTCAGCTGGGAAGAACAACGGACATCTCTGGTACAAGACAATTTAAATAAAACTGTACTTTTAACATTTGTGGAGTTTGGCAACCAAACATGGTCCTCGGCTTCCACACTAACATCAAATCTATTTTTGAGCTCCTAGTTTGTAAGTAACAGAGCTTTTCAAATTATGTTTTGAAAGCATATTAGAAAAGATCATGAAGTATTTTCAAAAAATACCCTTTCTGAAGAGCTGAACCTTCCAAGTGCTGCTCAAATCCATGGTTGCTCAAAGGCCCTTTCTGCCACTGCCCTCCACAAGCTTGGTCCTGCCCAAGGTGGAGTGGAAGAACTCCATTTTCTTGCACACACAACTACAGAACACTGAACTGGATCAAAAATGAACTAAGATTCAAATGCCTGTTTTAAAAACGAGTTTTATTACTCCTAAAATGCACTTTTCTTTAAGTTAGATTTTCCTGACCTGATGGACCAGTTTTCCAGAACTGCCAGCACCCTCCAGGACAGCACATGGACAAGGTGACAAATGTGGCCTTGTCCAGGGTCAGGGACAGCCAGGAATTCTGCTCTGGTTAGTTGCCTTCAATTCAGTGGGTTAAGTTTTTGATAATACTCAATATTCTGACTATACACATTTTCTTGGCCTATTCTTCAGTCCAAAAACTCTCTATTATTCTGTTCTGAGCATTTATAATTTATACTCCCCAGAACCAAAGCAGCCATTATCAAGCTATCTGTTTGAGCATAGATATTTACTATATCTTTTCAAGTAACACTAAATTCTATTTTATTATTCCCATCCATAACTCTGGTATTTTCTAAATGAATTTACCTTAGTATTCTCAAAAATACATTAGAACAGAGTTAGAAAGTAAGATCTGGAAACTGCTGAGCTAACAATGGAGAAAGACCACAGAAAGAGAACTACACTTTCAATCTGGATTAAAACCAAATTTCAGATACAAGCAGAATATAAAATATTAAGTAATCATAAGAATTCTGCTGCCAGCCTTCTACAAACAGATTAAGAAAATAACTGCATGACTGAATAGCTGTCTGGAAAACATGCTCCAGAGAGTTTCTGAAGAAATTTGCTCCTAATTTATCATGTAATTTGTTGAAAGAAGTGACTTTTCCATGGTATACAAAAATAGCCACAAACAAAGATGATTCGGGACACTGTTAACAAAACAAACCCCAATATTTAAATGCTGAGGCCAAAAGGACTGATTTCCTAGTGAATGAACAGAGCTTTTACAATAACTAAGTCAGTTTGATCACAATTTTAGAATTTCTGATCACATAAATTCTCCCTCTTTTTTTTCTATATACAGCTGTTGGAAAATTAATGAACTAGATGAAGAAACCTAAACTCAAGTTTGGATATGATTGCTCCATAACAAACTGCATTTGCAGGTATTTAATTAGTGTAAAACTGATGTTTGACAGCTTTCTCAATGTGACAAGCTCGAAGTTCAACTCCAAACATTTAAACCCAGCTTTTAACCCCATAGACATCTGTACCTTATAGGCCACAGAAGGAAGGTTTCTTTCCTGAAGCAAAATATACATATAAAACACATTAAATGTTTTTCAAGATCAAAAGCACTTGCCTCATTCTTATCAGGAACTTGTAATGGCTGTGGAACTTAACTACCATGTGGCCAAAAAATGGCACAGAGCCATGTTTGTGTTATTACAACTCCTCGTGGGCTCAAACGAAGGGAGCCACCAGATGAACCTTCCAAAATGCTGATAAGAACATGTCTGCAGAGATGGCTTTAAATTATACACCAGTGGACCCACAACAAAAAGCTGCCACAAAACAGCACTCCTTTGTACAGGAGACAAAACCCTGTGAAATGTATTTTTTATATTCGTCTTGGGATAGGGATCACCAAAACCTTGCTGCTGTTCTGAGCTGGGAAAATAAATTCCTTTCTTTAAAGGCAATCTAATAATGATTGGGTAAGAGTCAGCTGAACAAGACACCTTCACATTGCACTGGTGATTAACTAAACAACAAACAACTCAGTGTGAGAGATTAAAATATTAATTCTCCTATTTTTCTTTATCTTACAATGAGAGAGAATAAAATACATATACAGGACTCTTCAGTTTCCTATTAATATATTTACTAACCAGAATGGAACTTTCTGGTTTTGCAACATCTTAATACTTCATTAATCTTCTTCAGGCTCACTGATGCATCTTTAGATAACACTAAACATACCGTTAAGTCATGGCTCTAAGAAAAAATATTATCATTGTGAAATCTCTTTCCAGAAGTCTTCATATTTCATCAGTTACAGCAGTGACACTCAAGCTTTAATTACTGCTACCTTGGCTCATTACTTCTCTGATCTCAATTTAACGTTATCAATAGATCAGAGAATACAGCTAATCTTATTTTGCACAGCAACATGCATCTGGCAAAGGTGCAGCTCATTATCTCCTGTTCTCACCAGGGCTCTGCCCCACTTGTCACATCTCTGTTTATCTCCACGGCAATCAGCAGAGCACAGGAGCACTGCCATCCCCGACCTCCTCACTGCACACAGGCAGGAGATGTTGCACACTTCCTGGAACACAACTCAGCTGCAAAGTCCTAAATTCACCTGGTCAGATTTCTGTGAAACTCTAGATAAGTGGCATCCCACTTTTTTTTTTTTTTTTTGTCTGTGGTCACTAATCATTTTTATCCCTTTGTAGATAATTCAGTTTAAAGGTTTGCTCTGCTCCTGTTTTATAACATGGTCATGGCCAGGTGGAATTCAGAGGGAGGAGCATTTGAAACATAAGCAACAATGTGTCAAAGTAAACCTAAAGTCAGGTTCTTGGCATTTCTATATGGAAATCCACAGAGAGCACTGTTCTTCCTTTTGTCTCTGGGAACACGATTTAGTAGATTATCCTTTCTGAGGAGTACTGAAGCTTTTTGTGTGCCTGTTTTGGAGGGGGAACACTATTTTAAAACCATGTAGAATCTCAACCAATAACCTACATGTAAGGAACATTCATAAACCAAAACTAGGCAAAAATACCCATCTATTCAAGTTCTGACTTAGCATAACCACATCTCGCACTAGATTATTTTGCAGAAAATATAAGCACACAAAAGCAGCATCAGAAAAGCACAAATATAGTGCATTACTTGTACACACAGTTCAAAATTAAACAAGGTGCCAACTGAGCTAAATCAAGCAGCATACTGACATAAGATCTGAAATGCACAGAAATTAAGACAGGCAGAAAAAATACTCAGAACACAGCAAATACTGCAGGGCAATGTTATGGGATCTATTACTCTTATTCTTCAAATATTCTCTTTAAAATTGCATTCAAATTCTGGAGGCTGTACTTCCCTTTCCTTGTAGCAAATGCCAAAGCAGCAATTCTGCAGTCAGGTAAAGCAGTGTCTGAGCTCAGGGTGTTCAAACTGACTGCTGTACAACTGGTACAGTTTTCCCAAGGCAAGAGCAGAAACCACTGCACATTTCTCCCTAGGAAAAATGTAAATAAAAGGCATTTGTGTCTTTTACTTTCTTCTACTGGAAAAAAAAACCGACCCAGAACATAAATTATGAGGTAAACTTACTTTGAACACGGAGGTTCCCTGCTGTAGAAAACTGTACCAATTTGGTATTTCAGCCAACTGAATTTTTGGATTTGCAGCAAGAGTTCTAAAACTCTGTGACGTCTGAACACTAACTAGTGAGTAAACTTCTAGTAATTCTCTGTTACTTTTTACCAAGAGGGAAACTGTCCCCTGTGCCTGCAAAGTACAAACTGTTGAGGTAATACAACAAACAGCCCCAGGACCAGCAACCTCAACACATGTTCCTGAACAAACATTACAGCAATCAAAAACATTTACAGCTGACTTCAGGAATGCAATGGGATACGAAGGCAGCCACAGCATTCTGTGGCTTTGCTTATACCTTATACCCCACAGAGAGCTTCCTCAAGTCAGGCTTCCAACCTTACACCGCCAGATTTTATTGAAGTTCTCAGCAAGGGACAAATGTGAGTAGATGAGAGAATGGAAAATAGAAGGATTATAAACAAGATTCTTCCTTGCACACTGTGCCCTCGCAAGATGGGTTCTGGCTTCCAAGTTTGGCTTCAGCCGTCAGCGGCGCTGTGACGCGGAGCGCTGTGTGCTCCCATTCTGGACTTGGGAAACACCTTCCCAAGCCGTGGCTCACCCTCAGTTATCTGCCTCCTCCTGATGTTACAGATCAGCTTTCCTTCACCCTCTGCACAAGCCACAGGCTCCAAGCTTCTTGCACAACTCCCATCTGTGTTGGTTTTTTGTTAGGGTATTTTTTACCTGCTGTCACAGGCAATCTCCACACCATTTCTCTTTCTTACCAGCTCCACACTTCCAGCGCTGCCGAGGATTCCGTGTGACACACACCCCCCTTGTAAAGGAAACAGGACAGGAAACCCAAGAAGAAATGCAAGAGAGAACACACATCAATGATCTATAAGAAGCTTTAAATCACTGAACAATTATCCAGAGCTTTCCTGATAATTTATTCGATGTCTGATTAAATGACAGCATGCAGTCATATTGTTGAAGTGCAACAATTATAAACCAGACAGACACGACAACATAATGCTTCAAGCAGCCTGCATGCCTCAGAAAGACACTCAGCAAACCATAAAGACGCCTACGTGTTTCTAACAAAGATTAGTGGCAAGTTCCTTACTCTGTGCCTGCCACAGCCTTTGTTCAAAAAAATCAATCTCTGCTTTTAAAATTCAGATACACCACCAGTTCAGACTTCTAAAATACAATTTTTAAAAAGCTACATGAGGTATATACTATATACTAAGTATCTGTAAGATAGTAAAACCACATTTCAAAGGATTATTCCCATCTCTGCACTGTTTTAAGCAAACAGTCCCATCATATTTAAATAAAAGAAACCACAATTGCTGTTGGTGGGGGAGCTACAGCAGATCACAGAGCAGGTCCTCTCCAGACTGCATGGAGACAGTTTCTTTGTAATCTAAACATTTCAGAATCCAAGGTAGACAGGTAGCAAATAATTAAATAATATACAAATGAGATGAATCCACTCAGCTGCACCTCAGCTGTGATAATGTGCAAAAGGATTACATACAGGCAGAACTTGGGCAGCATCAAGGAACTGAGGAAAATGGTGCTGGGCACCACAGGCAAGAAACTGTCTGACTCCCATGACCTCTCCCATGTCAGCAGCCACTTTTAAAAGCAACCTAGAATGAAATTCCTTACAGTCCAAAACATTTTATCGATCTAAGTACAAGTACTTCATCTTCATGGTGTAACTGCCCTCCATTTGGATGTCCATATTCTTAAAATCAATCACGAGCTACGACTGTCCTAATCAAGCACAGGGCAAGCCATTAAAACCAGAAGCTTAAGTACATTAGGATCCATAACCCAAAACCTAAACTTACTGTGGTAAACTCCATTTTTACCAAGAATATTATTCAAAATATATTCTGCTTCTGCATGTAAACGTTCTTCTTTTTTGGCAGGTGATGTCTGGTAGGCTGGGCACTCGTGTCTTCAACATTAACCCAGCCACTTGGATTCTCTTGCAAAACTGTAAATTTAACTACACTGATAACAGAACATTGACTCTTCAGATAAGACCTAGTCTCTGCATATGAGGCATTCTCTGAACTGAAACCTAATTCTAAAACTAACTTGAAAACCACTGTGTCCTTAGTAGGAAACTAGCATACACAGTCAGTTCATATGGTTTAGCTGGTAAGCTGAAATTCAGGATGCTACAGTAACTCTGTTACTTGTTATTACCTGCAAGACAAGTGAAATAATTAGATTTTACCATTTGCTCTTTCTTGCCAATTGGTGCAAATGGAAAAATTAGGTTGTTTGACCCTAAGTAACAGCACTGCTTCACAGCAAAGCTGTGTGATTCAAGGGACAGACAGCAACATGTATTCAAACATCTGATTCAACAGCCTCTGGAGTGAAATATGCCATGACTATAAAAAGAAGTAAGAATTCTCATCCACTTGTTCCTATTACTGTATTAAAAAGAGAAATCCTCAAAACTTCAAAGATATCTCAGTTTCTCTTCCTGTCAACAAACCCTGACAAACATCCTACATGAAGAGGGTCACTAAAAAGGTGAATTAGAAGACTCAGCTGACAGAAGCTTAAGTGAAGGGCCAGAAAAACTTTAATCAAGGTCCCAAGCAAGAACCAGTTAAGTGACCCACACAAACAAAAAGTCCTTCTGATAAACTACTGCACGAGTAATGTATTACACCACTGAGGAGCCCAACAAGAGCAAGGAATATTGAGGAGAGAAGGGTATCACAGAAGTTGGCTCTTAATGTATTTGAAAGGCAGCTGGGCTATTTTCACAACTGCACTGAGTAGCCAGAAATCTGAAGCAGAAGCTCAGTTTCAGATTTATTGTAGACTTCCCTTACTGAAATCACCTCTTACATTTAAATAAGTATATTCATCTACTTTTGACATGAAACATCAGATGCAAATGTGAGCTGTTTCAAAGTGTAAGAGACATCTTCATCTTCACCACTTAGCTGGCCAAGCAGTATCTGATGCAATGACTGCCTAGAGCTGACAATAACCAGGGTCCACCAGGGATCAGACTACAACTACAGCTGGCCATTCAGACCTGCAGTTATGCAGAAACTGCCAGAAACACCAAGAAGCAGCCCTGAAACCATGTCAGAAAAGAAGACTGCAAGATCTCTTGCACTGTTGGACAGAGTGGACATCTCAGCATTTAATTATGGCATCAGTGACTTCAACCTGCTCGGAACATGCAGAAAACAGAGTGTGTTTCACACACACTGCTGGATCCCTTCCATCCATGCTGTCTTCTTCATCCCTGACAAAATCCTAGCTAAGAGCCCTTAGGAACCTTATTGGAGTTGCAGAGCAAATACAAGCAGCTAGTTGTGAATGACTTCTGGGAGGTGTATTGTGGTTAAGAGCAGTTGCATTCCACCATGAAACCTGGAAGCTGCCTGCAGCCCCGGCAGCTGAAAGTGTGCAGTGTGTCAGTACACACACCTCAGTCAACCCATGAGCTGGGAGAAGTGAGATCAAGCTGGTGCTGGACTCCTCATGTGAAGTGACAAACTTATTTAGACACAGAAATTATTTTCATTTATCTACCAGCATCATTAGAGCACACATGAAAGCATCCGCAACCTTTTCTGTTCCTCTCTCATATGGTAAGGAATTTTGTCTTTCTGAAAAACCCCAGGTACTTCTTTATATGGGGAAGAAACCACTCAGACATTAGATATTAAATACATTGATTAAAGTGGATTCTGTATACAAGAATCAGATGCTAACTTATTTTACATTATCTCATTTTACTCATTCTACGTAAATAACCTGTGAACACGATTATAGGGAGTTCCATGAACAAAAAGTAAACCACAGCAAATTGACACAGTTTATGCACAGCTTTCAAGAAGCTGCTGAGAAGCATTCTTGCACCTGCAAGAAATCTTAACTCCTCTTAAAAAAACCTTCATTGTTGAGTACTCTGGGCCTTCAGGACATTAAAGCATTTCTCTCACATGCTGACTGGAAGCCCTGCAGCAGCTGAAGCAATAAATATTGACAGCAAGCTGGCAAAGAGCAGATAGCAGCTCTGCTCTCCAATTTCACCTGCCTCAGCACAGACCCAGCCTGGGAGGGACAGCACACCCAGGGCCTCCTTAGCTCCATTATTGCTGCTCTGGCCTCTATTGAAAATGTGTTTTCCCCTCCAATATTGGTGTACCTTTGAACATAGCTGCTCTTCTATAGCACCCTGAGAACCTGAATCACCTCACTGCAGCACAGACACACGGCAACAAAGTGGCTACAAATCATATACCTCGAGAAACTGCAGCAGCCAGTTCCACCCTGCTGTGCTCTTTCATGACAAGTCTTGCACATGAGGCCACACACTGCTTAATAAAAACCAAACAGCCAACTCAGAGCAAACACTGAAATAGTCATATGCCAAAATACAAGATACTCCTGACAGCTCATGAGAATTGGAATTAGTCAGGTGGATTTTAATTAGGAAACTGTATTGATGACTGAGTTCTCCTTTTCCCTCAATTCTCACCTCATATCCTCTACTCTGAGGTCGGATTACAGAAGCTGTAAGGAAACGCATTCAGACTTGCTTAAAGAAAATTAAAAGCAAAACACTGTGACTACAAAATTCTGTCTTCCCACTGGGAGAGAGGGATCTTTCCAGCAATTCACTCCCTGCATTCAGACAAACTACAGATTGCTAGTTGGTTTTTTAGCAGACTCCATCCTGCTGCCAAGTCAACAGATTTTTAAACTGAGATTTGAAACAAAGACTTCTTAGTATAACCCAGAAAGCTGAGACTGAGTTGGACCTAGTTCTCAAAACTCGATCTTATGATTTCATCTGGAGCTCATACACTGTTACCCCTGCACAAACACACCTATGATTGTGGGCTATGTTTAGATTTGTAAGAATTCACCAACATCCAGTGTCATCGTTTTCTCCAGCACACAGCTTCACGGAGGGAGGGGTGGAGACATTCTCCACACTATAAACACTTGCGTGCTTTCAAAGGAAGATAGGGATCAAAACAAGCTTACCCTGTGCTTCTAGCAGACACGACTCTTAACACCTTTCATCAACCAACACTTGTGGAGATTCTTCCTTCTAGCTTCTGGTAGGTTTCCTTCCTCTTTGTCTACCACTGAATGTACTTCATTTTGATGGTAATATCTGATTAACAACCTCAGCAAGCCTTCAGAGGAGGCAGGCACTCCCCTTTGTAAGCTTCACTTGCCCAAAATAACACAAATCCTTTAGTATTCCACAACAGAAACAGCACCACATAAAATCTTAAGGCCACCATCACTGCACAGTTCAGGAAGAGATCTGCATGCATGAACCAGATCCACTGCACAGGAATAACAAGATTTAAAGCAGAACTGAGCTTTGGTTTAAACACAGTAAACCAAGACTTCTGCTCTCACACCCAACTGCTGCCAAATCGTTCCATCTGCATTAGCTGCAAGATGTCAGCTTGGGCATGGAAAGGAAGAATTATTTAGTGCATTTAGTGAATCCTCTGATTCTAAAACCTCCTATCAGTAAATGGGGGCCCTTGCCTAGGTGGAACAGAAGCCACAATGTGCCTGAACAGGATGCTAATAGCCCGCTAAAATTCCCCTACACAGGAGTGATGCTCTCAAGTCTCAGTGCTTTGTTCTTTTCCGAATGAGGCCAGCTCCTTCAGGGAAAAAGCTCACCATGCACAGCTGGAAGAAAGGCACTAAAGGGAAGAGCAGGTCCTCAAAAGCAGAAGTGTGACAGAGGACAGAAGCAGAAAGAGTCAACAATAAGTTTGTCAGTGACATTTTATCTAATTTGATGCCACATAGCACGGAACAGAAGACACAGACCTGGCTTTTTAAATTAAGTAGATTCAAACAGGCTTAAAAAGAAACTGATTTTCATCCACTTTTGAGGATTCCACCTTAAGGGAAGGTCTTTCAAGGATGCACATGATATTCTTTGGCCTTCTGAAAATTGAATCAATTAAGCACCAGACTGAGTTCTTGTAAAAAAATTATTTAGAACAGCCATGAGGAAAGGAAAAGTAAATCATGAAACCAAAGAAATATTTGTCAATAGCACTGACTAACCCACTAGGAACAGGCTGCAGCTTTTGCTAGAGGTCTGAGTTTCCACTGGTGGTTCTGCAGTGTCTCAGATGCAGGTTGCTATGGAAAAACAAAATGGGAACTCTAAAGGGACCTTGTTGTTTTCACATGGCTTTAACTCAGGAGCTTGTGCAGGAAGATTATTGATACTCTGAACCACTTAAAAAGACCAACCATAGCTTCCAACACAACTCCACCCTCCAGAGCTAGAAACGGGACATATGCTGAGGTACAGAACTGATGCTTCATGGAATAAATTACACTTCTCTATTATGTTTCAGACATTTTAATGCTGCTTTACTATGTGCATCCTTAAAGTACATACAATCTACCGTGCTTCCTTGCAATGTTTCTGCAAATGCAGCATCTAACAAAACTACAGAAATCTACAGAAACTATCTTCAGCCTTGGAAGGAGTTCACTGGTCCACAACGACAGTGCATCTAGAATACAATAATACAAAATCCAACAACAAATCATTCAGAAGAAAGTGCCCACACAGACTTCTCAACAGGAAGAGATGGAACAGGCTGACAGCTGGAGAGGCAGCTGTTACAAGGTGGAACCTTCCCTCCTCTGCAGGACATGGGAGCAGCTGAGCTGGGCAAGAAAGGAACTCCCAAAGCTTTCAGAGTCCACTTGAACCTTCCAGCTTCAGGAACACCGTCGGGCCAGCCTGAACTAAGGAAATCCTTTAGCAAGGGGCTGGCAGAAACCCCACGTCCCACATTTGGGACCCAAGCTGCACTGTGCTGCCTTACACCCAGCCCAGGGCACTCCTGCTCACCCGGCCCACAGCTGCTGTGCAGGAGCCACGCTGCTACCACAGGGAAAATGGGAGTGTGCAAGAGAACAGGGGACAGCCAGCAACCACCCACTCTCTGCTCAGCACAACACATCAAAAACCCCTCAACCGTAAACCAACATCAACATCACACTTTCTGCAACCAACTGGCAAGGAAAATACGAGATTTTATTAGGATTTTGCATAGGCGAGATTATATTCCATTAAAGAGATTAGCCACTTTTGAATGTCTTGACAGAGGACTTGTGTGTGCCACTCTTCCCTGCTTATCATCTCCCAAATGGTGTCCTGGTAAATCTGCAGAAGCCATGTGAGTGACACTTCAGCTTTTAAGCACAGATGATACCAAGACATTCTGACAATATCACAGCACTGCCAAAATTTACATTTGTGGGTTTTCTTAAAGATTAAGTACCTGAGGATCAGATTGCTATTTTCAGATTTCATTTAAAATTTAATCTTTGGTTATCATTGCAGCAGAAAACCAAACCATAACAGAAAAAAAACAAAAACAAAAAACAAACCAAATAAAATACTCCAAAAATTATGGTGGATTAAAAAAAATCTAACTCCTTTTGAATTCTGTCTCTCTCACACTGTTATGCAGAGACATGGCTGCAGCATTCCAAATTCTGAGCTGGTTACATCCCAGTTACAAACTAAGTCTCCTTAAATAGTTTGATAACATTTTATTTAACTAACAGAACTCTGAAAACATCCAGAGAAACATTAACTTTTGAGAGTTCTCTGTTTTATTCACTTTTATGAGATCACATGGTTACTAGACACATGCATGCTAAATATATTACATGCTACCATGGCAGCAGGTCAGTTCTGCACAAGCTGCTTGTATTAAATTTCTCCTGTAAGTGACATTAGAGTTTAATTCTGCTCCAGCACATATAGGAAGAGGCTTCACATTCCAAACCACCATCTGAAGGGGAGAACTATGCCAACACAGTACTAAGCATGCCTGTGCTACTTTAACCCATTTACTATTTTAACACACACATGCAAGCCTTGCATTTATGTTATCTATATTATGAATTTTTCAGGTTCAAAACTCCAAAGCTAATGGCTTTGTCATAGCCTTTTGCTGTGAAAATTTAAGGAAAAGGTCATACAGTTATAGTCTCTAATACATGACATGTTGAGATTGATGAAATTCTAAACACTAAGTGTCATTAACTGGGTAAAGTATTCAACTAGATTTGAAATCTTTTACTGGTTTATTAAACTGCCTGGGTACACAGTAATTACTAGAACACATTTTAAATAAGCATCACTGCATATTGTTGTAACAATTTCAGAGCAGATGTTCCCCATAAAAGACAGTGACATTAAAAAATCCCACATATTGTCTCTACATATATATTGATATGTCTAGAAATACACACACTGGCATAGAAAAAGCACAAACAAATCTGACTTGTCAAAATTAATGGAGCACACCCTAAAAATATTTCATCATCCTCTGTTACAATGCTTCCCTATGTCACACTGGGAGAGGAGACCACTGCAGAGAATGCCAGCTAATGGGGAAAGGAAGGCAAACTCCTCTAACAGCAGCCTCTAGACCAGCACGGGGACGTTTCAGACAATGTGCTTCATGGCTTCAGATTGGTGCCTTGGAGAATGCAAAGATAAAAGGGGAATAGGCTTGATCACCAGGGTCAAGAGAGGTTATCTGTATTCTGCTGGAGGAATATGCATGAATCCTTTTCTTTTCCTAAGTACAGAGGAAAGCCAAACTCAAAGAAAGCTTCCCGGTGAGGGTGTAATCACAACAAGCTGCAGCACTGCCCTGGGAGGCACAGGGAACCACACAGACCTTTGGTAAATACTCAGGCAGACAGCCCCCATCAAAATCCCTGGCTGCTGCTACTCTGCTGCAGCCACATCCACAGGGGCTAGGTGAAAGTTCTCTCAGACCTACTTCAGCTGCAATTGTGTGTTTGTTGCAACCCAGATGGGCATCCTGACACTGCTCCTCTTAAAGAGAAATTCTGTGAGATGGTTCATTCCCACTGGCTGGGGACAGCTGGAAACCAGCCAGAACCAGCAGCAGGTAAGCAGCTTACCCACAACGAAGAGCTGCTGTGGGCATACCAAGAGAACAGGGAGAGGCAAAGCTAGAGGTAGGCCTGCATTTTGAGCAGATGATACTCTGAACTAGCTCACTATTCAGTCCCCCTTAATTACTCTGCAGAGCACACCAGCATTTATCAAATAATACACTGACAGAAAGATACAGAATACCACATTTTTACAGAAGGAAATTATTGTAACACTTTTAATTTTAGTCACCCAAAGGTTAAGCACCAAAGTACAACATGTCTGCAGTATGGTCCTGATATATTGACCAGATTTTGACATTAGAACTTCTGCTCCAATGGAACACGCTGGAGGCATAAAATCATCTCTAATATAGGAGAGACTTATTTTTTTATTAGGAGAAACACTTCTATTAGCTAGGCAGAGAATATGTACTCATTCGGTGCCACACATCAGCACACGATCGAGAGCCGTTAGCCGCTCAAAGAGCGTGACAAGGACCGAGCGCTAACGCAGAGCTGGCTCTGCCGGGAGCTCCAGCCCAGAATCTGGGTCATCGCTGCACTTCCAGGTTTCTGTGCAGCTGCTGGAAGCGCTCCCCACCCCCGACCCAGGGGAGCACAGAAGCTGTGGCTGTGAGGAGCAAAAAAAAAAAAAATCCTCCTCTAGAACCATTCTTCACCTCTGCAGAGCTGTCACAAACGTGAGCCTGGCTGAATCATCCTGTTCCAAACCTGCAGCTGACTTGTCACTGCTCCAATATTCCAGCCATCGCTTTCCCAGCTGCATCACAGACGAACCCATGTTTTCATTACATCTTGTTTGGTATTTTTTCCACATTGATGACTTAAGAGGTGCAAACCATTCTGACTTGCTATTAGCAAAGTCCCAGCACTGAAGAACAGCAGAACACAAGTCTCAGCACACCAGGAGTATTCAGTAACTCACACATACATTGGATTGCTTTTGCAAAATGGACACACAGAACTAAAACCATGAGCTGCACTGCTAAAAAACCCCACAGAAAAGTCATGAAATAACTGAACCAGTAAACTTTCATATGAAGACAAAACTAGGAAGAAGAATCTACAAATACAACTTGTCTACAGAAAACATATTTTTCATCTTTTTAAAGAACAGTCTCTGACTGCACAATTAAAAAACAGCTTCCAAGTCTTATCAATACAGTAAAAACTAAATAAACAGTGTTTCTTCTGTAAGCAAATAATATCAAGGTGCTTTACAATCTCACATATCACATGCAACAAGATTTGACTAAGAAAAATAAATGCTCAGTATTATACAAAGCACAAAAAAATCCCCCTGACCTTGGTGAAGGACTTGGAATTAAATTATCTGCAGCTGTGAAGTGCTACAGGTTACTCTTACTTCAGAAGCAAACAAAAACTATCAACAATAACAGCAGAAATCAAAACCTATCCAACATGATTATCAACAAATGCAGAGCTTGCATAATGTAAAACTATGCAGATGCTCCGACTTTTAGATCAGATTATCATTGTTTTATTTCTCCAAAAGTGTTGGTACCTAATCAGTCAGTTTGGGAGCAGCTGCTTTTCAAGACCCCAAGTGAAAAGAAGAAACCAAAATCTGTTAATGCAACATACCCAGCTGACAGATCTAGAACTGCACTCATGGAAACACTAGAAGACATAGCAAAAAAAATGGAGGATATTAAGATAAGTAAAAGATATACTTGCCAAGAGTGGAATCCACAACACTTGCTTTCTCAGGAGAAAATACACCAGCACTTTAACAGATAACTCTGCCAGAGAACTCGCCATCTACCCACCAGGAAGTGAAATGAAAGAAAGCTCAAAAAAATAGCAGAGGACAGAAGGGGGTGTGGTGGAAATGCTTCTTGTTTACTTGCAACTATCTAAAAAAAAAAATTATAGAGAATAAACAGCTGAAATCTGACATATTCACTCATCCAGATCATCACACCAAAAATGTCAGGCAACACAGCTTCAGCTGCTTGCAGCACTTGCTCTTAGCCAAGTGACACATCGCAGCACACCTCCCCTGCACAGCACCCCCCTGTCACACTGACAGAGGACAGCACAAGACTGTTGAAGTGCACCCAGGCAGGCAGGTGCACATGAAGGCACTTGCACAGGGCCACCAAGCAATCCAAGGCAAGGCACCAATCCTACATTTTCTCAACGGCAAAAATACTCAAAACAAGGCAAAGAGTGCCAGTGAAGAAACGTGCTGCTAACCTCACCGATTACCAGGCCAGTTTGAGGCACCAGGTCTCCCAGGTCACCATCTGCACTTTTCATTTAACCTGCAGATACCAACTAGAGAACTGAAAACAAATGCAAAACACAGCACTTGCACTAGAAAATTAGTCCAAATTTTTTTATCTTGCATATCTATAAATAGCAAGAGCTGGTGGAAATAATACTTGGCAGAACACAGCCCACAGTTAAAGCTCTCAGAGGCAGGCATCCATTTGGTCAGGTCAAAAAACAGCAGGTAGAAGCTACCACCATCATCCAAACACAATCACACCCCAAGACCTGCATGCTGGGCACTTCAGAAGCCTCTGTCACACATAGATACCAAAATGAAATAAAATTATTACATCCCCTGGTTTTCCCAATTTGTTAAAGGCCATCTGAGCCAAATCTTTGTTAGAACAGAGACATCAACCTAGACCACAGACGAGTTTTGGAACTGCAAGTTTTACTGAAAGCCACAAGCTTCATTGTAGTTTAATCACCTCAATTAAATACATAAACAAGATGTTGGTTTTCTAAAGGATGACTGATTTGAACTTGCCACATTAGCCTACTTTCGAAGGCATGTCACGCAGCAACACTTGCTTAATCAAAAAACATTAGTATGTTCTCACAACACACAAAAAATGACCAAAACACATCAAATAAAGAAATAAATGGAAAAAGAATACAAGTTGGTGGGTGCTGTCATTTGCTTTACTGGAACACATCAAATAATTTCAGCACTGTTCCGCTAAAGATGTAAAGGAGAGCTGAGACAGGAATTCACAGCTACAAACCACACGGGACCACGTGAGAAGATCATCCAACTCAGAAGGCAGGTGCCCTGCCATCCACATCTTGCTAGTGCATCACCTCAGCTGAACATATTAACCCAGTTTCCCAAAGCCTTCATGATGACAAATGTGACACTGAGAACATGTTCTTCATTAAGAAACAGGTTTGCCCCATTTAGGTGCTACAACTAAGGAGCATTTTGTGAAATGATGGATTCTCAGGCAGCAGGGATGATGAACTAAACACTCTGTGCTCTCCTAACACACCACTGACTGGCACAGCTACATTAAATGAGTTTAATATGCATTCATCAAAACAGAGCTTTGCTGTCAATCTAAGAGGGGATCTGAGCAATTCTAGCTGAACAGACAATTTCCCCAAATTTGGACTAATCCAGAAGACAGATTTAATGATATTTTTTCTTTTGTATTGCTCTTCAGTATAGTGCCCTGCCAAGTCTTTCAAATGGCAGTGTCATGAAGATAAGCCCAGGAAGGTACTGTACAGGAAAAATAGGCAAGGCCTGTTGGTGGGATACAGATCTCAGATCTGGGGGAAGGATCTTCTGGTTCAGGAGATTTCACACATAACCTGCTTGAGACTAGCAGAAGAGCACTAGAACTCAGAAACACTTTTTAAAAAAAAATTCTTAAAATTGTACGGATATTATCATTCCTCATTATCCAAATGACTCTGAGATCTCCAGATCCAGTGCATCTCCCCACAGGCAGAGAATGGACCCCAGGCAGTAAGGAGGCTGAAAGCAGGAATTGCAGAACAGCATCACAACCCACTGCAAGTTGAGAGCAGCAAAGTGCAGATCTAAAGCTATGTTCACTAGATTGAACAGTGACACTTCAATGTTTACTGGAGATCTAAAAGAGAAATGTGCAGATTCACAAAGAATGACTGCACACACATTCTCTAAACAATGCTAATCCAATTAGGTATCAGTCATTTAGACACATACATTGCTTTAATTATGCTCAAATTGTCTCCTATTGCTAAAATAAAAGTTAAATAATTTAATTTTGTATGGGAATACAGCAGAGGAGAAGGAGACAAAGACTTGGATTCAAAAGTTCATGTGATTGCCAAAAGGGGAAAAAGTCTGTTCCCTACACACTCAGGAGCCATGAAAACCCTTCAGCATTTTTTGCCAAACATGGTTTCACGTATTTTTTTACAGTGCTTCAAAAGGTTTTGCTAAGGCAACTTGTGTATTGACAATAATACAGCCACCACGCTGCATTATAAAGAAGACAATAGCAAGATCTGAGTAATGTGTATTAAAGAAAACACATTCACTACCATGGGAACCCTGTCAGAATTTACCACTACTGCAAGTCATCCAAAGGAAGCTTTTCTGAGCTAGACTTCTCCTCCTAATAATCCCTCTACTGATACTTCTAAGGTATGAACATTAATATTATAGCAGGGAACAAGCACACAGGCCTGCAGCATTTCCATCTAAATAGGTCTAACAGACACAAGGAGACAGTAGAAAGAACTCCAGAATAAGATCTCCACCACTTACGTCATCAGTACAGCCAAGGATTTCTCTGGAACACTGACACTAATTCACTGAAAACTCATTGGAAGCACAGTTAATGAATGTGGGAGAAACCAGCAAAAAAAGAAAGAAAAAACCAACTCCACACACACTGCACAAAGAACCAAGCATTACAAGTGATGTCCCAAATCCCACTGGAAGCTGACTTGATCTAAAGTAGCCTAGGAAGTCCCACTGGAATAAGTGGACCTTGCCAAGCAGTTTGTTACTAAAACCTTAGCAACAAACTACACCATACTAAACTCATGCCTACACCAAGCTCTTGGCATCCACAGATCAAACAGGAAGAGAGGCAAGTTCCACCTCCCAGCCCCAGTTACAGTACAACTCTATCTGCATGTGTCAGAGCACGAGCAGCAAAACAAAACCAGAGTTAAACATTAAACTGCACACAGGGCTTGCCTGGCTACAGCCACTTACAGGAAAAGCTCAAGGAACATTGCAGTGTATGCAAGACTTTAATGCACAGTTAAAACTCCTTTTCTTGCTTCCTGCATGTAGAACATCAGATCCACCTGGAAGCACAACTCAAACATTACCAGAAGAATTTGTTTTTAACTGTGCCTTGCAGAGTCTGAATTAGTTTTCCAATGAAGGTCTGCAAGCTCAAATGTAACAAAAGCATCTCTTACAAGATTGTTTTGCAGGGTTTGAGAGATGAAAATACAGAACCTAAAAGCATAAACATACAAGTTTCATTAGACTCCAGAATGAACAGGTAACAATTCAAAGAGAACAACTTTCCCCAAAAAGCATTTTACACATTGAAATAACAGAACTAAATTTTCTCCTTGCAGTAAGAGGACTGCCCTAGCAGGAGCCACTCTTTCAACAAACAGTGAGTTGTAAATGAAATGCTGAAGTCCATTTTTAATCACAAAAAAAAAAGCATGGTAATGGCACATAACTTTAGGGGGTTATGAATTTCAGAAGTACTCTTCTACTGAAATCCAAAGAAAGGGACAACTTTCAGAAAACACAGAAAAAAATCACACCACAAGCAACATCCTGAATGTACTGCAGTTCAAGTTCCTTTCCCTGCATAGTAACAAGAAACAAAAAGTATTCTAATCCCTCCTTCAAGATTGTAGCAACCACAACAGCAACTACAGCAGCAGCTTTTCCAAGAAAGGCATTTTAAATGTAGAGTTTACCCCTCAGAACTGGTGTATCTACAACAGCCTTCATTAACACACACAACTGTGTCCTTGTCTAGAGAGATGGAAATGAAGACAGAAGACAAGAAAATTACAGAAAGTATGAACCCAGAGATGGAGTCTCAGTATAACCTTACTGGTCAGACACTTCAGACTTTAGAGGTCTCAGACCTGAAACACTGGTAAGTTTGAAACAAGGCACTTGAGGTAAGATGAGGCTCACTCTCTCTGAAGTGTAAGGGTTGATAAACAGAGCCAGACACTAAAGCTACAAATATAAAAAACAACCCAAGGAAAGGAACTGAACTGGAGCTGAATTTTTTTGTTTCCATTCCACTTGTATCTTGGTTGAAACCAAGGAGAAGCTGCTTTCTAGTTACTTTGTCAGGCTGTTGCCAAATTCCTGAAGGAAAACATGTGTAAATCCTAGCACAGGTGAGTTGAATCATTCATGTTCAAGGTCCACTTATATCTTCAAAAGATTTTCACCTACTCCTCCCTTCCTGCTCAGTGGCCCAAACACTGACACATCTCTGTGGTTCACTGCATGTGACTGGGCCTGGCCTGGCTGTCCTGTCTCTGTCCCACTACTGCCACCAGATCAGACTATTTTAAGATAAGCTAATTATGCCACTGAAAAAATCTTATAAGCCACTAAGACTAAGCAGAGGAGACCACTAAGAATTAAAAGCAGAGAAGCACAGGTAAGACAGAAGCAGGAGTTGTGATCTCAGCTCTTCCAGATAAGCCCTGAGGATTCCTTGTCAACCTGAACTCTGAATTTTAGGCTGTGCTCACTTTCTCCTGCTTCTAACAGTCGTAACAAGCACAAAAGGAACTTCACATGAAAGGCTGTTGTTCCTTACACCTTCAGAAAATTAGTCATTCAAGCCTCAGAAAAACAACACACCAAGACCTTTGTGGCTTGCTTGGAGGCATCATCTACATGCATGCAAGACAGCTACAGAAACCAACTCAGGTGCCTTAAAGCAAACAGATCTGAAGGAAAATCCTCAATGAGGAGTTTTGCACAGAAAGTTTTCAAGAAATTTATCAGATCGTCTTCTCATTAACATTTCATTCAAGGACTGAATGACTGAAAAGCAGGTAAAAACTTCTTTTGAGAATTACTCAGCCAGTACCCAGCAATATTGTGGCAGGTTTTAATACAGAACAATTCAGCCCTTAAAAAAAACTTGTTAAAAAATTGGATCCAGAAAGTCCTACATAAAGCACAGATATGAGCATCACATGGGGGAGGAGGTGAGGGCTTTAGATAAATTTATATTAATATATCTAAAGAAGATAGGAAGACACAAGGAAGAAATTCCAACTATCTTCCCACACACTTACAAGCAGGCCTTATCAAAATGAAGATATATTTATTTTGCTGAACAAGTGAATTCCAGCCTAACATGATATTTAGATCAAATCAAACACATTAAAAGCAAATTAAGAAACTGAAGGCCGTTTTAAATCACTCTAAGTTTTATTTTAATAAAAATAAATAAAAACACTTAAGAAAATAAGAGCTTGCTGATATTAGATTAGAGCATTATCAGTGATGGCATTAAAATCCTGAAGATAGAACTATTTCCACAGCTTTATAACTTACTTTTTAAATAAAATGACGTTTACTTGACCACAGTCTATTCTCCCTCATTAACAGCTTCTGATTACACTGGCCAGTTTCAACCAGGTGCTGCAGCAAACACATCAGTTGTTTTGGAGATTCCCTACAAGTGCTGCAGAATTTGGGACCTGGCACTTGCAGAGAAGGCCTGGGCAGAGCAGTGCCCTGCAGTGCCCACACCTGGGGGATGCCCGGGCAGTCAGCAGGCACCTGTGCTCAGCCTGGCCACAGCTGGCACAGCAGTTAGGATACCTGGGAAACTGAAGAGAAACACACTGAAGAGGGATACTCCAAAACATCAGGGAATACCAGAAGAGTTGAAAAACAAGGGAAATGGAAATTCTCCAGCTTTTATTACTTGCAAAACCACTTCTTTGTTATTACTGTTCAGACTATTTTTAAATTTACTTCTACCATTTCTCCATATTTTAATAACATAAATAAAATGGGCTACAGAATACAGAATAAAAATTTTCCACGCCACACTGTCTTTGTTCTTCCCTCTTCCCCACAGTATGCTTCACTTGCTCCTCAGCAACCCAGCCATAGAGCTGGAATCCTTTTATCTCATGCAATCACACTGGTTATGCTTGCCTAGAGCCAGCGTTAACAGGACAGTCTACAGCTCCTTTAATGACTTCCATCTCCTCCCAGACAAAAATGAGACGGTGGAAAGAATAAACCCAAAAGGCAGCACAAGCCAAGAGCACGCAGGAGCTCCAGCAGGCTGGCTCTGAGGCGTTCCCGCAGCCCTGCGGCCGGCGTCGCGGGCCCGGGGGCTCCAAGGCCCGCGGCTGCACGGGCACGGCGGGATCACCAGAGGGAGCTGCGGGGGCTCCGAGCGGGGGAGCCGGGCTCGGGCCACGGCCC
>VXBQ01009512.1:0-91218 GCA_013400175.1 Phainopepla nitens
TAATAATAGTATTGATAATACAATTGAAAAGAATAAAAACCCCAAACATGTGATGCACAATACAAGTGCTCACTACCTGCTGACCAACAATGCCAGAGATGCCTTTCTGAACCCAGATTAGGCCCTGTTCCAGATAAATCCCCAGTTTATATACTGGGCATTCCATTCTCTGGTGTGGAACATCCCTTTGGCCAGTTTGGGTCACCTGTCCTGGCTGTGCTTCTCTGCCATTTTGTTTATCTCCCTTCTCATTAGCAGAGAATAAGACCAAAGAAAACCCCAAAAATACCCAATCCTCTATGAAGAAAAACCCAAAACAATCAAACAAAAATCCACAAAAATACCTATTGCATCTCCAAAAAACAAAAGAACCCACCAAAAAAGTTCCTGACTTAGGATAGGTATGACTTAGCAAAACCAAAACATCAGCATTTTACCAACATTATTCTCATTCTGAATCCAAACCACAGCACTGTACCAGCTACTGAGAAAAAATTAACTCCACCTGAGCAAAACCAGTGCACTGAGCAACAGGTTTTGAATTATTTTCTGTGGTACAAATGAAACAAAATTCAGGCACCAAAATCTGCTAGCTAGTTCCAGTAATAGTAGAAAAGACTGTTTTTCCAAATGGCTAAAGCGTACACCCTGGCTTTCAGGATTATATGCTGTGTCATTATTAAGAAAAAGCTCATTGCGCTAAGAAGCAGTCATTGCTTTTAAAAAGACAGACATTGTTTTGTTAGAACAAAACAAACCCAAGAAAGCCTTATCACAAAGCAGCATGAACTACATGTGAAAATAAAGTTTGTAGTTCAAATTAAGGTCTCCCTGACTCCTGTTTCCACTAGCAGCCATCTCACTGAGGTCTGACTGGTGTTTGCACGGTTGCCAAGCCCCAGGTTAATTCAATGCATGAGAAACAGTGAAATTAAATTATTTCTGTAAGTAAAATTCTGAAAAATTAATTGGAAAGGTGAATCATCATAGAATTGTTAAGGAATCTTCCCTGTCAGACCATCCAGGAGCCACCCTGGCAGTCACACCCACACCACCTACACCACCAGCAGGCAGCTTGGCTCCCTGCACACACCCCACACTCACATGATCAAATCAGGTTTCCTATCAGCTCAACCTCCGGGTTCCCACAGCAGAGTCACAGAAGTACAGATCCTACAAATTGCCTAATCTTGGTGCAATACCAAGACAACAACTCGAGCTGGGTGCCTCCAGGGAGGGACCCTGAACCAAGGAAGTCCTGGGCTTTTATACCCTCACAGATTTAGCGTGGGGAAAGCCTGGAGCCCTCGGGTCCTTTTCCTGGGCCACAGGAACTCGTGCCCTTTGTTATGCCAGGGGGCAGCAGTTCTGAGCTCTTGCCTGGGTCTCCTGCCACCCAGAGCTCAACCTGCAGCTGGACCTGCGGCCGCACCCTGAGCTACCTGCACTGAATGCGCTCTGCAACAAAATCACAGACTGGTTTGGGTTGGGAGGGCCCTTTAAGATAATCTCGTTCCAAATTTCCTGCCATGGGCATAGTCACCTTCTAGACCAGGTTGCTCAGAGTCCCATCCAGTCTGGGCTTGAACACTCTCACATATGGAGCATCCACAGCTTCTCTGGCAACTTGTGCCAGGGCCTCACCACCCTCTCAGTAAATAATTTTTTCCTAATATCCAATATAAACCTACTCTCTTTCAATTTGAAACCATTCCTCTTGTTCCTGTCACTATAGGCTCTAGTAAATACTCTTTCCTCATCTTTCCTTCAGAACATACTCCTGGACCAACCAGAAACCTCCTACATGTTGTGACTCCCTTTTTCCACTTGCCCTGTTCTTTTGTTCCTCATCTCTAAATAACCTTAGCCCTCCCCTACTCTTAGCCACATAATTTTATCTTTCAACCATTTGTTCTGCCTCTAGCACCTGTCAGACCTTTTACTGAATTAACGTAATTCAGTAAAAAGGCAGGAAAATATCCAATATTTCACTGAGCTTGTATTCCTCCCTTTCACTGAGGTATTTCACCTCAGAAAAGTCTCTTCAGAACACAGGATGAGCAGTAGGAGAGCAGATGAGGGGGGACAGCGAAGATGAGAGTGTGCAGGAAGACACTGCCTCCTGGAAAAGAAAGGACAGCTTATTAATTTGTCTCACCATGTCTTGGGAAGCCATGTCCTTAGACTCAATTTTTTCTTGACAATACAAGGAAAGCAGAAGAAGTGCAGGGCCAGGAACAGTGGAGGGGAGAACAGACTCACTCTTCATGCTGGCGTATGTTTGCAAAACACCACTCTCAGAGGTAGAAAAATGGATGGGCAGAGTGAAACTCGCATTTGTAATATCAAAGTTAGCTGCACAGTCTGTCTTGTTGCCCAGATTTCACAACAGTCTCTGAACCTGCTGCCAATCATTCTTTTTTTGGTTGGTTTCTTAGCTGAGCTTCTCTTTGGCCCAGATACCCCAGGAACTTCTTGCTTATAACCAAGCAAGACTAATGACTAATTTTCCTGCTTAATTCCACCTACAGACGTAGGCTTCAGTCTATATGTCTGATTTTAGCCTTGTTCTAGACTGTGAGCCCATTTACACTACTCAAGCTTAAATCTCCCCAGCAATCAGATGTTCAGCAGCTCTGTATGGGTCCCCAGTGGATTTTAATGTGGCATCTTGGCAGTTGGCATATTGCCTCAATCCAATGCCCCCGCTGTATGTTAGACTCCAATTTCTCTGGGATCCAGCCACCAGAGGAACAGAGACCCATGATTACCGAGCAGAGTTAATCTTTCTGGGACCTATGTGTAAATTAGAAGTTGTGTCATAGAATCACAGAATCCTTGTGACATCAAACCTCCTCTAACAATGTAGGCAATTGTTTCAGAGAGTCACAGAATCACAGAGTCATAAAATCTTAGAATCACAGAATGTTTTGGGCTGGAAGGAACCTCAAAAGATCATCTAGTTCCAGCCTCTCTTCCACGGGTAGGAACACCTTCCCCTAGACCAGGAGGCTCATATTTCTTGGGGTTTTTTTTCCTTCTACAGAAAATATTGTCTACCTTTTCCTGCTCCATTTTCCTGGCTGCTTTTTTTGTTATGTTTTTTATAATGGCGCTTCAGTATTACTCTGTTCCCCCCTTGAAGTGCTTCACAATAGGTTCTTAGAGCTCTTCACTGGAAGAGATATCAGACTGCAGCTTTTTGGTCTTCAAAACTGACTAAAAACCTGCAACTCAGTCCAAGGCAGGTAAATATTCTACAGGAGAGTAAGTTTCCCAGTATTTCGACTCACACAGAGATGATATGACATGCTATATTTTGAAGCAAGCCTTTTTTTCCCTCCTGCTGTGATATAAGAAGCTATTTTGTGAATCTCATTGCTTACACTAGAAAGATCAGGGCAGAGACAAAAGTGAAACAGCAAGTTCCCTGGCTGCAGCATCAGTCCTCTGGTAAAGTGAGTTTTCAACTAAAAATATCTGTGATATTTTGAACTAGAAGGACTCTCTGTGAAGAAAGCTTGAAATTACTATTCTCACCTCTTTCACTAGGTGTTTGCTGCTCAGTAGAGTTCTTCATGAGATCATCACCATGGTAGTTATAACAACCTGGTCAGCAGAGATGTTGAGGTTAATACTTAAAAAGAGCACATTCTTTTCCTTTAGTATCTGCTGTGTGACTGTTTTTAAGTTTGTTCCTCGAAGATTGTGCACTGGCAGCCCAGAAAGCCAAACGTGTCCTGATTTGCATCCAGAGCAGAGTGGGCAGGTCGAGGGAGGGGATTCTGCCTCTCTGCTCTGCTCAGGTGAGACCCCACCTGCAGAGCTGTGACCAGATCTGGGCTTCCAATATAAGAAGGGTGTGGAGCTGTTGGAGTGAGTCCAGAGGAGGTCACAGAGATGCTGAGATGCTCTGGAGTCAGGCTGAGAGAGCTGGGAGTATTCAGCCTGGGAAGGAGAAGGCTCCAGGAAACCTTCCCACACCTCCCAGTGCCTAAAGGGGCTACAGGAGAGCTGGAGAGGGACTTTGGATGAGGGCATGGAGTGACAGGGCAAGGGGGAATGGCTTTAAACTGACAGAGGACAGGATTAAATTAGAGATTAGGAATAAATTCTTCACTGTCAGGGTGGTGAGGCACTGGGACAAATTGTCCAAAGTCCCTTCAACACAAACCAGTCTGGGATTCTGTGAGGTTATGATTCTATGTCTTTATGATTCTGTGTGTTTATGAGTCTGTGTGTTTCGGATTCCATTATTTTATGATCCCATGATTCTCTGATAAAGTTGCCCACATTGTTTGGGGAAGTTTGATCTTCCCAGGAATCCCTTCTAGATCTGCAAATCTCTCATGCCAGTAAAAAATTTGTTATAATGTGTTTTTTGTAAAAGTGAAGCTGTGAGAAAGCTGTGCACTTCTGCCTTCACATAACAAGGAACAACAAGGGGCCTGATATTTTCTGTCTCACTTTGCACCAAAGTTTCTTTAAGTGTCCTCTTAAAGTTTGATCTTGGCTTAGTCAGCTGTAAAACCAAAAAAAAAAAAAAAAGAAAGGAGGGGAAGCAGAAGGGGTGAAGGAAAGCAAATCCTTATGCCAAAGTAGTCTTCTCAAAATTTGCACAAGCATTAATCAGCACATTGCTGCAAAACAGAACAAATAAGAGCATCATGTTCTTTTGAAAGACCAGTTTAAAGGGTTTTGAACTGACTCAGACAAACAAATTCCTCAGGGACATCTTTGATTTCCACATTGTTCTCCTGATCACTCAGTGTGTTCCCAGAATGAGAACTTTCACTGTTTGTCTTCTTTTTCTTACTGGGCACAATACTTAGGCAGAAAATCTGTCAGAAAGGAATAGCTGCATATAAATGTTATTCTAAGTATGGTTTCTGATACTACAGTTCAGCATGTTTGGAATATTGATCACAGCACTTAAATTTGCAATTAAAATGATAATTTCCTTTTTCCACTCATTCTTTGACTAATGTTATGCAAAATACAGCCTAGGATTGACATAAGGGCAATAAAAACTGCACAGAAAAATCTGTACCGAGCTAATTGTTAAACATATGGTCACATGCCGTGGAAGAGGGCAGGCAATATGAGCAAGGAGTGAACAGGCACATTGAGTATCTTCATAAAGACAGAGCTTTCATCACTGCTGCTGCTTGCATTTTCATTCTTTTCTTCTCTCCTTAATTTCCCCAGAAACTTTCTTTTCTTTTCCCAAGTTAGAGAGGCATTTGCGTTCTCTCACAGTGGTGGAGGGAACTGCTAACTCCAACACAGACTAAACTAAGGTAAGAGGAGTTAGAAGTGCGACCCTTGAGATTCAGAAATATAATTTTTATGGTACACCAACAAAAATACACATGTTAAATTCAAGGAGATCACATGCAATAACAGCAGGGTCAGTGATATGATCATCATGAATTGTTTGCCCTCATAGCTGCTTAAAAGTTGGATTTATCCATGGTTTCTTCAGTCTAGGAAGTCTAACTGGAAGGTTTTCTTAGTTTCTTCTTTATTTTCTTTCTCTAAAAATTTAGTCATTTTAGTCTCTTGCCAAGAGAAGTTGTGGCTACCCCATCCCTGAGAGTGTTCCTGGCCAGGTTGGATGAGGCTCGGAGCAACCTGGTCTAAAGAAGGTGTTCCTGCCCATGGCAGGGGGTGGAATGAGATGGTCTTTCAGGTCCCTTCTACCCCAACTGTTCCCTGATTTCTCTGATTCTGTGATCTTGGGTACACATCAAACACTCCCCTATTTCTATTTAGCATAAATCAAACTCACAGTCAGTACAGCTTATTTTTGATTTTGTATTTTCCCAGAATGTTCTTGGTCCTCGTGTGCCCTGATGTAAAAAAGCACCACTTTCTGATTTGAGTGCTTATTCAGAGATGAAGTGTATTGGTGATCGATGTGCTCCAGTCTCCTCCAGTCAATATCCAAGCTATGGGTCACTCTATCAGAGCCTTTTCATCATTCTTCTCAAAATGGGTTTTTCTCAGATTGCCTTCCCCCTTCTACTCTTCAATTTCTTTATTGCATCACTAACCAAATCTTATTCATTTACTGCACTTATTCCCCACAACAGGGTTTTAGTTCCCCTCACAACGGCTTATCTCTGTCCCAATATTTTGTATCTTTAATAGATTATTTCAGAGCATGCATTGTTTCTTTCCATATCATTATATCTGAAATACTCTTCACTGAAAAGATAGATCCAATTTTTCATTGTTTTCCTCCATTTTCTTAAAAAAAAAGGAAAACAAACATTTAGAATTAACAAATATGTACAATGATTTCGTTATATAGCAGAAAAGAAAGAAAACCTTCAAAATCACTTTTGAAAGCCCATCATGTTTTGCTAGTGATTAATATAGTACTATAAATACCTGAAAATTAATTGATACTGTTAATTTTTAGGACAATAAGGTATGTATAATATTTTCCAATATTTTTTAGTAACAAAAGGCCTCATTATATTATTTAGGTTATTACAGCAAACACTGCAAATGCATTTAGTCGTTATTGATATTCCACTCATACCTGTCAAAGGACTAGAATTTCATTACTCCCCTCATTTTTCCTAACTACCTTAATCTTTTCTTTAGCTCCATTATTTCCCCAGGTGACCTCACTCTGGGAAACATCAAGGAACACGAGAACAATAGAGAATGGATCGCCGACAATTTTTTGTTGATCTTCTGTTTTGTCAACACCATCTCTTCCCACTGAGAGAAATAATCATCGGGCTTGTGTAGTAGGAGGCCTGGATGAAGCTGGAAATATGAATGAGTGGTAGAAGGAAGCACCAATAAAGTAAATAACTGGCTAAACTTGAATCATTCCCTATTGACTAAGTTTTTATCTTGGACCAAAACCTATTTATGGAAACCAACTCCTAGCTGCCAGGTCTGTCAGGATGATAACATGGGATACAGTGCAATAATTTAATGATTTAAATTTAGCCCGCTGAAGCCAAAACCATCTGGTACAAAGGACACTTTGGCAGATTGAGTACAGTGAGAATACTGTTCTTCTTGCTGTTATGTTCTGATAACAAAGGAAAAATACGCAACCAGAGCCATTAAAAAATCATTTGCAGTCAATCTCCCAACCAAGTTTGAATAATAAGAGGCAGAGCACTAATTATAATTGTATGGAGTTTCCCAGCAGAGACATTGCAAACCAATTGCCACTTGTCTGCTCTCAAGTATTTTCTGTAAATGCATTCATTTGTGGCATCTTTTCATTTATGTGACAATATTATTACATTTTGTTTTCCCTGGCAATTGTTTTATTGCCATCTGGGAGTCATTAGTAAAACACTTTAGAGAAAGTAAGGACATCTCTGAATATGCCCCTGATTTTAGGTCTGGGTTGAAATGGACTCTTAATAAAATAACATTGTGCGTTTTGGGAAGATAGACAATCTTAAGATGCTCATTTCATAGGTAGGACTGGAACAGGAAATGAGACAAGACTGCACACACAATACAAAAGTATTAAAACTGGGAGCAATATTCCATTTTCATCCACAACAGGGATATTTTTAGAGGTAAATTTGTTTATTATACAATTATTTCTTTATAGAACTGAGGATTTTTCATGGTTGTTTTTGTGGACAGCTGGGGCAGGGCTGCTTGACTACATCCACTCCAAAACCACTTTTCAGTCTGTCTGATTTCCCAAAAATAGTCCCCAACATGGGGAGAATGCTTTTCATTCCTTCTTCTGTAAGATGTGGCTTTGCACTGATATTAAAACTAATTTTCTTTGAACAGGTACCTCTTATGAAGTGACTGCAGGCTATGTCACTTTGTCATCCACAAAATTCATATTTATTATCAAATCACTGATGAAAAAGCTTGAATTCTGTCAGACTAATAACCATTCTTTATAAAAATACCAGATGAACCCTTCAAAAATGCCACTTCTTATTTAGTTAATCAGTTGGCAAACATGAGCTCCATCAAGATGTTCAAATGCTAAGGAGGACATGGGAGTGCAGAGTCCGAATCACAGAATTGTTACGGTTGGGAAAGACCTCAAAAGTCATCAGAGTGAACCCTTAATCCAGCACCACTGTGTTCACCACTAAACCATGTCCCCAGGTGCCACATCCACGTGTTTTTTGAACATTCCCAGGGATGGTCACTCCACTATTTCCCTGAGTAGACTGTTCCCATTCTTGGCAACATTTTCAGTGAAGAATTTTTTTTTCTGATACCCAATCTGAGCCCTCTCTGGTGTAAACTGAGGCCATTTTCTCAAATACTTACTTCTTCTGATGCCTTCAGCCTCTGCAGTGTCTCAGCTCTTCACTTTGTTGCGTTCTTTCTCAACAACACTTCAGAGACGTGATAGGTCTGGAAGCTGGAAAGCTGCTACCACCCAACAACCCCAGAGATAACACAGATGTGAGTAGCTGAGAATATGGAGGGAATGAAAAAAGGAAAAAAAGTGAAAAAGTGTAGGATATTTTTGTTGGGAGAAACAAGAGGTTTAAAAACACAGGAATAGAAAAAGTAAAAGATCATTTGTCGTGATCAGACCTGGTGATAGGCATGGCACTCCTTCCTGAGGATGATCTTGTTCTTCATCTTGCACCAAGTCTCTCACATCCCCTCACTCTCCAGGAAAGAGATTGCACAAGAATGTTGGGATAATCAGCTGTGGGTTCAGAGTTCATTTATCTGTTACCTCTTGCAGCCCAGGTGTCCCTCTCACCAGCCTCCAGGTATGTCCTGCACCCTTGATAGCTCTGGGTCCTGCCAGTCACTTGGCAGATCATTAACCCCACTGAAAGTAACTCAGAAGCTTTGAGTTATTTGTTCACACCATGCTTTGCAGATTGGGCTTTGAAGTGGAGGATGGATCTGATGAACAGACCACCTGTCAGCTCCCCAACTTGACCTTTCAAATATTTTACTGTCTCTGCAGGAGAATTTAAATCAAAACAATAATAAACATCAGAATGGAAAACAAGAAAAAACAATAAGCCAAACCCCTTCTGCTGCAAACTCTTTCACATTAACAATTTAATCTTATTTTTCTAATACACCTCAAGAAAGAATGAAAGAACAGAACTGCAAGGTAATGTCAGCCTGCACAGCATTATGAAAATAATAATAGCATAAATGAAGTAAAATAAACTGTACAATAATAAAGCTGAAAGGTCATCCATACTATATATCTCACAGAACTTTGTGCATCCCATTAGCATCCAGCACTGCTAAATACCTGTGTATGGATAGGGGAGAGATGAAAGCAAAAAACAAAACATTATACTGCTTTGTTATTTTTTTAGAAAAATAGTTGACCTGAATATTGTCAGAAAAAAATAACAATCTGCATAAGGGCATCACAGAGAGCATATGGTTTGCAGATAAGATTTTCTTTTAGAATTACAATCAAGCATGTGTTACTTTATGGCACAGTTATACAGGGAGATAAATGAATGGATGTTCTGCATTTCTGTACAGATTTCTACAATAAGAATTAACTTTGCTGCATCCTTACCTTTTTCTAAAAAAAGAAATCACTCAATTTCCAGGCATGAATAAACAAACAACTTTTATATATTTGGAGGTAGTTAAAAAAGGGATAAATTAGGCCCTCCAATTATAGTGGTACAAACATTTTCTTCATTTGATGAATTTACAAGGATACAAAATACCTGTGTGAACAAATAAACATTGCCTGTATTCAATTAAACTGTTGATTCCTTCATGCTTTAATTACATAATTAATGTGATAAATTAAACTGTTTCTCAGTGAACCATCCAGTCTAAGCTTAGAATTATATTAGTGTACTTTGCTATATGTGCACAAAAAGTAATTTGGTTCATGACATTATCTCTGAATTACTTCCCTGTTTTCATTTCCACTTTAAAAAAAAAATAATAGACACTAAAACCTAAGTTTCGCATTGCTCTACTTTGCAACCGTGGAACACGCAGCAGAGATGTTTTTATCATACATGGCCAATATATTTGCCCCATAAATCTTGGGCTAATGCCCAAAGGAGATTAGAATAAGATGTCCTAATGGTGCTGAATCCTATCGTTTTCATACATGGATCTATTTAGCAAAACTGAGTGAAGTGTCCTTCAGGAAGGGCACCAAAATGGTTTGCCTGCAGGATTCTTTCCTGTGTACATCAGCACACAATGTGCTCTGGGATTTTTTTATGTTTATTTCCATGTCATTCGCTTGCACTGCTCAATTCCCTCCTTCAGGAGGCTATGGAGATCCTAATTAAGAGAGTCAGACAGATTCATGCAAGAAAGCTTCATTAAGAACCAAGCTGCAGATTGCTGAAAGCTGGGAGGGTGCACAAAGGAAATGCGGTTGTGTGCTCACTTTCCTGCTGTAAGTGCCCCAGATTTCTGTGTCTAACGCTGTCAGAGAGGTCATTGCTCCCAGCTGGGAGATGGGTACAACACTTTTGGCTCCAGCAGAGAGAGAATTACAGCCTGTCTCACAGGGCAGATACATTATTTAACACAACAAGAACAGGCTTTGGGCAACAGAAATCAATCACAGGCATCCAAAGGATTATCCTTCTTGATTGAAAGTCTCCTCAGACAGAGAGCTGGTCTCTCCTTGGGCTCCAGGACTTCAGCAGACGTAAAGCTGCTCCTTTATTTACGGACTTTATTGCTGGTACAAACAGAAACTGTTAGACATCCTTCTGGAAACTTGCTCCCTGTAATTTTCCACTTCCCTGCTCAGCAATAAGATGTTATTTGTAGTATCTGCTAAATGTACAGAATCACAAAATCATCTGAGCTGGAAGAGACCTTAAAGATGTTTGGCCATAGCTGGCCAGAAGCTGAGATGATCCAACCATTCAAAAGAACTTGGAGTAAGAATGGACTGTGGATAAGCTCCCAGGGTTCCAGGGCTGGCACAATTGAACACCTCTGTTGATATCTTTGGTTCTACAGGATCTCGTAACCTCACACATCAGGTGGTTTTGCCAATCTGCACAGGTGGTAACTAAGACTAAGCATAAAGGACCATACACATCCGTACTCTCCTTCTCAGAAACTGGGAATTAGTGAGAAATAAAATTCTGATAAAAACACCACTAAGAGGAAGGAAGTGTTCTCCTTGTCACAATTATGTATCACACTTGTCCATCCCACATTTCCTGACATTTCATAGCATAGAGGGAAATCCTATTGAGGACAAGGCAGAGCTGGGTAAAGTGCAGGTTTGACAGCTGGATGCCGATACAGGTACAGTAGCAAAAAAGGGGCAAGGGGTGATAAAGCTATAGATGAGAAGGCTACAGGATCATTCACACTCCTGCAGCACCATCCTACCCAGCCAATTAAATTGCCACCTTATGTCTTGTCTCTCAGGCATTAGATAAAAAGAAGTCACCATTCCTGGAATCTCAGAGGGAAAAACCATCCCAGAGGTTCATTAAAACGAACCAAATTATCAGTTATTTTAAATCACATTTGTAAATAGTGTCATTCATAAAAAGGCTGAACATTGCACATAATAACTGCAGGAGGGCTCTTTCTTCTCTCCTCGTCCCAGGAAAATGGGACAATACAAATGATGTTTCTCTTGATAAAACTTCATATGAACTCATATGAAATCTGGAATGGGAAACACATGATGAGGCTTTACAAGCTTTTACTGGCTCTTGGTACATTTGATTAAATCAATGCCATTTGTACTAAAACCAAGAAGTTTTTGCCATACGGAACCAACTGAAACAGCAGAGACAACATTTCAACAACTTGAAATGAATTCTTACCTTTCTACAGCAAAATGTGGAAAAGAAATGCGGGTAAGGGGGAATCAAACAACCTTTACCAAAATCAAAGCTGCAGAATCTTTCAAGACATTGAAGTCTCAGTTCCTCTGAAGCTGAGTGCACATTAGGGACTGTTGGTGGATTGCATATTGTGCATCTGTGGTTAGGGTAATGTCTCAGGAGAATAATTTCCTGTGGGAAGAAGAGTTAAGGTGCAAAAGAGGTGGATAACAGCCTGCCCCTGTTCTCAGGAAACTTAGAAGGTGAAGGGCAGATTACAAACGACCTCTGGAGAAGTAGTATAGGAGGCAGAAGTAGATTATATAATCTTGGATGTTTTAGGAACAGAAGTGCTATTTCAGAGACTATAAATGTTTGGCAAGTCAAACTGAAAACCTTTAATCAAAAGCCTGTGTCACACTGAAATGTTTACGGGAATATCACAGGTCTACCGAAAGAAAGAAAATAGACAAAATACACATTCTCTGTGGTTAAAAACACATTTTTAAACAAATAACACTGTAAGAATGCAAGAAAAGCTTCACTCTGTATTCAAGCTTCAAATTTTCCACAAAAAAAATTTAAAAGAGTCTGACACAGTATTTTTCTTTACAGCTCAAGACCATCTTGGCATTTATCTTCTGGGTGCCAAATATTTTCTTTCCTCATAACGTGGTGCACTGATGAGATCAAATTCCTGATAATCTTATGAGCAGCACACCCTGCTCTCCCCTGATTCCTCAGGTACCACCAAAGCCTTGTCTAAACAACCCCAAGTTAGGAGTTACAGTAACACCATCATTTGAACTCTGCAGCAGCAGAAAAATATGAAAATATTTGAATAGTTACTTCAGGATTCTCTAGCCTTGATGAAATACCTGATCTGGCCCAGTTTAACCTGACTCACATCCTTAGGTTGCTGCAGTACCTTCAGTGGCAGCTGAGTAGGTATGGGGTGGTCACACTGCTTCCAGCATCTAATCTTGATGCCTGAATTGCATCCTGAAAGCTTCACTCGATGTATCCAGGGCTCCTAACTCTGTGGCCAAGGTTATGTACCTCGAGTCAGTGAAAGCAAACCCTCCTTTGTTCCCCAGAGAGCCTCAGCTGCTCTCAAGTCAAGCGCTCCTTGCGCAGGGTGTGAGGGGTTTCTTCCTCTGTGTGTGGTTTTCATCCTGCAGTCAGGAGAATTTCTTTCACTTCCTCTCTATTCAGCTGTTACCAGGCAAAAAGAAATACTTGACACAGACTGAAAGCTTTTTATTTGAATTCTTGTATAACCTTCTCTTTTATCAATTTGTCATTTTGCTGATAAGCCTCTCATGCACCAAGGCATTTATTAGAATCATTATCAGAGAGCTCTCAGATTACTTTGTTGTCATGACAAACCGAGTTGTGCTATGCCCAGCTTGATGGACGGGCTGGATATTTTTATACTCTTCTGGAAGACAGAGCCTAGTGGTTCTGACACTCATGGTCCTTCCTTGATGTGTAAAACAAAGGCCAAGCATGAGTGCATTGTAGGAAACAGTAACTTCATTGGCATCAGAGAGAAGCACCCAGAACTGAAGTGGGAACTGCTGAACACAGATCTGAACCTGAGGGGTTTTAAACATTTCATCACTCTGTGGCAGGATAAATTGCCTCTAAATTTAGCTGCCCAATAGCTTGACATTCAGTCCCTGCAAAGCAAGATACATCTCAAGATATGTCTAAGACTGTAGGAAGAGCACAAATGGCAACTTAAACTTCACACCAAGGCTTAGCTTCATCCTGATAAAGGTAAGATCAACACCTGAGCAAGTCCCCTAAACTCCCTTTAGATTCCATGAAGGTTTTTTTAACATACACAATAGAACTGAGCAAGAAATCCACATCATCCTCAGTCAGAAACCTGCCTTTATTTCTGCAGATGAATCTCACCCAAACTCCTCACTGGTGGTGCAGCTGTGCAAGTCTGGTATGGAGTGATGGAAGAGTCAAGGATTTGTTCACTAAATTCTTTTCTTCATTCTCCTGCCAGCGCTACCAAAGAAGAGCCTGAGTAGCCAGCTCAGCCTCCTGCAGTCCATGAAGAGTGAGAAATTATCTTTGTTCCTCCGTTTTTCAGGGGAGCATAAAGAATATCTTTTATACACAAAGGGAAACTTTTAATTCCCCTTATTCTCAATTAATTATTTTTTAGCTCAAAGGGAAAACTCTCTGAGGGCTTCTGATTTTTCTTATCTTTGTGAGACTCTGCTAGGAATATCTGGGCATGACCAGCGACTCTATGTTTTGTCACATTATCTTAGTCTTTCTGAGGCTCTTTTTATACCTCTGTAAAGCTGTGAACCAGGGGGTATGTACTGGATTTATGTCTTTGCCAACATTTCATTGGCTTAGGAGCTATTCTGATCATAAGTCTATGCATTTAAATTACAAAGCATTTGGGCCAAATTCTATAAAAGACAGGTGATAAAATAAATTTTGTGCTTCAGGGTCATTATTGCTGTCTGTAAAGTTATAGGCAGCATTGGACAGACAGCAGTGTCTACTTTCAGTTTCCACCCAAGGCTCTCTAATGCTGCTCTGCAGATGCTGTGGAAGCAGTCAGTGAACACAAGCTGACTAGCAGCTGTCACTGCACCATGTTTCCCTTTTCCAGACATGATTTTATCATGCTGGAATAAAAAATCCCCTCCTGATTTGCCCAGGAGTTCATCAGTGCTTGTTTTTGCTGGATCCAAATGCAGAATGAGAGTCTGGAAAAGAAAAGCAAGGAATTGTGGGGAGGAATGATACAAGCAGAGACCTATCCTGAAGAGTTTGTGTCTGCCAGCTACAGAATAAGAGCTGGCAAAAATAAGAAATAACCCGAAAACTCATCATACCTTACTTGTCTCCAGAACCCCTCCCCATCTCTCACACACCTGTCCTTATTTAAAAGCAGAGTTTCATAGGAATTCCTTTCCAAGCTAAAGTAATCTAAAATTCAAAATAAAATATTCGGATGCTGCAACCAAAAACTGGCAAGCCTGTTATTATGCTTATTTCAAAATGCTGTTATAATAAATGTAGAGTGTCTCATCTCCCTTCCCTTCCTTGCTTCTTCTCTTTAGCTCCCCTGTGCTTTGGGACAAGGTTTTGATATTTAACATGTTCATGTGTGTGATACAGAGCAAATAAAGTGAGCACATAATATACTGAATAGCTACCTTTCAATGACTGCATCTGTTATATTATTTGATATAAAATAAGGACACTTTCCCTAGTGCACTGAAAATTACCCAACATCCATCTCTTCTGTATATTTTTATACATTAGCCATTCATGTAAGTTGTGTGGGGTTTTTTCCCATGTGATATGCACACTCAAAACTTACTTAAACTGAAAATTTCTGCTTCTAAAATATAATTTCAAATAAATAAATGTAGACTTCATTGGTTTGGTTTTTTTGTTTTGTTTTGTTTTGCTTTGTTTGTTGTTGTAATATTTTTTCCAGAGTTGTGAATATCTGCAAACATAAAAATGATATTACAAATGGCCAATGAATAATGCAGCACAGTTTGTAATTAAACATACACATAGTTTATAATTTTGGGGACGGTATACCAAAGAAAATAATCCCCCTGATAGATAACTCCAGGCATTTCAAGTCCCCTTTAAATTGTGGCAAGCTTAACAACAGGATTTTTACAGATATTACTGAGTGCAAACAATTTGAATAACACAATGTTTGACAAGCATCAGCCCACTGATTTATTCTCACAGATAACCTTCAGTGCAGCTAATGGATTAGACATTCCTGAAATATGGAGGAACTCAGCATTTACTGATGAGCTGAGTCCATTAATCCTAAATAAATTACAGTGTATCAAATGCATAGAGATAATTAATCATGGTATATTTATAGCGTATAAAAAGCTCATGGTGACACTCCGTGGTGACTATTCATAAATACATTTTTAATTTAAGTTAGAGAAGTTATGGGGGTCAAGTCACTGTAAAGAAATTGCTGCAAACTTTTTTATTATGTATAATTGCCAGATAATATTATTTACAATTTGAGCACCAAGGGACTCTGTCATGATTCACAGTGCTGGGTCATAGATGAATATGTAAAATGCAATCTCAGTCCTAAAGACTTCACCAATGAATATGGTAAAACATTCAAACATTTCTTTTCAGTCCTCAATAGATACAGGAAATCAGATTAACATGTAAAAGATGCTTCAATTAATCTAAATTACAGCTCATTTTCAGTGAGAAAAAGTAATATTCATCACTAGAGTAGTTTCTATTGTCAATAATGATAATATATGGCAGTTTTGAGCCTCTAAGTGTTTTACCAACATTAAGTAATAAACCTGCTATCATCATAAAATCACTTTCAGGCAGGTGAATATTCATTTTACTCATTACTTAAGGAAAGAAAAAAAAAATATGAGTTTGTGGAGCAGGAAATCATTAGAGGAAACCACAAAAAAAAAGTGACTATTGACTCTACATTAACTATCATGTCATGTCATGCCTGACAACATCAGGACACAAATCTAAGTTAGTGAGATTGAAATATTCAGCCCACCAACTACCCTTTAATATCAGATTTATGAGAAAGTGTCAGAAGGCTTTTCTGGTTTAGTTTGGTCATGCTTCTGTTTTTTTTTTTTGCCATGTGACTTGATATAACAAGATGTATTGTTTCTCCTTGTAAAATTAATGTCATTTATTCAATGGCTCCTTCCAGCCCTTTACAAAAGTTTGGTCTTAGCTTGTGCCACTTAGAGAGGTCCCTCAATAGAAAAATAAAATAGCAATATGTGCAGATTGAGGTAAGAAACTAAAACTGGGAGCAGAATATAAATCATTCCATTAATTCTGTTTCCCAGCATACTGGGGGAAAAAAATAAAAAACCAATAATAATTAAAAGAAGATGTAAATAGAAAAGGGTCAAATCAACAGATAAATTTTCTGTTGATTATAAGCTGTATGATTCAGAGAAATATCAATCATTTTAGCTCTTCCCTGACATCAGCTAACAAAGCTTCTGTTCTTTTACAGTTTCCAAAGTTATGTATCCATATGCTTTTTGATTTGTAGTTTGGTATTTTGCAACATAGATCAGGTTTGCCAGGCAGGTTTCTAACATTTTACTAATCCTGGATTTCAGCTGCCCTGGACTGAACCAGTTCCTCTGGTTTAAGTCACATTTCAGGGTGAATTCCATCTCTTAGGTTAATACATCATTAATACAGGCAGAATTTTCTTAAGCTTTTTATGATGAAATTATTGAAATTAATGTGAATGAAACTCAGCTGGCCAAGACCTTGAGGAGGATTTGTTTCCCCTTTTTTTTCGAGTCGTTAAATGTTTACCCATCTATAAATCTAATAAACACTTCCCATAAAATTGTGATCTGTTTGCTCAGATTAAAAGGTTTTGAGGACATCCAGAGTGAAGACCAAATTCATCCCTCTGCCTCTTATTTCAAGCCCAAGTGATTTCCTTGGTTCCATGCAGTGGAACAAATTCAAGACATTCCTCTCTCTGACTGCAGAAAAAGCTTCTACAAATATGGACAAGAAATTTAATTGAAAAATATCAACCAGAGATCATTTCCCTCTTCTCATCATTGTATCTGCTTATGTAACTGAACTAAAACTCAGAAACATTTCAAGATTTTTACAGGTCATGAACCAAGTGTTTGGCTGAGCCAACAAGTGAAACTATTTCTATTTCTTAAATTTCTACTTTCAGAAACACCTACAGTTTTTGTTTTTGTTTTATTCTTTTTCCTCCTTATTCCATAAACAACAAGCAAAAAGGTCATTGTACTTCAGCTATGAACCTTGTTCTTGCTGTCTGTTTTTGAGAAATATTATCAGGCCTCAGAGTTCTGGAAAAATCTCCAAATACTCTGTGTTTTATAGTGCTTCAGAGTTAGCAAGGTACGATCCTCTTTCAAAAACAGTTTTCTCAGTCTGATTTTATAAGAAATTTATCTCTCTACTTCAAGAATTTGTCAATGAGAAACATTAAGTTTTAATTAGATTTATGAAAATATTGGAATTATTTGAAAATGAAAAGTCAGTTGTTTAAGACATCAGTAGGCTACATTGTGCTGGCTAATTTAAGATAATTAATATAGCTGTTAGTTAAAAATTCCTATAAAAATTCCTATGAAGGTAAATAAGTGCGTCTAAGTCATTAATTTCCCTGAGTTTTTCTTCTTTTAAGGGCCTAGCAAAACCTAGTAGAGTAGATATAGAAAAGCATATAGATTATGTTTCATTTGGCACATAAAAAATTAAATTTCTTTGGGTTCTTGAGTCCTTAACTTTCATTTATTCAAACTGTCTGCCACTGAGGAATGGTTTTGAAAGACCACATTGATCACCTTGAAGTTTGGCCAGGGATCTGTTTGTGAAAAAGCATGAGAAAGCAAGTAGTTAGCAAAGGCAATTTTTTATTTTTCTGAGGTTCTATATTTCACAAGGGAAAGGTTTCAAGGGCTTTGACACCCTCACTTTCATTGCATGTGAACAGAAGATGAGTGCAGGAAACCTCTTGAGTGTTCAAAAAGGAAAGAACATCTAAAGGAAAAATACATTCCCCTTGCTGTGTGGTACTCCAAGAGACAGTGCAGGGCTGTGGGGATGTGCAGCTTTAACACAGATTTTCCTGTAGGATGGCACCAACACGAGCCTTTCACAGTGGTAACTGGGACAGTTCAGCAGATCCACTTCTCCTTGCTGCTGAGCAATTCTGCTGCTGACCTGGCAAGCCAAACCTGATTAACCAATAGATGTCTGGATTTAGCATAAACATTGAGGATTTACATTTTAAAAGGATATTAAAGTACTCGTTGCTCTTAACAAACTGCTAAGGCTGCCAGGTTGCCATATGCTCCCCATAAAAAGCTGAATATTCTCATTACCTTCTCTTTCCAGTCATGGACAAACCATAACATCACTCCCTGGAAAGCCTCATGCCACGCAGCTACTTGTTTTGGTGCTGGATTTATTTCAAGAAATAAATCCCTTCATCTGCTCATCAGTTGAGGCACCTTTAACTCACAGGCCTGACTGCAGCCTGGGGATTTTAGATACATTTTGTGTATCTAATGATTTCAGGCTCCACAAGCAGATTGCAAGGAAGAAGGCAGAAGCAGTAATTCAGAAAGCACAGCTGAGACGATGCTTTTTCTTCTGAGAAAAGTAAAGTCACTTTAAAAAATTCAGTCTTATAAACAACAAAATTACTCATGAACTTGTATTGGATCTGGTAAATTGATTTTACTGGGAAAAAAAGTGTGAAAGCATTGAGTTTTTGAAAGTGGCAGTTAACTTTTCCTGAAATAAAACTTTCAGTTTTAGAAATGTTGAAACAAAACCTTTCACATCAGAAATATTGAAATGTTTTGCATGGACATTTCCAGAACAAGCCATCTGAGTTCACAGTTTGCCATGGAAATTTTTTATTAAAAATTAATGCCTAATTTTATTTACCTTTGTTGAGTTATAGGAATTCAAGAAAGAGGTTAAAGAAGGATAAATCATGAAAAGATGTAGATCACTTCAGGTTGAACAACTTAGATGAAGAAATCCATTAGTTGTTTAATGCAGTCACAGGGCTGTTTTACAGCATCAGACTCATAAAACAAGCATCCTATGTGGAATAATAAAGCAACCTTATCTAGGGTTTTTTTCTGAAAAAATAGAGATTTCCAGATTCATTGCATCCTGGAAATCTCAAATATTGAAAAGAAGAATGGAAATGTCATAAACACAGATAATTTATGTCTCCTCAAGTACCCCACTAGTATGAAAGGATAAGCGCCAATATTTTTTCAAAAAGCAAAATGCTGCTGAGCCTTTTTTTCAGGAGAATTTCACCTGTTGAGCAGGAGGGAGATTGGTGGAAGCAAATGACCCAGAACAACTTTCTTCTGGGGCACTCTGGGCTGCTGAGTTCCAGAGCAGCCTCTGTGTGCTCTTAGAGGAGGGCAAGGGCAGTGTGAAAGACCACTGGCTCTTCTCTGGAAAATGTTTGATAGTATTCATGTGGAATTATCCATCCCAAGGAAAGGTGTAAAAGCTGCTGGAGGAGTAACAGCAGTGCTAATTTTAATACCAATAGTCAGGCTGGTCCAGCATTACATTTACTATCATAGAATAGTTTGTTTGGGTATTAGAGGTTGTTACAAATGAGAGGAAGAAGTGAGGATTGTAGGGCAAAGGATGTTTCAAAAGGGAGGCAAGCACGTTGATTTTCAAACATTAATTAATAGATAAACTCACTGTCTTTTTTTAGGGTGTACAATATGTTCAGGGCTCTCTCAGAAATCTCATAGTCCAGCTGTCAGAAGCATGAAAAAAAAAATATTATGGAAAAGGAGAAGAAAAATTATCTTTTCTAAAAGCATATCTGGAATTCTGGAGACTGAGATGAAAAGGGATCTGAGAATGCTTAAGACCTCTCATGCACTGAGGGGAGAGCCCCACGTGCCCCTGCTAGTCAGTGCACAGAGGATGAGAGTAGAAAATGCTTAAATAAATGTTACCTGGTAAAGCTCATCTTTGCTGAGTCAGATGCTGTTGAAGGATTCATGTTATCCACATGTTGCTACTGCTCCTAGTACTGATCATAAAATTAAGCTTCACGCCCTAAAATTACCATAATTCCTTCTTTAACTGTCACACTCACCAGATCTCCCATCTTTTCATGCTGCTCTGTGTTGCCTGGCAGGTGTGGTGTTGCAGGAGTCTTTCTCCTTTCCTCAGCACCTCCTCAGCTTTCTCTTGATCATCTCACAGTGCCTTTCCTGGCCCTTGCTTGCTGCCACTGAGGTGACACAAGGACCTTAGCTGCAGTCCCCAGGCCCTGTGAAGTGTCAGATTCCTCCACAGAGAGCTTACAGCTCTTGGGATGACAAAAGACTTAGGGCAAGGTAGCTCTGAACAAAAGCAAGATTTGTTCAACTGCTAAAATTAATTTCCTGCATTTTGTCTTTGAGCTTGTTCTAGACTACAGTCACCAGTCTGCCCCAATGGGATGGGATGAATTGCTGCCCTATTTATAATTTCCTCACTGCCTGCCTTTTGCTTTGAGCATGAGATCTCTACTTTGTTAATTGTTTCCTAACCTGAGTTTTGTATAACAAGTAAATCCTATTAGAATATCTTCTTATTCTCCCCACAATGCAGAATACAGCTATTCAAGCCTGTTCCAATACCATTGTAATCATTGATCCAACAAGTTCAAAGTCTGACTTTTTTTTTCCTTAAGCAGATATGTTCAGTGTAATGAAATATCTTGTTCTGTAATAACCAGCTGTTATCTTAGTCTTCCTCCCAGTAGACCTTGTTTCTAATACCAACAAGGGATTTTCCACCAGCTTAATTATTTGATCTCATGATTCTGAAAATGTTTGGAAGAAAAGCAGAGGGGAAAGTAAGCTGGAGTGTTTATTTTAGTGGAAGAAGGAATGTTTTGGAAAACTAAGCTCTGGTGATTTTCTAATTCATTTAATTTTCTGGATGATAGGGTCTCCTTAATTTGACCATCTGTTTATTAGTGTTTGAATATGGATGAAGATGGGAAGGATATGCCTTTTCACACAAGGAAATGGAAGTGTGCAGAACCTCCAATGGCAACTTAAGTCACATGCTGTAAAAAAAAAAAAAAAACAAAAACAAACCCAAAAGCAAAAAACCCCATGACACATTTAACTCTGTTTATATTCTTTTCTGCAAGCTCTAGACTTTATTCAATCATGCATTTTATTCATGTCCAGCCCCATAAAAAACCTCAGATTCTCTCTGGAATTAAAAATGTTGACTTCCTGCCCTAAGTCTGTTGTAGACAGCTGAGTGGCAGTGCTTTGCCACCAGACCCCTGAATTTGCAGCCCTGATTGAGCACAAAGGCTGCAGGACACCCCAGCTCAGGTGATGAGCAGAGGGTGAGCTCTGCTTGAGTTTCCTCCTGTGGGCCAAGATTAACTTCTCACTCAGGAAGGAGAATATGTCCCTTCTCTTTAATTCTATAGTTTTGAATCAAATTAGTTACCAGCAAGTGCCCATATCAATCTGAAAATAGGTTAAAGGAGAGCAGATGGATTTTATCTACACCTGGTACATGACCCTTAAGTGCTTCCTTTCTCCACTGATTACAGATGGAGCTTAGAAAACCTTCTTACAGCAAATATCTCATTCAAATCTTGGCTAAATTTAGGAGGAAAACTCAAACACATCTAACATACATCACATCAATTGTACTGAAACCAAAGTTAAACCTGGTTTAGATGTATTAATTATAGCTTACCTTTTTTTTCTTTCTATAATTTCATGTTGTACCTCATCAACCAAATAGCCAATGTGAGTCTGTGAAGCCTCAAGGAAATTAGTCAAATCTTGCTAGTACATTTTAAATAAATGTCAGACCCAGTGTTTTGAATCAAAGCACCATCAAATTAAAAGCAGGTTTTTTAGGTAAGGAGCATAGAAAAGTGCCTCAGTGTCTCCTGTCTCAGTTTCTCCCTCTTTTTCCAGTTCAATCAAGAAGGAAAAGCATAATTAAACACATAATTAGTCATGAACCTTCCAGTTCTTCAACAAGATCCATGAGCACAAAATTTGTATTTTAAAATACAGTAAAAAAGGCTTGCTGGAGGATTTTAGCCACACATTTTTGTAATTAATTTAAAAAAATTAAGGATTTAAGATATTCTAAGAGATCACAAGAAATTTCCAAGCTTTAATTTTTCTCATTAGGTTGTTTTATAGGCCCTTTTTATAAAAATGAGTTCCCAAGACAAAAAAGCTGAGCTATTCTTCCCTCTATGCCTTTTACCTTTTGTGCTTGCATTGTTTATCTACATTGCTTCTCAAACAGCAGTTGCTCACCAATTGCAAATTTTCTGAGACCAGTTTTGAAGGCAATAAATCTTTCCCACCATGAAAACAGGTTTTTCAGTGTTAGCCACCTGCTCCACATAAAAGGAAACCTGTTACTGCGAGGCAGCAGGGCGAGTATCAATTCCATGAAAACAGAACCATTTGATTTCCTAGCAAGAAAACAAACAAGAATGTAATTCTGTTGGGTTTTACAGGTTGTACCTGCACAGATATTTGGTATCCAGCTGCAGCATGTGGAGGATCAACCTGTCACAAAGCTTTATTTAACACTGGAGATGTGGGGTTGTCCCCACTGAGCATCCCCTGCACAGACATCACCAAAATATACAGCAAGGGACTGTGCCAAACAGCACAGAAAATGCCCCCCAAAATGTAAAATAGCACAATATCCAAATTAAAGTCTGGTTTCCAAAGGAAGCACGTGCTCAAACTGCAGCTCATCTGCTGAGCATCTGGTTTGATGCTCAACTCATGGAAGTTCATAATCTTTTGAGCATCAAACCCCCCAAAATGTATCCTGGAAACAACTAGCTTTTGCATTAAACTGGTTTTCTGATGAGTGAGAGACAAGATAATATCATAATGCTTTTAAATAAATTCCTGTCTCTAAGTAGCTACAAGCAAAGGTTACAAAATGAGCTGGATAATTAAATTGCAGGAATAGGCAGTCGTATTTTTCTAATTTTAATGAAAATAAAATGGTTGATAGAAACTATTCTTTGGGAAATTAAATAAAACAAATGTTAACCTAATACATAAACAAAGCAGATAGATGAATAGTTTAGCCATTTTAATGAATTTAGGAATGGTAATTATATGAGAAAATTCTTGCAGCTGGAGAAAAAGGTTAAATAAGTAAAGCAATTTTGTTTCCACATTTTGTTTTGTTTTACTAGTAGTTATAATTATGAAAGTTCTGTAAAGGGAAGAAATTGGAACACTTCTATAAAAGATTTTTTTTCCATAACTTAAGCTGTGTTTATTAATTTACTTCAATTCTCAACATTATGAGTACATGGATCCCTCATAAAGAGGAAAAAGTGCTTAGTTCTAATCTCACAGATATTGGACTGCTCACTCTTTACTCAAATCTTAATGATTTAAGAGCAAATCTTGTTTGCATTTTCTTAGATTCAACTAGTTTTAGGGGCTTAAATAAAAATGACAGAGAGATAGAAAAGAAAAACTAAAAGGGGAGGGGGATTTAAAAGCTTTATTTAGAGCTTATTTAAAGTTGAAAATTCAGAATATGAAGTATTGAACCAGCTGCAGTCATTTATTATATTTCAAGCCTTTTACTTTTCCAGGAGCTCTTCATTTCCTCTCTACCTTTCTGGAAATTTTGGCAATCCTGAAGAGAATTTTAATTTCCATGTTGTGTATTTGTGACATCTGATTTTCTTTTCAGAACCTGTGAAAAGGTGGTAATTCCTGTACGTCAAATATGAAGAGAAACTGTAATTAAATAGATATTTTCTGACATAAGGTGCAGAAAGATTTAATAAAATTGAAAGCACTCAGCAGATAAATCCTCTCATGTCTGGATTCCTTCCTGGAATCAGTTAGATGGGCACTGTCCAAGGACAGCACACAAATGTTTATGAAGATAGGTAAAAAAACCAGAGCATGATAAAAGCTAATATGAAATAAATTAACTTTTACCAGTCAAAACCAGTACAGTTATGTAAAGGGAATTTGGAATGGCAATGGAAAATATTATAATAATGAGAAAATGTTCAGTATCTGTGGCTTTTTGGGGGTTGTTTAGTTTGTTTCTCTTTTCTCGTTGGTTTTTTTTGGGGGGGGGGTTGTTTGTTTTTGTTTTGTTTGTTTGGGTTTTTTTACATTCCAACTATGATACCCTTATTCTGTCACTTGCAGACTATGAACAAACATCTGATCTCTCTGGAAAACGGCAGCTCTAGATCTGGTCTCTGGAATCTGGTCTCTGGAATTCTCTGGAATGTGTTCAGTAACTGGGCACTGGTCTTTCTTATGTTTTCAATGTGCTTATATTTGGATTTGCTTTTTTTAAAAAAATCTGAATGAGCTTTTAGAGGAGGAAAAGGAGGCAAGAGTGACATTATTGGCTCCATGGAATAAAAACATCCTTGTTCTCTGCTGCCCAGTTTCTAGTTTGTACCCTGAAACCTGAAGTTATTCAGGTGGTCTCTCTTTCAATTATGTTGATGAATGTAAAGGTACTACACAAAATTATCTATCCTGCTATTAAGATTGTGATTTTGGAGTGTCTATTCCACAGGAGACAGTGCTGCCTAGAGGATGGAGCTCTCTCCAGGCTATAACTTACTTGGGTTCATATTCCAATATTTCCACTGGGTCACCTTAAATAAGAAGGTCACGTCTTTCATTTTTGCATCAATTTTATGCAAAATGAGACATCAACAATTTTATGTAAAATGAGACATTTTTCCTACTTCATGGATTTGGACAACTGTACAAATTCCTGAATAAATTATATTTCCTGATCATTGAGGACTCATTGGTTCTGTAGGATTTTATCCAGAGAAAGGCCATTGCCACCTGTCTTGCTCTCAGGTGTATTTATAGTCATGTTGGCCATCAGAGGGATGAGATTTCAGGAGCGTATGAAGGTATGAGTGATTTCCTTCTTTCACTCAAATGCTGGATAATTCATTCTGCTATGTAAATTAGCCATTGTGAGAATTCTTTAATCTTCAGCACTTGCCCTAGATTTTCATTTCTAAAAACCAGCTCTACACTGACATGAAGAGACTCTTTCATCCAAATTCCTCTTCCATGGGCAAAGTTTGTGTGCCCAATGTGCAGCAGAAGTAGGGCAATATGAAATAGCCTCTTTCTCCCAGTAAATCAGTATTTTTAGTAAACCAATATTTTTTTTTAGCACAGTGCCATGAGGACAGACATTGATGCTTTTGTGTCTTAAAACACCTTCCCCCAGCCTCTCCCTTCCTCCTGGGCTCAGCTGCACTCCTGATTTCTTTCCCTCCTCCCGTCCAGCAGCACAGGGAGGACGGGGAATGGGGGCTGTGGTCAGTCCATCCTTCGCTGTCTGTGCTGCTGCTCCTTCCTCCTCAGGGGAGGATTCCTCCCACCCTTCCTCTGCTCCATCTGGGATTCATCCCTCGTGCTCTGAAGGCAGGTGAATCATGCAGCTTCCTGCCTCAGCTCCCATTTTTCTTCCATTCTTCATCTGATCACACACTTTTCCTTTTTAATCTTGATTTTTGGTGTTGTATTCTTCAATATTCATCTCTGGGGTAGGTTTTTTGATACTTCACTAGAAAACTATACTCAGCTAAATAAGAGAATGGAAACAGGTTTTTTCCTCTCTGAATGACCATGTAGCTTTCACCATGTAGCTGACAAGTAAAATGTGACAGCAGATAGATGTGATGACCCAATAACTCATAATAACTTAATAAATTTAAATGGATATAAAATTACTTTCCATAGAAGTAAACCCCACTTAGTAATTACAGCAAGTGTCATTCTCTTAAGAAAAATACACACTTCATTTGCAGAGAGTGGCAACAGCTCTTGGCAATGTGGATTATGCATATATATCCTTAATTTCATCTCTTGGACATTTCCAATTGGAATTATTATTATTATTATTATTATTATTATTATTATTATTATTATTATTATTATTATTATTATTATTATTATTATTATTATTATTATTATTATTACTAGTACTACTACCACTATTTATTTGGACACAAATTTTAATCATGTCTTATTTTATATTTTTATTTTTATAGAATGCTTTAGATTCTAGATTGTAGTGGCGTGGGTAAACAATATATTTCTCTTCCTTTGCTTAGTATCCAGTACCCTTGCCAGGTGTGATGACTGCAACTACAAATTCCTGATTCCTCTCCTAAGTCCTAATATTTCAAATATGATACAACTTCCATAGAAAGTTTTAAATTAAGCTCCAAAAGCTGGACTTGAAAAAATTTCAAACTGGTAGACAAGGTATTTTGATATACAATAACCATCCTGCATTTTAGCAACATGCAATTTTGTTTTCTGGCTTTTATAACCACCTCATGACAGGGTTCTCATGGACTGAAAAATCTTAATGCTTAGGTTTATCAATAAAAATATTCATATCTCATATTGGTTTTCATGTTCTCTGCCAAATGTTATATTGTCTGTGAGGTATATTTTCCATTAAGTTCCATTACAGTTCTGGTAACAAATCTCCTGTTGCTTTTATAACACTGTTGTGTTATGGTTTCTTCACAATTGATTTCGAGGTCTTACACAGAAATATAACACCCAAATATATTAACCAAGTATATAACCCTCTGCAAGAGCAAGGCACTGGGCAAAATGAGATTTGTTTTTGATCCACGCCTGGCCAAGTCTGACTTTGCAAGGGATTGTGCTGGGGACTGGGGACCATGCCCTGGTTCTTCTGTCACTGTTTTCTGGGAATATAGCTAACCTAAGGCTGTGGCTCTAAGGGAGAACATGCTGATTATGGAACTACTTTTGGTCCTTTGGGAGAAGTCAGTGCAGGATAAATGCCGTTCAAATTAAACACTTCCACGTCTGATGATACATGTTGTTATTAATCCCCAAGGATTCTCATCATCTTTTCTGTGACCTGGGCCACTTCTAGGGAGCTGAAATGATTTCCTCATACTCAAGGATCGTTCGAGTAAGTAAAAGTTACCCACAGACAATTCAGCAAATTTTGGGGTTAACTGAAATCAACATTTACATGATAAAGTCTAAAAGAAGAAGTTTTCTCCCCTTACATTCATGATAATAAAGGACAAGAAGAAACCTGGATGGCTGGGACATCATTTTCCACAGAATTAATACTTCTCGTTTTATTTTGCAGTGAAATAAAGCATCATCAGAATTATTGCAGCATTAATTCAGTGGTGTAAGCTCAAGATTGTAATGTTTTTTGAGATAGCAGACATCCTGTCCAGACTGCAGCTGCCCCCCCAGAGAAGCTCCTCTCATTGCTTTGTCCTGTCTCTCAGCCTAATACAAATATGTTCAATGTCTCAGGGCTTCTGAAACGGCATAAAACACCTATATTGAGACAAACTAATTGTTCCATATATAACTAGGTTGTCTTGTTAAAATAATGTCCACTAACACATGTTTTTGTCTAGGGCAGGGCGTGCTCCCAGCCCTCTCACTTCAGCACGCTGGTGACACCCAGCACCTTGGCCAGCTCCCCGGGGCAATTCCAGCTGTTCCCACTCTGAAGGTTTCTCACTTGTGTTCCTAATAAAGCCTTAGCTGCTCCTTTTAAAAGCTTTACTGTCAATTCCCAGAAGGAATCCAGGATATGTTTGAACTAGTCCCAGGGTGCCTTGTGTTTCTACTGCTCGCAGTCTGGAGAGAGATCTCTGTGTAAGAAAAACACAAACCACGCCTGTCCCCCCTGGAATCTCATACTGGTTTTCCTACAAACTCTGGGTGGTGGATTTATATTTTACCTACTGCTTTCATGTCTTCCACAGTGATCTAATATCATTCTTATTAACACTGTATTTACTGAAATCACCAAAGGTAAGCTGATTTATATCATCTGAGGATTTAACCCATCAGTTCTCCTAAACCATATTTCCAACATACTTCGAAAATTTTAATCCTGCTAATCTGCTGAAAGGAGGATGAAAAAAGGTTTCAATTTTAAAAAACATAAGTACTTATTAATTCCTCAGTGAGGTTACATGATTTCTGGATTATAGCAACACCAATGAGAGGAGTAGCTATAAATACTCTTTCAATCAAAAATAATTATCACTGCAATTTTAAGACCACATGGCATAGTTTCTGTGTTCTTGGTCTATTTTTTCTCCTCTCTGTAAGCATAGCCTTCACACATTAAAACCTAAGAAGGAGAAAATTCAATACATATATTAAAGTAATGATTTTTGAAGACTTTAATATTGTGAGACCCTGTATGATGAACTGAACCAAAAGTTCCAATAGGAAATCTGTAGCCCACCAGACTCCATCTCCATCTGGTCACATAAAGACTGTGTTTGTTTTTCATTCCACAGTGCATTTTCTGGCTGAGTTTGACCCAGACAGGTTGTTTTACCAGGCTCCCCACACCTGTGTCTGAGCCCCTTCCTGGGCTGCATGAGGTAGCATGGTTGAGATCCCTCAGGTTGGATCTCACATCCTCTCCCCAGGGCAAAAACTATTCAGCAATTAAGAATTTCAGATGGGAATGTGTATATATAATTAGCCTTGCACTTGTCACTTGAAGCAAAAGGTAGAGAGGAATGCAATGGTTTGTGATTTCTCCAAGAATTTATTCCACGTTCCTGTCAGACTGCTGAGTGCTCCCAGTGAAGACAATGCTCTGTGATCAAAGGAATTAATAGATACCTCCCTAGGCAGTCTCAACCTTCAAAAAAGATGTTGCAATACTTCTGTTGCCACCTGGAAACCTTAAGGGTCTCATTGTGCAGCACAGACTGACCACATGCAGCCTCTCAGGAATCAGGGAGCAGGGTTAGGCTCAAATAAAGATATTTTCATCACCCTGCAATAACACAGAGCCCATAGGGTGCTGGAGTTTCTCACACCAGTGCTGTCCACAGGCATTTGTATTTCAATCCAGATGAGCCCTTCAAATAGAGCCAGTCTGGAAAGTCACATCAGATCTGCATTTTAATCGCTTTATTTTCACACTTAACTGTATATATTTTAAACAAACCATGGTTGCAAACGTATCAAATTCATCTGAAGAAACAGGCCTTCTCTTTTTTTCCTTCTTTTTTTTCTCCTCACTCAGAAAATTGAGTGGCAAGAGTCTGATTTCATGAACTCATTTTTCAGCATTGTCATACAATTTTGAAAAACAATTTGGAAAATCAATATGAAAAATTACTATCAAAAGCTCAAACTAAGGATAAACAGCCATATCTTCATGGAAAGGGGAAAAAAAGTAAATTAACATCTTACAAATGCCTTTAAAAAAAAGGAGAGAGAAGACAAGCAGTAGCGAAGTTCTTTAGAAATATATTTTTGCTGTTTTGTTTTGTCAGTAAAATAACAAGTTTTCCCATCACATTCTCTAAAGTCTCTGCCAGTTCCACATCCTTGTATTTCATTCACAGCCAGTGATTGTGTTTACATGGTCTTAAAATGTCGTGACTGAAGTCAGAGCCAGTCATGCAGTTAATTTAAAAACTGACAGATTGTACAAACTTTATTAAACAAAAATAAGGTTTGCAACAGCAATGCAGAAGACTTTGTCACTATGAGCAAGTTGTGCTGAAATACATGGGAATTTTATGTTCCATCAATTCAGTGTTTATTGCTTCAGAATTTTCTTCCTTTCTCTCCTTGCCTTTTTTTCTCGTAAATGATTAACACTAAAACCAAACCAAAAAAAGAGTAATAGTTATAAAGCAATATCAAAGAAGCCTGGCTCAATCAAATTTTACTGCCAAATTTCTTTTCCTCCACATGTTTTTGCACTTGATGTTCAAAATTATTGTTTTAACAGACTAGATTTCAGAATTTGAAGCAGAATTTGGCGCTCGGGGCTGTTTAACTTCTCTTGCTGTTTCTCAGTTCCATGACAGAGGCTTGGAGATTTTGGAAACCTGGGTTCTGGTGATGACCCAGCCGCTAAATTTTGCATCAGTGTGGGCAAATCACTTATTTGAGGCTGATTTTCCCTTCTCTTTCTTCATCTGTCTTATGCAATCCATTCCAGCTATTTTTCTATTCAGCAGTGCCTGCTTTAGAGCCCAGAGCCCAGGAGTGAATGCACACATCTGTGCACTCCACTCCCTTTCACACAAGGGCTCTCACAAACCTTTCCTTCAATGTTTTGATTGCACCTTTGCTGGGCCAGTCCTCATCAGATGGAACTGAATGCACCAGTCCCGACACAGCCTTTTCTTTCACACACACAAACTTTTGGGCACTTTCGGGTGTGTAAATACACCCACCCAGATACAAACCTGTGTTTTAAACAGCATTTAGTATTTTTCTCACCTCGCCCAATATTAATATTCAGAATTAATAATGAGTTTAGCATATTAAACGTCGTTGTTAATAATCTGGCTCCAACTAGGAGAGTAATGAGAAGGGGCATAAATGAAAACCAAAAGTAATGATATCCAGGCAGTACTCTACAAGGCACTGCATCATTTGGAGATGTGTTAGAGGCATACCACCAGAATTCATTAATTATGAGCTAAGTTTAATTTCATTATGGGCTGAGGCAAAACACCTTGTTCAGGCTGAGAGTGGAGAGCATACAGATGGACAGTTACCATGCAGAAGCAATTGGTTATTATTAAATGACAAAGAATCATCCCAAATAGAACAGGGGGGGTTTTTTTGAGATGGCATTATCTGTATCCAGCTATAGAAAGAGATGCATTCCATGCCCCAATCTGGAACACACATTATAAGGAGAAAACAGGAGAAATTACATGGATGAATCTGTTAACAGCAAAGTGAACACAAAGTTGTTTGGACACACTTTAGAATGTGGGTGCAAGTTTCTCTGAGCAAGCCACAACCTTCCTAAAGTGCTGCTGCAAACACAATCTCCTTCTTATTGTTGCATGTTTTCCAAGCAATATACCACCATAATGCTCAGCATCATAAACATTTTTATTGCTCCAAGTCCTGGTGAAATCTATGGTACCAAAGCCCTGTTTATTTCACTTGGACCTTGTGCATTATGGAATTGCTGCCTCTGTTGGTCATAAAACAGCGTTCTGGTCACAGAATATATCCCAGCAGCCATCTGAGCCTTCGTCTGTTGCACCTCCTTAGGCAGTATTACCACAATTTATCCTTACTCTGCAGAATTCTATTAAAATCAATAATGCAAGCACCTCACTCACCAAGCAGAGTGTGCCTCGTAAAGATTGCTTGCAAAAGCCTCCCATATATTACACAGTAAGTTGCCTTTATGAAATATACATGTGACCAAATTGCAGACTTAATGTTTTATGTCTCTTTTATCTTCTTTCTGTAAAAAGCAGAGGGAACTGAAGCGTACAAGCAGGCTGCCTGTTTACGTATTAGAAACTGGAAATCCAGAGTATTTATAGGGCTTAAAAGTAAAATGGTAAATAGAAGTAAAAACTGATAAATCAGGTGAAAAGCCTATGGATAGGGAGGCATATCCTATATGGATATAGGATATCCATATGATATATCCTATATAGGTCCAGTCTTTGCACAGCATGCTATTATCAAAAAACCTATTTGCAGAACTATGAAAAACAGCCAATGGAATCTACCTTTGGTGAGAAAAATCAGCATTTAGGATGGAGGAGATTTTGAGAACTCATCCAGATCACCTACACACACATTCACACAATCTTTAGAATAGAATACACTGTATTTATGCTAAAATTGACACTCTTTTTCTGCAGTCTTTGCTTAAAAATCACTGTTGATAGAGATATTCTCTTAGACATCTAGTCCAGTGCTTCATTACCTTTAAAGTTATAAAGGCTTTTCTTAATGTGCGGACTAAATATCCCCTGTTTTAATTTTAGCCTGTTAACACTTGCACTCTGTGGAGCTGACATGGAGAACTTATGGCCTCCTGCTTCTCAGCAACCTGCTGTGTACTGGAAGATAATTACCATGCCTCCCTTTGGACTTCTGCACCTTAGACTAAGAGAATCCAAATCTTTCAGACAGGCAATGAGGCAAGGAAGATTTCATGCAGCCCGGGAAGCTCTTAGCAGAGGTACCTGAAGATTTGGTCATGCCAATTTTCAAAAAGGGGAATTCCTTTGGAAAAAACAAGTAGCACAAGGTGGGAACACCATTCCTAGACAATGACTACTGGTGCCAGGGCTTTGAAGGAACTTGGTGAAGTGTAGACAGCAAAGCCTAAAGAGATTGCTCCTGCTGTCATCCTGCAAATGATGGGAATTTTTAGGGTAAACCAGTTTTCAAAAAGGAGAGGAAAAATGTAAAACTGTGGCCTTTGGATGAAGTTTGGGCTCCTCCTTAAGCTTTCCTCCACACTCTGGGATTTTTCCCTTCAGAGCAGTGATGTGATTTCTACTGGCAGCCTGAGCTCGCAAGGACAACTCCCCATCCCTCAAATATTTTAAATGTTTCAGGTGGGTGCGAAGCCAAAAACTAGAGGACTTACCAGCTGAGCATCGATACACATACAGATAAAAATTGACATTTGCAGGGCTTAACCACATATTATCTTTTCCCTAAACCCCCAGAATTTGGCTTCACAACCTTGAGCACCATCTACTGGCTTCCCCTCTGCCAACTTCGTGCATCTAAGCCGCCAGACATTGTGTATGTCCCACCAGCACATTGCAGGAGCTCAGGGTGGAGAATAAAAGACAGCTTGAGACCAGCCCGTAAGTTGGACTCTGTTTCTATAAAATGTTTGTCAAACAGTTTTGAGTAATTAACAATTTCATAATAATCAAAGTCTGTGTCTGGACAATTTTCAAAGAGATAATAAGGCTTAACTGAGCCAGTAAATTATTTGCCGTGCACAGTTCAACCAGCTGTACGCTGTGCATTGCAGATTCCATCCTTTCTGTTTCCTCAGCTCAAGTGACAGTTCTTATGTTAAAACGATGAAATAAAGCCTACAGCCCTAAAAATAATAATTAAGCACTAGGGAGCAGTAAACAAGCATAATAAAGTTATTAGTAAACAGTGAGTTTCTAGTGCTGTAAGAAAAGGGTGTAGCTCAATCTTCAAGTCTTTTTCAAAATTTGCTTTTATTGGAGGGTTTACAGATTTTCTGTGGTTTTCTTCCAGAAGAGCTAGAGACCATGTCTTATTTTATTCATCCTGCTGTACAGAATTCACAAGTAAAGCATCCTACAGGAATTCCATGGGTAAGGACCCACAATAGAAACACACAGAGTGAAATAGTTCAAGGTGTTCTGAGAGTTTTACACCAAAGTCTCTCTTCTCATTGTGCCACAATCCCACAGGTTTTTTCCTATGTCTGCTCTTCCATTTCCTTTTGTGACCCTGTAGTGTTCAGAATAGAACCCATTGCAGCAACAGAGCAAAATTTCCAAATGAGATGGAAATGCAAGGCAGAAATAGCATCTTTGAATTTTGTCTGTAGTGACACTTCCATGTTCTTACTCTACAGCCTAGATTCAGATGTAAATTGTGCATTTTCTGTGCTGCAAAGCACTTTGAGTTATTCTTCAGCCCTCACTAATTTCTAGAGCTTAAATTCACTTCCAAATCAAAGATATGAGGAAGGAAAAATTACCACAAAACACTCATATCTGTCATTTTTATACCTTACGAAAGGGAAATTATCATAAGATGTATGAATAAAGTTAAGCAATCTATCCATTTCAAAAACATGGTTTGGCAGCTTGACTCATGAAACTTGCACAAAACTGATTATTTTTATTTTTACACAGCCCTGTTCAGGCAGACGCTTTGTCAAGCTACGTGCACAACGTAGAGAAACACTGAATTAATTTTACCCTGATAAAATTATATACACAGCCATAATGGAAATTTAGTGGGTTTAAGTGTTTGCCAGAGCTCAAGTGTTGGACTGTTCAACATGGAATGAATTAGAATTGAGATATGTATATAGATATATAGATATATAGGTGATATATAGATATAGTCAAAGCTCAAGGTTTCACCCCACTTGAAGGGAAGAAAAATGAGTAGAGGGAAGTAGACTATCCACAAAGAATCATAAAGAATGGAAAAGACCTCCAAGATCATCAAGTCCAACCTTCTGGGACACCATATATTCCCTGAATCAGAATCTTGACAAAAGGTTTCTAAAGAGTAAATAAATTCCTTTCTGCTCCTGAAGGGCCTTAGGCCTGGAAATAGATGATGAATTTAACGTTTCATTAGCGTGATTTAGCATGGTCTCAGCTGTACCTCACAGAGGTGGCAGTGGGGCACCAGGAGAAGCTGGACTGCCCTCCCCTGTCTGAGAGACTCCCCAGTGACAGAATATTTCAGCTGATAGGGAACAGTGGAAGTCTCCCTGCATTTCACTCCTCTTCAACCTCATAAGCCTGAAAATTCCATTAGAATTGGCACTCAGGGTAAGTTGTTCTTACTGTCACAGATAGGACTGTGTGAGGGTTTTTAATTAAGCAGCAAATGAAGCCTGACCTCACCCCTGACTCCGCAGTGAAGCGGGATGCAGTGAGGTGTCTGCCACCACCACTAAAGGGTTTTCATGTCCCCTCGCTGTCCCTGGTGCCAGCTCAGCCCCTTAATGTGGCTCACTCCTAGAAAGGGCTTGAGAAGCAGGAGAGAGAGCAGTGATTTGGTCCCAGAGGACTGAGCAGGGGATTCTGACACAGTGCAGAGACTCTGCTGTGCCAAGGCCGGTAGCTAAAGCTGGTTAAGTGTCTCCAGCTGTGAGCCGACTCCCACAAAGAGAAGAACCACAAAAGCCTTATCTGGGGCAACCAAGTGTAAGGAAGTCAGGCAGCCTGAAAGCCTGCCTGTCATTTCCCTCCACCAGCAGTCACGACTGCTCTTTTTCAGACAACTCAGTCTGCTTTGCTTTGCCTTACTTGCCAGCTGAAGCTGGAGTACACAGATCTACGGGCTCAAACCCAGCAGGACTTATTGTTAGCTCAGTTCTGTTGAAGGGAGAATGTTGTGAATATATCAGGTGAGTTGTTTCTAAAGGTCAGAGAAAAATTTGCAGAGATAAGAGTTACTTACTCCTTCCTCTCCCCTAACCCAAACGAAAACTAGATTTACACTTGCCAACATCAAAAACATGAGCTGCAGAAATAAAGGTAAAATTGCTTTGCACTAGTTACTTTTCCCAGCACCAACCACCATTGGATGAGACTTGAATTCTCCCCCAGCCCAAAAATTCGCTGTGCAGTAAGAAATGCAGTTAAAATCATTAAAAGCTAGAAGAGTTTTTGTGTTTGATCCTTTTCTTTTCAGAACTACATTCATGCAAATCAAACAACACCTGAAGCAAAAGTCTGAGGTGCAAACATTGCTTTTACCAGAAGGGTTTTGTCACTTTTTCCCAATGCATCAGGAAAAAAGGCCCAAACCATCATATAACATTCTTAGGCTGGTATTTCCCATTGCAGCAATGTTTTCTCTCTTTCCTCCTGTGGTTTAGTCAGGTAATCCTTACTAAACACTTGACAATTCTGTGCTGAATCTTGCACATCCCATAAGTAAGACTAAGCATAAATTTATTTTAGTGCTTGAGTCACTCAAAAGAGTACTTAAAAATGCCTACTTTGGGATAAAAAGAAGTTTGGAGCTTTTTTTTTTTTTCAAGTTCTCTAAAATTATTTTGGAAAATAACAAAGACAATACTTTAAAATAATTCAGCTCAGAACATGCAAATTAACTGTTTATGTGGCTCTACTTATAGCAAGCCTCTAAAAATAGTGGTGCTTTCTTCCACATTCAGGAACAGGAGAATAGGACAATATCAGTCCTTCAATCAAATGATGGAATGAAAGACCAACCCCAAAATTCCTTTACTGAAATAAAGGGCAGCATAAATAACATGCTAGGAAGGAGGAGTCCAGCAGGAAGAAAGGGAATGAAAAGTTTTTGCTGTCTCACTGGAAACATGTGTGACTCATATCCAAATCTTCCTTTTTTCCCTGAGTGCCTCACTTCAGCTGGATGAATCCACCCATAAAAGCCACATAGAACACAATTACAGAAGTCATGGCAAAAATCCATGAAGGATCTGCTCTCTGACCCAGAGAGGAGGGAGACCTGGCTGTAGAACAGGTGTTGGCATCCTTGTCTATATCTCAGGCTGTGTTTAGGGTCAGAATGCATGTTTTAGAGGAATCACATATCTATGAGGAGATGAATCACCCATGTATGTCTGTCCACAGCTATAAAGAGAATTTAAGGTGATTAGCTCAGTCCTGGATAAATATGGCCAGACCAATTCTACTCAAGGAGGTTATCATATCCATGGACAAACCAAAATAAACCCCAACGAAATGACAGCATGTGCAGGTGAATCAGTCCTTGGACCATGATTGGGTTTCCTGCTCCACAGACCAGTCTGAGCCACCACACTGCATTTCATTACTCTGCCCTTAGAATTCAATGTTCTTTTGTGTAACACCTGAACAGTTTTCTCTCTCTAACCAACATCATCCACATTCTACTGGGGAGACCTTGGGGAGTTTTGCCTCTCTCTGTATTCAAATCAGGTTCTCTTTTTGTACAGAAAATATTGGGTTTTTTAAAGACATTTTCTTTTCTGACATTTTTTTCAACAGAAGGAGTGAAAAGCCACTGTGACATCCACCAGTTTGTCCTCAGGGCCAGGAAGAGACTGGGTAGGGCAGGGAGGAAACCAAGGATTTAACATTTCTTCTTCAGTATCCGACTGTAATAGCCCACTTACAGAAAATGTTAACAGCGTTTCCAGAAAGTTCAGGAAAAGGTAAACAAACAAAATAGTGAGGGCTGGGAGATGAAAGTAAAATGTTTTCCTTACAAGAGATACCTATCAGGTGTTCTCAGCTATTACTGCCTGTGTACTGCTTTTTTCTTTTTCCTTCTCCACAAGTACCTCGACAAAAAGAACAGGCTTTGTAACAATAAAACCTATCTTCCCAAAGGGGAAAAATAATACCTAAAACAAAACAAATTGATACTCTGGGGAAATAAGTTGTCAAAATCCATAGCACAGCTTTAAGATACAAAGGTGAAGGTGCATCCCTTTGTGATCAGTGAACATCACTCCTTTGTACTGTAAAGAGGCTGCATTTTTTAATTTGCAGAATGGCAGGAAAATAAAGCTAAGCAGAGAAATAGGGCCAGGATCTGCCAGGAGGTGCACTTGCCAGCAGTCCCAAGCAAGAGGGCTCTTTAAACTCAATTTTCTGAGACAGACTGGCAACAGTAATACTTGATAGTAACACCAGAAATTAACTGCTCAGCAGAAATAATCTGTGCTATTGTTATAGCATTTTAAAAATAATTTTTACTGAAATTCCCTGGAAATAGAAATTAAACCAGGAAATATACACAGTCTTCTCAGTCTAGGGTGAAAAAAATTTCTAGAGTGGAAAATCTTTCACTGATACTTTTCATACAAAATGATTTGACCAAATGCTGCTCCCTGTGATGTCTGACAATCTCTCTTTCTTGGCTTAGTTATTTCTGCACCTTGTAGGATTCTCTGGACATGAACATCATCTAGTGAGCAAATACCTGAAATGTAGGATGGAAAACAAAATCTGGCTTGTCACCAGGAATCAGCAAGCAGACAAGGCTCCAAACCACAGTGTAGGTTCATTATTAATTTAGTGTGAAGTCAATAAAAGGCTTTTAAGCACTTCTGAATGATAATTAATTCAAATTTTTCATTTTTTAAAACTGATATTTTCATGTTTTTTGTTTTTTTCATTTCAGAAAAAAATATAATATAATGAGACCTAACAAGAAGCATGAGTACTTTTCACTGAGTGTAGGGGATAGACATTTTGAAAAATACACCCAAATTGACATTGATTAAGTTGGTTGAACTAGGTGTACAGAACTAAGGTTAGATGACAGAGTTCTTTTACAGAAAAAGCACTTAATGAGATGGACTGAGCATCTTTTTTGTCTTGGTCTTAGACTTGATATATGATTTACTCCCAGCCTGCTTCCTTTTTTATACTCACTAATGATACATAGCTTTGCACAGGGGATCTGGCATCAATGAAGGTCATTATGTGTCCAAGCTAAGTAAGGCCGGATTTAGATTTGCTCATTATGGACTACCCAAGATACAGGTGTTCCATGGTACAAAGGCATCCAACTAAAAACAGAAGAAATCTGCCAGGCTTTTTACAAAGTGATTATATATTTGAATTTCACAACTGTTAACACATTCTGCTTTCTTTGCACCTAGAGAAAGGCATATGAAAGGAACGAAAATCACTTCTGGGAAGAGAGGAGAGCGCACATTGTATTTGGGTTAGCTGGTGTCTATCAATTTATGGCTTAATTTAGGCATGCAGGTAGTGTAAGTTTGGCTGGAGAATTCCTTGTCATATTTATTTAAAATAGAGTTCCAGGTAAAAAACTTCCATCACAATGTATTTCTTGCTTCATGAGAACTAGAAAAAGTGCTTAAACCCTAACTGAGTGTTTCAGTTCATCTTCTGCAAATACAAAAGCAGTGGTCTTCAGTTAAAAAGGATTTTAAAAGGAAGGGTTAAAAGTCAATTAGATTAATCAAAAAATATTCTTCTTTCTGATTTTGTTTTAATTTTCAGTGAACAGTGGTAGCAGAGTCACTTTATTTGCCCCAATTTGTATAAGAGAACAGCTCCTGTTCCTTCCCTTTCACATGAAAATAATTCCCACTTGTGTCCCAGCTTTGCAAACGCTTTCACACATCTTCAGCTTCACATGAGTGAGAGACCCTTTTTACAATCAAAAGCCTGAGTTAAGCCCAGGTATCAGGAATCACAGGACAGGGACTCCTCAGGGGAACTTTTGCCTCTCCAGGACGGGTTTCCAGGAACACCTTTCTGAAATAACATCCATCCAGGCAAACTTAAGCTGTTGAGACACATTTTTGCTTTTCTTGTTGATGTCTCCTCCCTTTTATGCCTCCTTTCAGTGCCTGTGTTTAATGGTTGGAATTTTTTTAAAGTTAACTTGTAGAAATAGGGAGTTTATATTCTCAAAACACGGCAATTAGCAAGTGTTCTGTAAATACAAGTCACAGAGTTCTTCCAAGATGTGGAATTAAAGCCTGTCTTTTGAAAAGACATTTAATCTTGTGCTGAAAAGTACACACACAGCACTTGAGGACCTCCTTGCCTCCCAAGGGAAGTTGTTTCCATGTTTAATTTCCCTCAGCTCTAGGAAACCAAATCTTATTTCTGGCTGAACTCACTCCATCTGCCCCTGCACATCCACATTTCATCTCCTTTTCCAGAGCAAGAACCCTTCCACTATCAGATTTCTTTACTCTGTGTTAGCACCTTAGACATAACCTTGGCTTCTCCACTAGGAAAGCAATTTAGAACAGAATTTGTATTCCTAAACACCCTGATTTACCATGCTGTGTTTGAGAAGGGTCATGAGCAGTATCTGGATATTTACATTTCCCCATGCTTTCAAATATGCTCAGCCTGATGGGGAGCTTATATTGACACCATGTGAATATTGTATTCTTTACTTTTGTAAAATCACGGATATTTGAGGTCAAGACACTTTTCTGGTGAGGAAAGATTTCACCAACTTTATCTACATTCAGGTACCAGATTTCAAGATCTGAGGGACTCTCAGGGTAGATATGGCTGCAGGAATGAAGCTGTAGGGACAGAAAATATCTTCATCAAGGAACCATCCCTCATCATCTTGTTATTAATACAAAATCATCCTAATGTGTATCAGAGACTACAAAAAAAAAATCCTATAAATATCTAAACATACTTTATATTTTACATGCATTGTGGACTAGCCTGTTCTGTGACCTCCACTCATGAAAAGAAAAGGTTTTATTCACTTCTGATTCTTCTCACTGGCATCTATTTACTCCTCTAACACTCTGTTTTCTTCATAAAATGTAACACATTAGGATTAGATGACAGATTTGTACTCCAGATTTGGAGCTTGTAGTCATCACTTCCTGGAGAATCTCTGTACTGCCTTTACATGTCTAGGCCAGGTATAGAAAAGAGTCACTACCTGATATAGATTCAATGGAAAATAAGTGAATTTCAGCATGTGGGTGAATTCTGTGTGAGCAAAGGGGCCGAGCTCTGTCAATCAGCTGCTCCACGGTATCAGCACTTGCTATCACAATTTACTATTAACACCACTCATCAAACGAGAGCAAATAGAGTTGTCTGGCTGAAACAGCACTAAGGTTGTGTCTGCTTGGCTGCTTTAAGGACAAAAACAAACCAGAGTCTTTCTGTGCATTCAAATTGATTATAACTTACATTGGTTTGTTTTCATTTTTAGAGGCAGTGCTCAAGTCAGTGAGTATATTTTTGCCAAAGGCATCCCATTTGTCAGGCCTTCGGTGACCTTTATGTTTTCAAATTAAGTCTCCTTGTAACTCTTTTCAAGTTTACAATGGCATTCAGCTTAAATAAAGCAAAACAGTTTGCAAAATATCAGTTTCCATCTCACAAGCTCCTGTGCCCTCCATCTTGACAAGTCAATTGATCTGACAGCTTCAGTTCTCATGAAAGTGGAGATTTATATGGGTGATATGGGGTACTTATGGCCTTTAGGTTACTAATGGCCAATAGAAAAAGACATTTTCTTCAGATGTAAAAAAATGCATGCTTGGTTTTCAATCCCAGAGGTAATGAAACCAAGTTATTTCATTTATAAAAGCTATAGGAACTAAGTCTGTTAGTAAGGACAGATTTGAAGCCTTTATGATTATCTGTATCACTCTTTCACAAGGTATATAAACATTGGCTGTGACATGGAATTTGATTTTTTCACTCACTGGCTGTAGTTTCTTAACATGTGAAGTAGTTGTTATTATAAAAATAATAAAGACACATTGTAAAGTGGGTTTTTCTCCCTCATCTTTCAGTAGGAATTCATCAAACCCAATTTGGGAGATATCCCACAATACTACACTCTCATCAGGACACAATGGCAAAGGAAAATGGCTTGAATTTTTTCTTAAAATTCTCTTAATGCATTTTATGTACAAAGATGATGTTTTTCATAAGAGAAAGAGATATGAGCTTAAAATAGTTATTTATTAGTTTGGTTTTGTGCTCCAATTGTGGACTAAAGGTTTCTTTTGTTAAAGTGTCAGATGAGAAAAGCATTTCTCTGCTCTCAGAGTGACACTCAAATCAGATCCTGCTTGGTTCATCTCCCTAAATACACACAATTCCCCAATGTTTTTTTTACTGCCAGCATCACTAGGTGTCAGAGAAAAGAGTACCAAGGTGAAATTCTATATGATGAGATATTGCCACATCTCCTCCCTTTGATAAGGACACTTTTCCAGGGGTGAGGATGGATTGACAGGCAGAAAGGAGGAGCGAAGAACTGAAAGCCAGATTGTTCCACATCTCCCAGTTCCTGCATCTCTACATGCAGTCTGATGGTTTGATTTTCTCTGCAGTGAGGGGAGGTCTCTGTTGCAGACTCTGCAGCAGACCAAGGCAGCTTTGTGTGAGCTTTTGGCTTCTGTCTTTAGGCTGCTTCTCTGTACCTGGAATAGCTCATTGAAAACAGCAGCTCTTTTTTCATTATAAACAAACTCACCCATAAGACTTGTGGATTTATATCCTTAGATGAGAGTGTTAAACTGTTATAGGATGTGTATAATTTGCTATCCTGTTTACAAACTGATCAGTCCTTGAAAATCAGCCTAACTCCAAACACCCAGACTCAGTCCTCCCTGAGAACCAAGAACAAGAACCTCAAGTCTTTTGTAGTAAAACCCAGGATTCACACAGCAGGACCATGCTCGGCCTCACTCTAAAAGCTGTCAGAAGAAGGAAAAGCACAGAAGAACATGATGGTCCTGCTGAGTTTCCGTGTGGGTGCTGTGGCTGTCTACAGCCATTCAATTTCTTCATTCGTGCTTCACACCTCTATTTTAGAGCACAAACCATAAATACAAATTAAACGACACTACACTCTTCAGTCATACATGGGTGGATGCCCTTCCCCTCAGGTAACATATAAATTGCCTGCTCTGAAGAAAGGTGTTTAAGGTGAACTGGTTTTATTGCTTCTAACCACCTGCCATTATTACACACCTCTTTTCATTTGAAAGCTATAAAAACATCCCGTTTTTCACGCATTCCAGACAAACCTCTGGCTGGCCGAGCTGGCTGAAAGGAGCCATCTTTCAGTGTGACAGTGTAATAGTGTCTTTTCATCTCAAACAAACAGCTTCTGCCATAGAACTGTTGTGAATTCATAATAACTTCTCTGTGCAGGACTAGAGTCCTTTCAATTCTGCACATCACTGTGGCTTGAACAGTGGATTCTTCAATGTCAGGATTCACAAGGTAGCTCATAGATACAGTTGTCTAATAGATATGGTGCATTCATTCCTCCTGTACATTATTCCCCTGAGATTTTAACAATAATTTGTCATTGTTTTAAGGCAGGCTGGCTGGCTGAGTTGGCAGAAACACATGCACCAATTTTTATATTTGTTCACAAATAAGCACTGTCAGATAGGGAGATTTCTGACAGTAGCTGTGCACATTGGTGACAACACACAACATGTCAAATATCTGGTAAAACAAAATAGCACTTGAAAAAAGGCCCTCCTCTAAAATTAATTTACAAATCCAGTACTTATCTAATAGAGTGAGTCCATTTCTTTTGACTCCAGAAGATGGTTTCTTTTAAAACACAAATTAGGAGATCATACCCTTGTCATCACTTGCAGAAATAGCCAAGATATTAAGGATCTGTCAATCTTTAGGAGTGTAAAATACACTCTAAGAAGTGTATTTTATTCCACTTCTAGTATAGAAGTGATGGTTTCATAATGGTTAACACAGACCTGGAAATGGAAATGAAAGGAAATCCCTGAGAGATCATTCAGCATAACAAATTTTGTCCGAGGCCAAGATTTTGTGTTTGTTAAATTAGTGAGAACGTACATTACAATATGCACATTTTACATTATATGTGCATTATAAAACCTGCTTTTATTCTCATTACAAGTCACAGAGATTGCAGAATAGTTGATGTTGGGAGGGACCTCTGGAGATCATCTGGTTCAATTCCCTGTTCAAGCCTGTGTCCAGACAGCTTTTGAGTATTTCCAGGGATGGAGACTCCACAGACTCCTTTAAGTTATAAAATAATTAATTTAACCGGATGTCCAAGATCTTTTACCAGCAAAAAAACCCCAACATGTTGTTTTAAAGACTGCCATCTCCTGTCTGTGCAGGGGTAGGAGGAGGATCTCTATGAAGCTGAGAAAGAAAAGTTTCTGAGTTTTTTAATGACATGCAGCACTCTCCCCTGAGTCTACCAAGCCTTAATCCAAAGGGATTTTTTCTGCAGGAATTATATGGAGGATTCTAATTTCTTGAGATTTTATTGTCCTCATTCTGTTGAATCTGTGCAGTTAAATATTGATTGCCTAGAATTTAGGGATAATTCTTGTATTTTTAAAAGTCCATAATTCCTTCCTAATGTATGGATCATTAGTTATTTCAGTGAATCGGTAAATTTCTGATTGTTTTCTTCTGTCCCTTGGGTCAGCAAACTTAAAAACCAAACATGGATGTGAAATATGCATTTTGGGTTGGGTTAGAATGGGTTTCTGCTATGAAGAAACAGTCTCAGGCTCTTTTTGCCTGGGGAAAATGATCTTTATTTAACTACACTTGTTCAGCTTGGCAAGATAAAGAGGAGATGGAGAAGATTCAGAAACAATCAAAAAAAAAATGCAAGAACTTTGAGTACCCTTTAATTAAAAACAGAACAATAATGACATACTTAAAACAATTGAAAAGCTGATTTTCCTAAGAGTTTGACACAACCTAACCATTATTTTCACTCACTTGCTGCTCTGAACTCTCTCCTTACAGTGCACATCCCAAAGTCCAGCTCACTCCTCCGTGCTCTGCTCCACTGACTCCATTTTCTTGTTTCCATGATGGGAATGTGCTTTAAAAATAGCTCTGTTTAGCCTTTAGCTAAGACAGCTTCAGCTCACCACAACAGATGCTTTCCCGAGCCAATGAGGTGAATTCCCATCACATTTTTCAGCTGATGGCATTGTATTTCAGCTTCATTAAATGAAGTATAAGTAGCGCGAGAAAAGCCATTCCCGGGCTATTTCATGCTCCATAAAATCTTCAGTGGGCTGTTTTTCACCAGCATTGAGGGAGAAGGTGAGGGAGAAAGGAGGCTTCTGTCACCACAGGTAGCAGGGAATGGGAGTGCAGTCTACCAAAATTACATGGAGTCATGCTAATATGCCTGCAGGAAAAGCCAGGGAAAGCCAAGCCCAAATAAATAAATGAATCGTGTGGAACAGTGACTTAAAACAGCAAAAGTGACTCCGTGTGGCAGAGAGGTTATGGAACAGTGGAAGATAATTTAAACAGACACAGTAAATGCAAAAAATATTTAGAGAAAAAGAAGATTTGTGACTTAGTGCTTAGAAAGAAAGGGGGAAAAAAAAGCTGCAAGAGCCCCTCTAACTCTGTTGCTGCTTATGCTGCTTTAATTATCCTTCTGCTACATAGGATGTTGAACTTTCTATGTGTTCCAAGCAATTTTAATACCAACTTATTCTGAGACAAAATTACGAGCCAGACTCACACTAGCAGGTATCAAACAAGACTGTTTCAAAACAGAGAATATCACCAAAGAGCAGATACAAGTGAAGGAAACAGCCCTGTTCCCCTCTGGGAGCTCTGTTTCCTTCAGGATTCCAACTGGTGCCTTTTGAGCTGGAGCTGTTTGGCAGCACCCAGTAACTGCCCAGTGTTACATCTTGTGCTTGCTTAGGCACCCTGCTCTTTTCAAAGATGAGCTTTCATTCTTTTGCATAAAGACTGCCTAGCACAAAGCATCTCCAAGCATATGGGGTGCTAAGAGCAGCTAAAACTGAGTGAAAAAAAAAAAAAAAAATCAGGATTTTTACTCTCCATAGCATGCTCTCATTTTGAGACCACAGTTAAATAGCTGATGCTTAACTTTTTATTTTTGTATCTTCATAGTAGAAATAATAGAGGAGTTCTCTAGTGTTGATGCAAGGAATAATTTTCTGTGACTATTAATCCTGATGTTATTAACAGAGGAGGAAGATTATCCCAATATCATCTAACCCAACGTTTTGATTTATCATCAAAAAAGATTTCTAATCTTCACTTCATGACTTATGAGCTGATGAGTTTTCCCTCAGGTTTAGTCAAACCTGACCTTTGGGAATAGCTCAGCTTGATTAAATTTGGATCTTTTTCTTTGTAAATCAGAGGCACTACAACCCTCAAATTTTATGGAAGTTCAGCAAAAATTCCATTAATATTTAAGTCAATGTTGCTTTCTTCTGTTTTAACACCATCAAAAATCAGGAAAATCTCTGGAAAACCAGACTAGGTCACTCTAGTATATCTGATCTCCCATTAAAAGAGCAAAGAAACAAATTTTTTTCAGACAAACTCTGCTCCAGGTGAAGTTTGAATTTGTATAATAGAAATAAGAAATCCTAACTAGTGTTTCTCCTTAAAGATCCCTTCTATTTTCTTGTAAATCTTGCTGAGTTAATGGAAAGCAAGAACAGTTCCCCAATTAGGGCATAAGTGATAATTACATATTTACAAGCATATTTATTCGGAACAATTGACATTAAGAAAGGAATATGATAAAGTCCTTTAAAAATCAAGAGTACATTGTGGAAGATGAACAGGAGGTGACCCTTCAGCTTCTCACAGTGCAAGAACCAGTGTTGAGTATCAGGCTGCAAGTCCAGAATGCAATAGAGGAAATGTAATTCAGCTGTGGAATTCACTGGACTAAAGTGCTCTGGAGGTCAATGGATACAAAAAAGGAGTTACATGTGTTCGTGAAGGATAATTCATTAAGGTCATTAGGCTGATAAACAAAGGAAAAAAAGAAATTATTCAAAAGCTCCTTTTCCTCTGACTTTTTCCAGATGAAGTCATAGATCCAAATTGCTAGAATTTTATTGCAAGGTTAAATTAGGAAAAGTGGGAAGAGGCAGAAATATGGGTTCTGCTATGGAAAGAGAAATGTGAATTCAAAGGGAGGTAAAATGAGGAATCTAAGAGAAGAAGCCTTGGGGACGAGACTGAAAGGGTTGCCATGAAATTGTGACAGGACTCTGAATTTTAACCACTGTTCAACACACACTTGACGTTTTTCTGGCTCTTTGTATGCTTTGACCTAACAGAAGAGTGAGCAAGCTGTGTCAGTCTCTTGTCCCTGAAAGAATCTGCCCTGGGCAATTTTCTGAATATCTGTTAAATTGGTACTTGATTTACATAGAGGCTTCACATACAATTCAGAAAATACTCTAAATTTAACTCCAAGTTTCTCCTGAAGCTTGTCTCTTCCCAGCATATCACAAATTACCCTAATGTAAAAACTTTTATTCAGGACTCTTACCAGATCTCCTTCCCCCTTTTTCCTAAATCTTTCTCAACAATAGGGAACATTCTATGGTGGGTTTTTTGTTGGTGTTTGTTTGATTTTTTTTTAAGAGAAAGAATAATAAATATTAACTTAAAAAACCAAATTGAAGTGTATAGCAAGCTTTGGATACCTGCTTTTCCAAAGGGAAGTGATAACAGCCCTTAACCTGTGACTTGCCTCAGTAAAACAAAAACTATTACCTGGTTCTGTGATTTCCAACACCAGGACATGATATACAGCTCAGAAAACCCAAAGCACATATTTCCAAATGCTGAAGAACAGAGAAGAGAAGTTCGAGCACGTGGGGCACTCTGTCCAGTTCTGGGCTCCCCAGTGCAAAAAAATGGATGGACATTATTAAATTACATTAACAGAAAATTTACATATTTTACAGAATTCTGCTCTGGAAAATAAACTGATCCACTGGCCTAAACACAGTAAATATCAGTTACTCATCAGACTTTAATTAGTAGTCCTTCAAGCCTTGTTCTAGGTCCTTTACAGTATGAACAAATCTGTCAGGCCAAGTAGAAAGAATTATGAACACTGAGCCAAGAAATCTTCAAGGAGAATGCTCTGCCTGCTGAATGAGTTAAAGGGATCCAAGGTGCCTTTGCTGCCCTGGATAAGAGACTGAGAGGTGCACAAATTTCTGTCTTGTCCATGTTTGCATCACCATCCATGACCTTAAAGAAGGGCATCACACATCCCTCTAAATGTAATAATAAGGTTTCTGTTTCAGAGCTAGTTCAGATCCATCTGGGATAGAATGGAATATTGTAGCTACATTTGTAAGTTTCTGTCCATTATTAATTTAATACATACCTTCAACTTTATTTACATGTTCTTCAGCTTAGAATTCCCTTTCCAATTTGTTTTAAATGACACAAATTTTGGTTTTGCCTCTTATCACTCCATTCACCCTTTCTTCTTTGCTGTCTACTCTGTAAGCATCTGTCTCATCAGAATCATATCCAATCCAGCAGGACTCATATAAATTACCATAATCCAAAAAAAAGGAATGCTGACAGATAAACAATACATTAAGCACATCCTGGCGCACTCCTAGAATGCATAACCTATAATGATATAAATCAACAGCAAAAAAATATGACCAGCCTGCTAGGACCCATCAACACCAAAAGTCTGATATATATCTGTGCCTAGATTTTCCACCCAAGGGGAAACAAGACAGAAGCAACACTCCCCACACCTTCTCTTTTTCCAGCATAATGAGTGTGAATCCGAAATAATTTCTCTGCTGCCTTGGGCACTCAGATATTGTTAATCAGATCTCCTTCCTCCAAGCAAACACAAACATCTCCACAGCTTGTGTGTGCTGTGAAGGCAAAACTTCCAGAGGTTTCCCACTCCTTCTGCAGGAATACCAGACTGCTTAAATAAGAAATGGCACAAGAATCTCTTCCATGTTCTCTCCTTGCAGCCAGGGATGCCTCCTCTCCTGCTATGTACAGTTTAGATACCACCCTCCCATTTCTGTGTGCATCACAGAACTTAAATGGACAAGCACACAGCACAAAGCAGTTAAGCTGCCTCTAATCTCAGCAAAGATTTGGCAAATAGATCACATGCAGAGAGGCTTACTGGTACAGACTGAACAGGCTTAGGTGACAGAATCCCACGTACAGAGTGTTTGTGAAGGAAAAGACAAAAAGGCAACAGAACCTACATTCCCCTCAGCAGTGACTAGTCCTACAAAGTGAAATAAATCCCTTTGAATACACTGCACAGAATTCAAAATAACTGAGAAACAAAAAGTTCCTCAACTCAAATAAATAAATAGCTTCCCCACATCTCCCAGACCCTGCAACAGACGTTTTCAAGAGTAGCTAATTGTCTTTGGCCAGGACTTAATTCAATAATGTTGGAAGCCTGAGGGGAATTCCTGGTGCTAGCAAATTAAGATCTTGGTAATTAGCAATGACTGGGCAAACCACCCTCTGTGATCACTGAAAATGCCTCCTACAAGAGCCCAGCCCTCCCCAACGAGCAGAGCCAGGAGGAAATATGGTTAAACAGCATCCTGTCATGGAGCTGCTTTGTTACATAAAGTCTAAGGCCTTGGGCAGTCCCCAAACATATGGTGTGGAGAACCTTGCTTGGAGTCTCATTTCCCCCTTATATCCATGCCTTGATAACTGCAGCTGTCAGGCTGGCCCAGGTCCAGCTGTCCAGGGCAGAATTTCCCCAGGATGAGTTAATTGCAAGGCTCACAGTGAAGTCCCAGCTCTGAATGGGGTCTCCAGACCACGTCCCCCCTTGGTTCTGGAACTTTCTTAGGCATCTCTTGCAGCTGTGGAAGTAGCACAGTTGGAAGCAACTGGACTGCTCAAACTTTTCAGCCTGTAGTCAAGCCTGGTGATGAAGCAGCTCATGAAAACCTGCCAGATGAATCTAGCTCAGTAATAATGTTGTCAATACACCACTGAAGTAAGACTGCAGCTCCTGCTTCACTGTGCAGAACAGAGGGACCATGGCATAAAACTTTCTGTTTCATTAAGAGAAAATTTCAGAGTGGTTCCTGTTCATTCCCCCCCCAGGTAAAATTCATAATAATTCAAGGAGTAGACTCTGAAAAATGCAAAAATCTTTATCAGACAAATGGAACTTTAAAGCTGCAGAGCATCAGTAAATAAAGTCAATTTAATTCAAAATCTCTCTCCAAAATATAATTCCTCTTGATAATAAATCACATTTCAACCCATCACCTCCAGGTAACTGCAGAAAGGTGATTTACAATCAGAAACTTTTTCCTTTTTGTTCACCTCCTCCTTAGCCCAAAGAGATATTTTATATATGAATATATTTTTGTTTATAATTTCTAAATATGTGTCTGTATATAGAAAAAAATATTTTTTTTTGTATTGTGGATGTCCAGGTGCCTACTGATGCACTTATCTGCTGATAAAAGCATCCAGTTTCACTTTAATTATTATCTCTGGGATCCTTATTTTTGTCCTATATCCAGGGAAACTGCAACATCCCAGTTTCACACTTTCTTTCTCAGGAATTACACAGTCCCCCTTTGACTAAAGCTAAGGTGTGGTTTTGGTTCTGGCCTAGAACTTGAAGTCGGGATGTCTATGTGCCATCCTTTACATTGTAACTTTCAATCACCCTCAGGATTTCTGTTTTCGGTGGAATTCTCATGTCCTTTTTAATACACATAGGAGTTTCTGTACTCAGAAGGTTACAGACCACATTGTGGTATCCCTGTAAGACATGGAATAAAATGCTGGGTTTATTTTGTAGCCAAACCACAAACATTTCTTTATGGTAAAGATCAGGGACAGGTTCTCCAGAAGATACTAAAGGGAGAACATTTTATTCTCTAGTTGATGCCTCATCAAGTGACTTCCCCAAAGTCACATAAAAGGTTTGCAGCCCTCCCATTCCCATTACAATTATGTGTAATTATGGGAGTTCTCTGTTCCCAGAGTTTATCTGTGTAGCGTGCCTTTCAGCCCTAATCTGCAAGGCTCTATTGCATTATATTGCATCACAGAGCATAACTGTATTGTGAGCAACAAACAATTCAGTAACATCTTTTTAGTCATTTTTAATCTCTTTAGGCACACCTGGTTTTGAGCCTCCTGTTGAATGACCTGGTTTGCTTGTAGGTATAAAAAGTAAAAAGATTTTTAAGTCTTACGTAAAGCTCAGGAGCAGAACTGGAAACAGGCTGTTAAAATGAATGACTTGTGATAAACAGAAGAGTGGGACAAATGAACCATTTTATCAGCTCCCAGTGTAGCCAAGTCTACTCCAATCTTCAAAGACATTCAGCATAATTGCTCACTGTTGTGCAAAGTCTCTCCAATGAAACAACTTTAGTATTGTCTGCCCTCTATTACTGGTACAGGGTGTTATCCCACAGACAGGACATCAAAATGTGTGAGTCCTGGAAATGAGCAAGAAGAGGTCCCTGTGGGCTGGTAGGTCAAATGAGAGTTGCCCTTGATCACTGTGGAGCAGAAAAGCAGACAAAACCAGGCACAGATCCTATGTGGCCTTGTGAGCAGAAGCAAAAGGTGGTGATGCAGACATCCAGCATTTCATTAATGGCTTTCTCCATCAGTCTAATGACTGCTCTGTACTAAAAATCTTCTCAAAGATTGCAAATCCAATGAGGCAATTAATATCTTGCACTGGACAACAGTCTGGAGTTTGATTCCATCTGAATCCCTTCTGTCTGGACCTGTAGCAACATTTGAACTTTGGGAATACAAACTGAATTCTGGGTCTGCTGCAGAGAATGGCAGCAGCACCACTGACCTTCGACAGTAAATGCATAGAGAGGTTTTGATTTCCCTGTTTGGCTGATGCACAGTCCAAGTTCCAATAAAGTACCAAGCAATGCAGAGTTCAGGCACAACAGCAGGCAGGAAATCCATAAACCTGTTTGCATTTATAATATTATGAAATTGCTGGTATGTCCTTGTGTTGGGTCTGGCTGGGACAGAGTTAATCTTCTCCTAACAGCCCATATGGTGCTGTGCTTTGGATTTGTGACTAAAGCAGTGCTGGTATCACACCCGTGGTTCAGCTATTGCCAAACAGTGCTCACACAGCTTCCAGATCTTCTCTGTTTCTCAGTCTGTCCCCGCAGCAAGTGGGCTGGGGGTGGACAGGAGGCTGGGAGGGGACACAGAGCAGACAGCTGACCCACACTGATCAAGGGGTGTTCCATGCCATAAAACATCATGCTCAGCAACAGCACCGGGGAAATCTTTCCAAAAGAGCCACGGTTCAGGGACCTGCTGGGCATCAGTCTGCTGGTGGGAGTGGTGAGTGTCTGTCATTGCATCACCTCTTCTTTTTGTCTTTATTTCAACCACCAAGCTGTTTTTTTCTCTTCTGATTCTCTCCCCCACCTACCGCAGAGGGCAATGAGCAAGGAGCTGGTGGGTGCTTGGTTGTGTGACTGAATCCACCACAATTCTGTAATCCCTTATAGCCCCAAACTCTAATAATGTTTCAAGAGTAATAAAAACAGAAAAATCCATCCCAGACAATTCTGTACCAAACTGACCACTGTGAGAACCAAGTAACTAAGCTTGAGTGATTACAGAAAACACATTTTAGGGCACACCTGGAGCTCTGTAAGATCAGTGACCCAGTCTTCAACATTGCATCTCAGTAGGTGCAGATAACAGGATGGAAGAAATCCATACATGGGTGGGAGAGTCCCCAAAAATATCCTCTCTTCAAAATGTCTCAGCATAAAGAACAGAAAGTCAATACAGGGAACAATGCACTGTTGTTCCCTTCCTGGCAGAAGCTAAAAGGCAATCTTTAAAGTACAGAAATGCCAACACAGTCTTTATTCTTGTACACAATTATCTCGGAGAGTGATTTCTAAAAGCGTGTAGTGGATGTAGGTGTGCAGCTCCTGACAGATTTTTGCCCCTTAATGCTCCAAATTGCAGCACTCAGAAGATGCACTCAATATACATCACAAAATACCTGTTACTGTGTCTTATAGAAGTGTGCTCTCCCGTGACCTGGCTGTTCATTGTGGCAGCTGGATGAGACAGAGGGAAAATAATTTTGTATTTCAAACCTTCTCTTGCTTCAGAAACACACACACAGAAAAACATCTCCTCTGGGCACCACAGAAGCTAAGCAGGACTTGAAAGTTGGGAATATAGCAGTCAGTTCTCTCCTCAGGGCCAGAGAATGAGAAGCTTCCAACCACTGCTGTGCCCCAGACACCACAGCACTCTTGGCTGGGGCTCTCTGTGAGCAGCATCTCCTCCCCTCGGCTGGTGCAAGTTCTGGGGAGCCCCACCCGTGTCTCCAGCCCATGGAGACCTCACTGCTCTCACAGCACCAGCACCTCCTCAGCAGTGCTCTGGCCTGGGAGTTTGCCTCCCACTGACCAACAGCACCTTTAAAAATCCTTTTAAAGCCAGGGGTCACTCAGGGTCACTGGGACCTGTGAGAGCACTGGCACCAAAGCCACCTCTGGTACCAAAGCCACCCCTGGCACAAGCACCTGTCCTGCCACCCACGGGCTCTTCACACAAGAGTGATGCCAAAGATCATTCTTCCCTCCATAATATAAATATCAGGCAGCTGGAAAGCCAACAGGAAAATGTGATTGCTTGTGGTGAGTAATACAAACCTGAGAGGCCATAAAACTGAGTTGGCTAAGCTGATACTTTACAGTTTTCATCACAATCACAAAATCACTTATTTTTAAAATTTCTTTACTTTTTAGCAGCAAATACCGAGTCCCTGAACTGTGGCTGGTTCTGCAACTCTCTTCTCCATCTCTCATCCTGAGTTCCTGCCTAGCAACTTTCTTGGCATTTAGCTACACAGTGAAATCAGATGCCATATGAAAAAATACTTCATTTTGCCGGTTTTGAACATGCTATTTTTCAGTTTCATTCAATATCATCTCTCTCATGTTGTGAATCATAGAGGACCAAAATTTCAAATTTCTTTCCTGGATTATTCATTATTTTATACGCTGTTATCAGGGCGTTTCTTATTCAACCTTAAGAACAAACAAACCCCATATGTTCTGTTTCTCTCCACATTCATCATTTCAGAGTTTGCGCTGTTAAACTTTATAGGAACAAAAGTCTTTTTTTTTTTATATACCTCCTGTCTGGAAGAGCAGGGAGCACCACGCACTCAGGATGTTCAGCTCTGCAGAATGACCCAAAGAAATATTTTAGGATTGTCTTTACCTGTTAAAATGGATGTCATTAACCTCTTGTGGTATGGCAGGCTAAGAAATGCACACTGCATTTGTCAGAATTCACAGAGGTCTTCGGTTTGCAAAAAAATACTTCTTCTGGGTGGGGATGCTTCTACTGGGTTTGAGGGGAGTTTTTGTTGTAGATTTTTTGGGGCGTTTTTTGGGTTTGTTTGGTTTTGTTTGGTTTTTTGCGGTTTTTTACTCTTTCTCAACTCTCCCAAACTCTCTTCCTTGAGTGCTGTATTTACCTTCTATAAAAATGAATCAGCTGATGAGCACAAGGCAATGTGAAATATCTTATTCGGCATCATCTGTGGATTGTGTCATTCCCTGAGCCCAGATTCAGAATAATATTTAGAAGATAATGGCTCTTGAATCCAGATCAGACCAAATTTTGGCAGCCCCACTGAATTTCTGGGATAAAAATTATTCAAATTAAGGTTTCGAAGTTCTTTTTCACTATCCAACCAAGATTTTTAATTAATTTTAAGTCAAAATAGTTGGATAAAAAGCAGCTTCTGAAACCAAGGCAATGCATGATTCCTCCTTCCTATCCTGCTCCTGGCAAGTTAAGGAACACATTCTCTGGACTTTGGAAATTGGCAGTCTATACCAAAATTCAGGTGCCCTGCCCAGCTGTTGCTCCATGAGTGTCACAGATTTTGGAATTCTGAAGCAGGACTCTAGGAATATTAAATCTCAGTATCCCTTCATCCCTTACATCTGGCACAGTTTAGCCTGGGATTGGAAAAACATTCTTTTATCACCTCTCCAAAGGCACCCTCTGAAGAGTCTTGAGACAATCACAGCAGCACTGAGAGCAGAGAGCTGAGGAGACAAGAATCCCTGGGAGCTGCTTCAGTTTGGGGATGTCTCTGGCTTCCCACACATCCCCCAGCAGCCCTTTGAAGGGGGGAATAGGGCCAGGTGTGGGATGAGATTGCTCAGGTATTTCAGTCTCAGAGCTGACATGATCAGCTTTGACAGTTTACCTGCTTTAGAGGCCTAGATTGTGCTTAAATAGTGGCTCAGCTCTCACAGGCTGACTGCTCCATTCTGCAAGTGAAGGACTAATTACACTGATATCTGGAAATTGAAGGGCAATTCAGAGTGAAGAACAGTAGAGGAGCTGATACGAAGTCTCTGTGAATTGAAACCTGGACATCTGCATCCAGTTAAAAAAAAAAAAAAAACCAAAACAAAACAAAACAAACAAACAAACAAAAACCAACACAGAGCTGAAATACCATGTACCACAGTTATAAAGATAAAACCTTCTTCTTCCTGAGTGTGTGAGCCTGTTCCCCACTGGAGTGGCATGCCCTGTATGAATCATTCCAGCTGAAAGCCTAAAACACAACTTTCATTTTTGCAGAGATGCTTTTGTAAACTCCGTTTAGATCAAAGAAGATTCTCATGCTGAGCTTTTCCTTTAATTGAGCAGACAAAGCATATACTAATTAGCTGATCTAACATAATAGAAATGATCCTAATCTTCTGATATTTTTCACAGCTGAATGTCTTTGAGCAAACCCAACAGGGAAGTAGAGAAAAATTATATAGAGGAGGCTAGAATGGGATAAGTCCTTGCTATGTACAAATATATAAGATGAAATAAAACTGCTTGTAACTTCATGTACCTGTGCCTTTGGAGTTTCAAATGCAGAAATATATGAAGAGAGAATATGGCTTTCCTTGAACAATACAGAGAAGAAAAAATGTTCTATTCCTGTAGAATCTTTGCCACCTATTCAGAAGATTTCTCCACTCCAAGAAGCAGTGTAAAAATAGCATTTACTATTTAATGTGGCTACTTACTTGCTATGTTTGTACACACAGAATTTTAGCTAATAAATTTGATATATCTGTGAGTGTAAAGTGCAACCATTTCAAATTAGTTTGATCAAAGATCAGACATTAGGCTGATAAAAATCCTTTGGCTTCTGGAAGAGGCTGGGGAAGAAATGATAATAATGCCCTCAGAGACCAGCACCTTGCAGCCTTTTTGAGGGCCATTTACATGTAAATAAGGTATTTGTAGGCTCACGTAGAGGTTAGCAGAATCAGAATTTGGAATATTGTTCTCAAATAAATAGTAGGATTTGCGTTTCTGCCTCAGCTTTTTCAAACTGTTTATTTCATATTGTTTGCATTGCACCTCCTGCTGAGATCAATATCTTGTTGTGCTTAGACCCTGTACAACTGCTCAGACCAAGGAAGCTGATTACACAGAGTCTATAATCTAAATTGCAAATGTCCACACCATTATTGGTAGTGGGGAAAAAGCAAAAACTATTTTTGCTCCCTGGTGACACACTGCAGGAATCAGATTTATCCCTTTGCCAGGTTTTAAAAGGAAAGGAATGCTAATGGATGGTTTGCATTCCTGGATTGGTTCTGCTCAAAATTTGCTAGCACAGGTAGGTGCTTAGTTTGCTTAAGTATAAACTTTTTACTTCATAAAAATAGAAAATAAATTAAAGGAAACAGAGGAAAGAGCCTGGTTCAAATGGATTCAGCACACAAGTCATAGAGTCAGTCAGCCTCTGCCCTTGTCTTGCCAGAATTCTTATCTTCACAGCTCCCTCCAGAAGTGTCCTTAATCTGACAGACACCTCCCTCCTCCCCACCCCAGCATCTCTCACCTGTGCTGGGATATCTGGCTGGTCTAAAACTCCCTTGGGAGTGGACCCCTCACTCCCAGAGAGAAGAGTGAGAGCCACAATTGCAATGATCCACTTGGCTTTCACTCTGCCTTTAATTTTATTTTTGCTTTCTGAGCAATGACTTTATGATCGTTTCAGTTGCATCAAGCTCCAAAGAGCTGAGTTGGATTCTTGTCTCTGCTCCACCTTTGGACAAATTAGTAGAGCAGATTTTTAAAATTCTCTGAGTGACATTTAATTTCCTAAACCCAGCTGGAGTGAGAAGAAATAAGAACCTAAATATGTTTTAAGGTTCTAAGTCCAAATGACAAACAAAATGCAAGGGATTTGGAGGGTTCTCAGGAACTGTTTCCAAGTTTCCTTTGAGAGAAGAAGTTATTTTTCTTACTGACATGGGAATCTTCATCAGGATATTCAGAATAAAATACAGCCTTCTGAAACTTCAGCCCTGAATTAATTATAGCACAAATAATTTTTTTCAGATCAGAAATCAAATTTGTCAGTATCAATGCTAACCACACTCTTCAAAAATTTGGAAAGCACTGTTTTATTTTTGGGAAAGAAGCTAAAACTAAAGTTTTTTATTTACAGGAGAGTCAAGAAGAGGAAGAGGGAGAAAGGGAGGCTTTTCCCAACTCTGACTGTGTTTCTGCCATGTATAATCACCTGGAGTGAAAGGCTGTTTCTCAGCACATTAATGGGTACCTGAGGAGCAGCACCAAACTTTTATGATGTTCTTTCTCTTCTCAGTCCTGCTTAGTTTTATCTACAATAAGGATATCTTTGAGGGAAGTTGGAGTTTTTGGGAGGCAGAGAGAAAAAGTTAGAAGGTTTTGAGTTGGGATTTTTTCGGGGGGGGGGTGATTGTTTTGGGGTTTTGTGGGTTTTGTTTTGGTTTTTTGTTTTGTTTTGTTTTTTTCAAAGGCTCACACTGGAACGTGACTGAGCAGTGTATCAAATTGCAAATGGGACGTGGGAATCGGCTGCAAACCTCAGTTCTTGCCAATGTAAAGGAATACAGATGGGCACAGGGAATTTATCAGTACTCCAGCCCTATGCCCACACAAATTGTCATCGCGGCTCCACCCAGAAAGGGACCGAATTCCCAAATCTTTCTGCTCCATCTTTTTCAAAAAACAAGCTCAGAATGTTTAAATAACAATGAGCGAGGAAACTTCAGTCGAACAACTAATTTGAGGCTCTGACTTTCACTTGATGTTTCAGCTGAGTTTTGGCAACTTATCCTTTGGCAGAGCTTGTAAATTCAGCACACAGCCAGGCACAGGCACTGCTGGGACTAGCTCTGAGCATCAGTTTGGCATTGTTTTTTTGTTGTTCGAGCTATTTTCCTACTTTATACTTTCCCTTTAAACCTGTTTATTTCCCAAGCTGTGTTTGGAAGTAAATTAGCAGGATTTGAATCCCGTCCCACAAGCACAAAGGAATGCCCAGAGAGAAGCACCCAAGACCGTGCTTCAAACGATGCAGCAGTAGTGAAACATTTCTTCATTTCAGCTGCGTTGTTCTTTTCAAAACAGTGTCTGCACACATCTCCTTTTATCAAGCGCTGTGCATAAAATGATCAGAACATTTCCACAGGTGAGGTAAGGCGAGGCAGCCAGACTGAAATCCCAAAAGGGCACATTTCACTCAGTTCACTCAGCACCAGTAACATTTCTGACAGGAAAGTGTTCCCAGCCGCTTCACACCCTGCTTTTAGAGCTGTCAATAGTCCCATTTGCACCTTTCCGAAGGGAAAGCCAGGATGCTGTACAGCATCTGATACACAAGCCTGCTAAAGTGTGTGATTAAAAGACTTAGTCCTCACTCTAAAAAAATCTTCAATTACAGTTCTGAAAAATTAATTAACTGACCTGCAATTGCATATCAAGGTGGCTTAAGTTAGTTTAGCTATATAGTTTAAGTAATTAATGTGTGAGAAATCTAACAAAATAATTACTTTTACCAATACTTTTACATGTTCTCTGATTAAATTTCTTTTCTACAGTATTCCCCTACTATATGACACTGACTGCTCAGTTGAAAGGCCCATCTATGCCAGCACCTTGTCTCTAATCGTTTTTTACCATTGATCACTGGGAAAAAAAAAATATATATATACATGCCAAGTAGATATTATATTTTCCCCATCACCACTACTGTCTCGGCCCACAGATATTTGTAGCCAGGGTTGTATTTTATATGCATAATAGTTCTCAATGTTTTTCCTTTAGCTAGTTTGTCTACTTTCTGCTTGACCATTTTACTTTTTAAACCTGTTTATTCCCATTTTCTGATAAGCAGGTATCCAGCTTATCTTCACAATATAGCTTAATAATTTCATCCTTACCTAAATCTCATTTCTAGATAGCTTTCCATCAGCTTCAGCCCCCGAGATTAAGTAGGAGGTAGGTGCCATGTTCTCCAGTTGAACATAAACCATTGCCTAGTCACAAAGGAGGAAAATATTTATTCTTCTTGAAAAGTTTTGATTTGTGGAAACGAATAGCTGCTTTACAAGGTAATTTTTAGAAATTACCTGAGCCTTTACAGATCCAGCCGTGCAGGGATTTCACTTCAACCTGCCTTCCTGTCTCACAGGAGGACTTGCCACTGCCAGGAGATTTTCTTTATCCTTCTCTCCATTCTCCATATGCAGAAGTCCCACACCCTCCTCAGCATATCCCTGGGCTTCTCTATCCTCATAGCACCAAAAATTCCCCTAAATGTGGCTGCACTTGGAATTCAGCAATGGGTGAAAGAAAATCAGCCTGTTCAAGCCTTTGAGCTTGAGGGCTGCAAGGAATGAGGAGCTTGGATAAATTCATTAAATGCAATGGCCACCATGGGCTGCACACATCCCCTCTTCAAAACAAAGAAACGAAGATGGGAGTCGAGTTATAAGAGGGGGGTTACACAGTTTGCCACATGAAATGGGCAAAGTGTGAATGAACCCTCTAAAAGTAGCATTTGCAAGCTCACAGTGCAGGCTGCTGGTGTTTCCCACTGGTGTCCAAAGTGGCTGAACTGAGTGAAGTCAGGGGGACTTGGGGTACAGGAGCAACCACCTGAGGGACCCCATTGGGTATTTTTGCCTCCAAGAAAGTTAAATCCATCCTGCTCCAGCAACAAATGAGAGGCATATAAATTCAGAATTATGTCAGGATTATCATACTACTGAAGCAAGTCTTAAAGACTATTAAAGAAAAAGCTATTTCACCGGGGATCCATCTCTGTGGAAACAGAAACATTTTCTCTTAGCTCTGGAATATCCTTCTGAAAACGTGTGTGCTCTGAGCCCAAACCAGAAAGATGATGTTGGTCACTGTAACTACAGCTATATCAACACCTGGTGGTTTGATTTTGTGATGGATCACATGGGTTTGGAATTGAGTGTGCATCCTCTAGTACAAGGAAAACCTCAGGAAGAATGGCAGACTTGACCAGAACCACCGGGAAAACACCTGCTGGCACTTCAGGAGGTCTGCTGGACCTGTCAGAGGGAACTGTGGGGGAAGCAAATAAAGAGAACACATGCTTGTGATGACAACAGAGTAGTGAGTGAAAACATGGAAATTCTCTATTTTCAAATAAAAAGTAAGTCACAGAATAGATAGAGTCACGTAGAGAAAACAAAGACTGACATCTCACTCAGGTGGCAAGAAGAGAATCACATCCACGAGGTACATATTGCAACAGAAAAACTGGAGGACTAAGAAATAGAAGGGAGCTGCTGGGGAGCCTCATTTGCTTTCATTTAAATTTTTCCCTTAAATAACTTCAATATCCTAGGCCTGCTGGAAATTTGGGAGCAGGAAGGCACTCCAACGCCAGGCTACAAAGTTCAGAAAGGAGCAAGCAGACTTTGCCAGGGTTGGGGTGAGGGAATAAAGCCTTGTGCTAAAGCAGCCTTGGATCTAAACCAACATTACCTGCACAAGCAGCATCCAGCCTGGAGGATGACACTTAATAAAATGTGTTCTGTGAGAAATCACACAGAAAATGGCAGCTGGAAATGCAGCTGGGACTTTAATAACTCATCTTCAGGTGAGGAAAAAACGTATCGGAACACAACCCGTTAAGAAATCTGTGATTAACACAAAGGGATGGCTAGGGAACCCAACAGAGAAGATACAGGATTTAGTTTTACAGAATTTAGCCCAAGAGTGTTTGGCTGAAGTAACTGTACCACAGTAAAGTCTTATGTTACAGCAACACATTCCCAGGGGAGTACACAAAGTACAACAAATCCACAGGACTTGCATTCACCTTCAAAAAACAGGAGCTGCAGAAAGAAACAGAACACCCTTATAAAGTAGTTCAGGCTGTATAAGAGAATAAAAACCTTAGAGGTGACACTCAACAGAGTGGCACGTAGGTCTGAACACAAGGTCTGGCCTAGAAACAGAGCAAAAAATGTTTTTATGAGTGAGAAATTATCGGTAAAAAGCAAAGGTATTCAAAGAAGAAACAAAGAGCAGTCAAATTCTGGCAGATTAAATGTGAAAATACAATAATAGAGGGCCCCCAGAAGGAGTCAGAGTAACAAATTAAAGGAGCATTAAATATATATGTATATATATATTTATTTTTAATAGCATATTTCCTCAAATACATCAGAAAGAGCAGTACTGCCACAAAGTCCACTGCATCAAAAGATGAGAGGACTTTTCATGGTATGACCCCAGCTGGCAACTTAGAGCCACAGAGCTGCTCATTCACCCTTCCTCCCAGCAGGATGGGGGAAAGGAACAATGAGAAAACTCTGAGGTAAAAACAGTTTCACAATAAAATAAAATAAAATAAAATAAAATAAAATAACATGCATGGTAATGCATGGTAATTAACAGAAAAATAACAAAAAGAGACAAATAAATGAAAAAACAAGAACATCTCAGTGTTACCAACAGTGTTTTCAGCAGAAATCCAAAAAATGGCCCCTAAGATAAAGAAAATTAATTCTATCCCAGCCATAATCAGCACAGGACCAAAAATGTAAAATTCAGGAAAGGACATGAAAATAAAGCAAATCTTTATATTAGTATTCACTGCAGGACAAGGTGCAAAGATTTCAGTGTTGTCACTCTTATCTTTCTGAAACTTTTGAAGTGTCTTTAATAGGTGTAATGAATAGACTGGCAATGTGAATGGTAACAAATTTCTAGAATTCTTAGAGATAACCATCATTAAATGCACAAAAAATTATAGCTATTCACCAAGAAATCCTCAAAAACCTCAAGGATGAACAAGATGTTTTGCTACAATTACCAGAGTTCTTTCTTTTTACTAGATGACTAAAAAAAGAGGGAAAAAAAAACACCAAAGAAAAATCTGAAAAGTTTTGAAGTGACACTTAAGGATAAGTGAAATGACTGGAAACTGTAGAAAGGAATAGGTCAAGTGGACCTTTGTTTAAATGTGATACACTTTGAAACAATCACTGTGGCATTTGCAAATTGAAGTTCTGCTCTACAAACCTTTTAGAGTTTCTTAAATGGGATCAACAAATTTGAGGATAACAAAAGGTCTTTTGGGATTTCAAAAAGCCTTTTGAGAAAGTCACTCATCAAATGCCTCTAATGAAACAGGAAACAGAACTGAGAGAGAAGGTTGAAGCAGGGTTAAATTGTTGAATAGAAGACAAACACAATAGGCAGGTGTCAGTGGTGGTCTCAAGTGGAGTTCTGCAAGGGCATTTAAACTTGTGCTATTTAGTTTATTCATAAAGAACAGAAAAGGAGAAAGTAGCGACATGATGAAATTTCCAATCAGAGTAATTTCTAATAGTCAGGATGGGCAGAGTGACAGAATTCCAGAACTTTGCAAGACAAAGATCTCAATAATAGAATGTCTGGTGAAACCCAATTCACATAAAATCAAAGTGATGCTCATGCAGGAACAACAGACTTGGCTTTACAAAATAACCAGATTTCCTGGCAAACATCAGCTGAGTGCTTAGCAGGATTTAAGTAATCAAGTTTAATGAAGGAGTGGGACTTGAGAGGAAAGAGACAATCTGTTTCATGGACAGCCCGGAAACTTTATAGTGCTCCAGTTCTCCCAGCTTGGTAAGGATATAAAAGAACTGTACATGGCTCAGAAAAGTGTGATCATAGGTCTGAAGTGGCTTTCATCCAAGGAATTAACATTTGTAAAGAATAAGCCAGGACCCCTCAGTGACACAAAAATGAAGTGAAAAATAAAACAAAAAATATTCAAGTTTGGCAGAATTTTCTGACTTCTCCTCTTGCCTTTCTGTACCAATCCCCCAAAGAGCACTGCCAGGGTTGCTGGGTTGGATGAGCCTTCTGTCTGACCTCTTCAGTTCTTCTTACATGATGCACCAAATCCCAAATTAAACCTACATTGTCACCAGTCACTGACACCAGCAGATTACCAGTATCTCATGATTCGATATTTGCTACTAAAACAAAAAAAAATGAGATAAGATTGTGGAGAAGGATAGTGCAGGTTAAAAAGAAAGAACAGCCCATGCAGTTTGTGCTCCTGTTGTGAGCACAGGGTTAGCAGGCAGCAGCATTTGCAGACTCACCTGCAGGCAGGGCATTGTCAAAGCAGTGCTGCCTGGTACAGGAGCAAGTTTTGTATTTGCTAACCCTCAACCAGCCTTTACAACTGCTTTGTAAGACCTGCCTAAGGTGTTGGAACACACTGCCAAAATATAAAATGGATGAAGAAAAGTTCTTTCTACAAGAGCAGTGGCTTGTAGCAATAATTCTGATGTCTGAATTGCACTCTGAGCTGTATTACAGCTCATCTTACTAATTTCATACTGACTGTGGCCCTTTGTTTTAAACAGTAGAAATGGGTCTGCTTGCCATTAACAGACATGTACAAGTCAGGCTTTCCACATTCCCAGATGTCTTTTCATTGATGAATGGAAGGGGAACGAGTAACATCGTGTGACTTTTACAATTATTCCTTTAAAAAGCCAGGCTGTGTTGTACCTGCAGGGCAATGCACCTCCCACCCTGAGCATTCTGAAAATCACTTTCAAGGATGGCAGGCACTGGCATTTCCTCCTCATGGTGGAAATATTGGGGTCTAGGACAAAGCAGGAAATTAATAATAATAATAATAATAATAATAATAATAATAATAATAATAATAATAATAATAATAATAATAATAATAATAATAACGACAACAATAATAAAAATAATAATCCTTCATATGCCTTTGTGAACTTTGACAGAAACTTCAGCCACATTTTGGCTCCCTATCAAGGATCAGTTCAGCCCATACGATATCATGGTAAGAACATGTGTCAGAAAACATGGGGTCCATACCCATTTGCAATTTCCTCCTTGCCATCCATCTCCACAGTCTGTTTTCACGTGATTTTAAGCTACCACAGGTTTGCTCCAGGTTTTGCAGATCTCATACACCTTGCCAGTACCTAGAGTGCAGATAGAGCTCCTCCTCCAGGACACTGCTGCAGTTCTGCACTGCTGGTACAGGGTGAAAGCAATAAAAACTCTTTCCATTTCAACTAAACTGCTGTGAAACTTCTCATTCCTTTCAAAATACTTCTCTCTTCCTCTTTTAAAGCCCTCCAGTGTATGTGTTAGCAAAGCAAAGCAGTATCAGGGAGCTTTTGAACAAGTTACAAAACCCATTTACCCTTAAAACATTCTTTGCTGATAACACTGCTGTTTTTATTAATACATCACAGTGCTGGCTGTACTGAGGTTCCATTAAAGACTAGTCATAAAAGTGCTGTCCAGTGAGTGGAAAGAACATAGCTAGAGGAAGCTGCAGTCAAATCAACAAAGTCAGCCTGACCTGTTACAAAAAGGAGACTCTTTCACAGAATAAACATCGGGCATGCAGAACAGATTGCTCTCCAAGGTGAACATCACACACACAAACAGTGGCAAATATAGATCTTCAAAATGCTTTCAGAAGTCCTTCAGGGCCAAGAGAAAACAAACTACACCACCTAGAGTGTCATCTGAGCAAACTGTGCACACTGGTGAAGGAAGGAAGGAACACGTAGAGTTTCTTCCTTAGCCAAGTGCATCTACCTGAACAAGGCACAGCCTTCTGTGTGATCCAGGTTCAGCTCAAGATAGCTTGAGAGATCCTGGGGGGAAAAATGTACAGACAGATCAGATGATTAATAACTATTCTCTAGCAGCAGACAGGTCACAAGGAATTAATTTCAATTCTATCCCTTCCGTGACTAGGCACTAATAGCCTGTCTCACACACTCCTTGGCAGCCTTTATTTAGTGTTGCCTGGGATAAGTGAGCCTCCATCTCCTCACCTTTAGCCAGGCTGAGTAGAATCCAACTCTGCAAATCATCTTGTGAGCAACACATGGGATAGAGGGGTCACAAATCATTCTGCTGAGGTTCTTTTGTGAGCATCTTTGTGTCTCTGTCCATGAATAATGAGAAACAGCAGAGCCACCGGTAGGCTTGTTGGATAAAAATGCTTTAAAAGAGGAGAGGTCAACATGTCTAAATCCTCTCAGTGCTGCTGCCCAGACAGTGGATGGAGCAGGGAAGAAGACAGGCTTTAATATTCATGAAAGAAATCAGAATCATGGAATGATTTGTGTTGGAAAAGGATTTAATGGTCATCTCATTCCACCTCCTGCCATGGGCAGGGACACTTTCCACCACACCAGGTTGCTCCAAGTCCCATCCAGCCTGGCCTTGGACACCTCAAGGGATGGAGCAGCCACAGCTTCTCTGGGTAACCTCCTCCAGTGCCCCATCACCACAAAGTGGTGGTAACAGCTCCTTTACTGCCTTGGGAAGAGAACACTCATGGAGTATGGGGTTTCCCAGGACATGAGCCTTCTAAAGAGGCTCACACTGCCTCAGTGTAGTACTTTCAGAAACCACAAAGTTTTCCTGGGATTTAAATATTGGATCTTTACCCAAGCCTCAATGAAAAGTTAATATCGGGGAGAATGACAAAGAGGAAGAAAAAAATACTGAAATTCCTGTTACAAAACCTGTTTCTAGGACTGGGGCTGTGGAAAGGACTGCTGTGGAAATCCTGCTCCTCCTAAAGGCTTCATTCATGATACCACATTAGTGTACATCCACAAACACTGTCTTAAAAGCGTATCAGGTGTTAATTAACAGCATTTATTTTGTGTTTGCATAAACAAACAGATATTTCCACATTCCAATCAAAAGAAGGAAATGCTAAAAAAAAATCTTCTAAGTAATACATCCTGTTTGGCTCAGGGGCAGAGCTGTCTCCAAATAAGCAAGACATGAAGGCACTGCTTTAATAGGGAAGTTACACGGTGAATGAGGCTGAAAAATCTTTTAGACAAAGAAGAAATGGGAAAAGACGAAAGTTAATCAGGAAATTCTAAATTTGTCCATGACATTCTTCAGCTACAACTGCAAATATACACCTGGAGTGGGAAGTCTAAAAGCTTTTACAAATGGCTTAACATGCCTGTCATTGAAGTCACTGAAATCAGTAAGGAAAATAGATGAAATCTTATTCTTAGTTCATCTAAATGAATTAAGTTCATCTAAATATAGGATTTATCCTTCAGTTTCTTCCTGTCAAAAATAGGAATTAATACTTGTATGGCTAATGCTTTGCCCTTCTGTTTTTAAGGCTCAGTTAATGGCTTAGGAGTAGTAAAAAGACTAAAAATAGCATTTTACATCTGGTTGATGTTCATTGCTGTAGTAATACTCTAGCTCAGATCTGCTCTGTGGTTAGAATGAAAATAGTAAGGAACTCTGACCAGGAGACATTGTCCTTCAGCATTTATGTTTTTATTTATTGATTTACACAAAGTCATCAGGTGTTCCATTCAAATTTGCTATTTCAACGTTTCTAACTTAATAACTGGCTTTATTGTCCTTATCTACTTGGGAGGAGTTCCAGATATTTAGTGTCATTTTCCTCTTAAGATGGTAATAATCTGCTTATATTTCAAGCTAATAAATAGTAACTTACAGTAGTTATTTGTGAGACTCTGAAGAGCCCAACTGGTTGTTTTTTTTTTTTTTTCCCTTAATATTTTAGTTTGTTTGTTTGTTTTCCTCTTTTTAGGAATCAGCTGTTTTCAGTCCCTGGCACCACCAGGCAGTCCCAGAAACTTCTAGGGTAAGGTTAAGGAGTAACACACATCCCAATCTTTTATTACTTCCCTATATTAACTTTACAGCCCATATTTGCATCAGACTTGAGTCACTGGACTAAATTAGGTGAGGATCTAACCTTTGAAAAATTACCACCTCAAAGCATCATGCAAAATCTGGAAGTTATGATATGGAAATAGACTTTGCTTTTGGGGAAATAAATGTGACAAAACACCCTCATTTCATATGACCTACAAGAGAAATTCAGACAGGCAAAATTGCTTTTAGTTACTTGTTTCCTAAACACAGCATTTTTACAAAAATAAAGACTAGGATTTATATTTTTTCTTCCTTAATAATTTAAATGATGGCTTTCTCCCTAGAAGCTTCATCACTGAAATGGGAAAGAATGAGAGAAAAATCAAAGGCAATGGGTCATCTTGGAGGTTATCATCAATAATTCATTAGGCTCTGTGGTGGTGTTCTAGCCTCTTATGAATACCATTTATTTCATCTTGTAATTGTATTAAACCCATCTGGGAAGTTCTCAATGTACCTCAGGACCTTTATCTTTGGTGAATATTAGTATTGCATGTATAATGTATATTATTTGCAGTATAATTATGCAGGTGAACCATTAACAGCCAGTGTGCTCTTTGTTGGAGTTTTATTATCCATTTCCCTTTTTGCCTATTTTTTTTTTTTAACATTGCAAATGATACAAGAAGGAAGTTGGCAGCATCCACCCTGCTGGCAGTCATGGCTGGGCCCTAGAGATATGGACATGGCCAAGCTGGAAGAGCAGGGCTCTCCTGTGCCTGGTTGTGCTTAAATTATGGTCACCTATACTTTTATAATTGAAATTTTTTATAACTGAAATTCAGCTGGAATTCCCCAAAGCAGATTGAGAACCCTGAAGACCTTTTAGTGCAAGAAGAAACACCAGTCCCACTGATATTACTGCAACTGGCTGTGAAAATAGAAACTGGCAGATTCCTAGCCTGAAGGCACAGAAATCTCCCCATATTAATTACACCTTGCTGCAGCCAGGACTGAAGGGCATCAACACAGCAGTGCTGCAATACTGGAAATGTACGAAATCGAATAATGTCCAATTTTACCCATTCCAGCTACAACTGATGCTCTATAGCATCAACAGCACACTGTAAGAGAGTGTATAGGTGTTCACAAGCTTCGAACTTCAGACAAACCCATAAAAATACGTCCCTGCATGCACAGCTTATCTCCAAACCTAACCTTGCCTTGATTCCCAGTTTAAAACAAAAACAAAAACAAACAAAAAAGAAACAAACAAAACAAAACAAAACATACTCACAAAAAAAACCCCACAAACAAAAAAAAAACATGAACAAAACAAAACCAATAAACAAACAACAAACAAACCTAAAACCATAAATCCAGCTCATGGAAATTTTCTTTTACTGATCACTTTCCATGACATGATAACTCACACATCACAGACACCCCACTGTGTAAATTAACGTAACAGTTGTATTTTGGGAACACAATCAAAGCATCCTTAGGAGTGGCTTCTCTTCTAATAAAAGTTTTTTATTTAAATAATAAATATATAAATCCTAGTACAAAAAGCTATCAGTAAGGCCACTCTCTATTAAGGTCTAAATTAATCATGAGGTCCGCACAAGATGTCCAAAAGAACTGTGTTCTTTTGACCTGATACTTTCTTTGGGGTTTAGTGTCAGATATTGTCAGGCAATAAGTTGTTGTTGCAAGGTGTTTGCTCAGTAAAAACTTAAGATCAGCCAAACCTATTTAATTGAAACCAGCCCCAAGGATTTCCCTTTGCAGTCAGAGCTAATCAGGGGAAAAAAACTTTGGCCTGAAAGAGAGCACAATCAACGAAACACTGCAGGCAGCGTTAATGAAAGCCTAAGAGTCAGTAATGAGGCACCAATCATACCAAGAAACAAAGAACAAAGTCACCTGCCCTTAGGTCAACACAATCTTCCCCAAATGAAAGATTTCTTTGCACTTGTCAAACATCTAACTAAGAAATACAAATGTCAAAATCCATGGCAGAGAAGTGTTATAAAACTCTTATATGTAAGAAACATCATTATACATCAATAGGTATATAAATAAAGTCCTGTAATCAGAATTGAAAAAAAAAAGCCTAAAAGTCAGTGATTTTTAATTTCTATAATTGTTTTCTCTATTAATGAGACTATGATTTAAAATAATTTAGTTGTCTTGATTTCCAAAGGGTGGAAATGTATAGTGTGTCAGATTTTCAGGTCATAACTTTTATTCCTATTTTGTTTAATGTCTGCACTTCAAATCTTATCTGGTCAAATATACTTCAGAAAATGTGCTTACATATACAGTATCATATACAAAATATCACACAAGCACAACATCATTTCAACAAAATCCTATTTTTTCCCTTATTTATTAATTTCTCTATGGATTTCTTTTGGGCTTATTAAGCATCTGACTGTCTTTGAGAGATTTTAGCTTGCACTGCGAGCAGTCATTCCCAATTGCATAGACTCAACGCTCTCCTCCAATGCCAGTACTTCTGTATCATTTTAGAACCTAATAAAAGGTATTTCTGACACAAAATTCCCAGGTCAGCAAGAGCAGATTGGAGAAAAACTCTCTTGACCAGCCTTTGCAAAATGAAAACAATTGATCTGATTCACTTACTTCAAATACCATTTGCCTTATGTCTTTTCTTCCTCCAGCATAACAAGTGAAATCAATAGTGTTCCAGGTTTCCTGATTATTTTACAGAGGTAAAAAGTTCCCTGGTTTTGTTAGAAAGGTTTTATTTTGCAAACAACCGTTCTTTATAGAATGTTCTTTTAAAAGAACAAGGAGGCAGCTGCAGAAATTAGACTCTCACCTCTATCACATTAATTTCAAGTTGGCTATTTACTTCCTTCAGTTATTAAAACAAATAAATAAACACATAAAGTTATAAAAAAATCTCAAAACAATCAACAAAAGAAACCCAAAACCCCAACCAATCAAAAAAATTTAGATGGTAATTCTACTACCTAAGCACAATAATTTTTTTTCCAATTTTGGGCCACTCCTAATCAGGAGAAATTCCTGGTGATCTTGCAGGTACTAAAATTTCACCACAGCAGAAAACAAACTGACTCAACAGCCTGGGGTGAAGTTTCTGCTCTCCAAAACTCAAGTGACAACTCTGATTCCTACCTCTTACTCTCCAGGTAGCCATAAATCTCAACATGAGAGACACTCCAGGGAAAAGGGGATGGTGACCGTAAGAGGGGATTAGAATGACCAGTGCAGGGATAATGAAGAGCTCAGAAAACCAATAAAATTAATGGGCACACAGCCACTGAGCAGGCTGGGGATGCACAAGCTGGGAGGGGACTCAGCTGGGACAGCTGATCCCAGCTGGACAATGGGATATTCCAAACAGCGTGGCATCCTCAGCACATAAACAGGTGGAGAGGTTTCTGGGAGTGGGTGCTGACCAAGGTCTTGGTGGTCATCAGTCAGTTGGTGGTGAACATTTGGTTTTATATGCTGCACTTGTCTTTCTTGGGTTTTATGTCTCTGTGTTACTTTTTCTTTTGCTATTGTTAAATTATTTTTATCTCAGCTCATAAGGTTTTCTCACTTTTCTGTAAGAGCCTGAATGAGAGTTGGGGACTCCAGACTGCTCTTCTTAAAAATGCTCTTTATTGCACAGAAGAAGTTATAACAGTTGTGGGTCATGGGAAAGCTGAGTCTGAAGCCCGATTCTGTTCATGTTACAAAGCATTATATCTTTTTCTTTGCTCTGCCTCTTACTACATAGCAACCAAGCAGCATCATACACAATACCTTTACATTTACCTGTAGCCTATCATAACTCCTAATATTACCATACTATGTTAGTGACTAACCAGTCACATGAGTTAGTAGTTACATGTTAAACTTTAAAACTTGTTTTTCTGTTTTTCCACAGTGGAAAATTCTTCTTACTTTGGTAAAAACCTGTTTCTGTCTGCCTATGCTCTTTTTACTTGGTGGAAAATATGCTTGCTTTGAAGACCACTTATCCTTTGGACCTTAGCCATAAAATCTCCTTCCAACTCAACTACACCTTTGTTCTCTCAGCTGTTTCAGCAACAACTGGTTCAACAAACCCTAAAAACATCTTTTATACATCAAAACTTGCTTTCCTTTCTAGAGAACCTTCTGCTAAGCATTCATATCTATAAAAGTTTTCTGTTAAATTTTCATCTTCCCCAACACCCTTCCACTTCCCACCCCCATCCCATTGGTGGGGAGTGAATGAGCAGCCATGTGGGGTTGAGTTTCTGGGTGGGATTGAACCACTACACAGAGCCATGCTGAAAATCAACGCAACAGGTAACTAGTCAGCTGTTAGGTTCCCTTTTCCTAGGGCTAACCCTATTCAAAAACTTGATGCATTTTGTGTCAATTTCCAGCTTGGTTAATTACAAATCCCACCCAGGCATATTTCACTCAAATATGTGTAGATACAAAGAAATATTTGGGTACTTTCTCCCATTTTCAAGAGTTGTGGAATTAAACCTACAGAAGAGATTTGAGGCAGTTATTGGCAAACAAGCATCTAACTGTGCCTGCTACTTGTATAAATTATTCTAAATTTCTCAGATGGAGATAAAAGTCACTGCTGCTGAATCTGCACCCTAAATTCCTTGCAAAGAAGTGTTCAAAAGGTGTGTGAATGTGTTGCTGGGGGATAAGGTTTAGTGGTGAACATGGAGTTGTTGGATTAATGTTTGAAGTCAATGATCCTGGAGGTCTTCTCTAACTTAAGTGATGCTGTGATTCTATGAGGTCTAAACCAAGATACTGGGGCAGCAACAGCCTGGAGAGAAAAATTAAGCTCAGGTGAATGTTTGAGGCCTTTTCCATTATTGCCCTTTCATTAAGGCCTTGGGTGAAACTCAGAAATAATGGGGTTCATAGACCTTCAGAGTCTTTGGCCTTTGCAGAGTGACTGGCAGTAAGATTTTCTTCTGGTACTATGTTTTACTCCAGAGCTCTTTGAGTTTAGTCTTACAGTGATTTCAAGAGCTATAACAAAAATATTCATTCAAAAACCCACTATTTTTTTTATCATCCATGATATGTCCTTACTGTATTTTAGACCCATGAGCTGTTATAATCTTTATGCAAAAACTGATTACTTTAGGTCAGATCTCAACGTTGAAGATTTTACATTGTTCTGTCAATGAATCAGCTACATTCAATCCCTGAACAGGTTGTTTGGGGTTTTTTGTATCATTATTCTAACAATTCATTCAGTCAGAGAATGAACTTGACTCAGTGGGCTTAGATGAGAATTAACTTGTTCACATACTCCATACAGCACCAAAGATTTGAGGGAGTTATTTGAACATCTCTGGTTCCTGCCAACACAGAAATACAGCCCTGCATACAGACATCTGTTTCTGCTGGAGGTTTGTGCAGCAGAAAAGCAAACACACCTGGAGGCAGGGGAGAGCTAAACCACTCCAAATGCTCTGAAAATTCTCCAATGTGACGTCTTTATTTCACCTCTCAAAATGTAATTCTCCCTAGCACCACAAAATTGTTACCCAACTCTTTCTAAGTCTCAGCTCTGAGGTTCTCAGCAGGATTTTTTAATGTCTGTTTGTGTGGAAGTGGAGAGACTCAACATTTGGACTGTGTAAACTTGGACTAAAAGGGGGAAAAAAAGCCTGAGGGAGCCTGGGTCGTTTCTGGAGTCTTGATGGATCTTTGGAAAAGTTGACTGCACCTTTCCTTCTGCACTCAGTGAAGGTACTTGTCTCACTGAAGGTGATTCTTTTACTTTTGGGTTCCTACACAGATCGATTCTGATTCCAGCAATTATTACCCAGCTTCATTCCTGAGGCCCATTATCATCCATTTCCTTCATTTTTCACATACTGCCAACATTCTAATGGCCATCAACTTCTTTCCTCAACACACAACTCAGAAAAACTGCAGATAAGCTTAACTTTCCTGAAAGATATTTTTGAAGTGACTTGGTAGTTTTGTGGAACCATTTCAATGGAATGTTGACATTACTCTGTATTTCACTGTCTCAGGACAGCACATCAATTTGGAAAGGCTGTCTCAGTTATGGAAATGTTGTGGAAATAACACAGTGGCGTTATTGCCCTATAAAGGAGCGAAGTAAGATCTACTTATTCCCCAAACTGCAAGAATATGGCTGTATTCTTTCACTCAGAGAGCAAACATGTTTGCGAAATCCATACTTTTCTCACCAAATTTTGCATTTTCAGAGCTCATGACTTTCTTGGTCCTGTCTCAACACATGCTCTGTCCTTTGAACCAGCTGATTTTCTTATCAGAGTTATCGACTTCTCCAATGTCAATAAAAATGCTGTTAATTGTTCCAGCACAGCTTTTGTCCTCTCTGCGTTATATCATTTTAGACAGCACTTCAATTTCCTTATATTTATTTTGTGTGTTTAGACTTTTTCAACATTTTCCTTCAGAAAACAGGAAGTGTTTTACAAGTCACTGAAAACACCCACAACAATTTTGGAGTTGGTAAAGCAACAAAAGGTCTTTAAGTGATTTGTCCAAGAGGAGTCAGTAAGTACAGGTAAAGACAAACCCTGGAGATTTAACACTTGCTTTTTTCTCTAATCACAGAAAACACTCCTGTCTCACCAGGCTGTCCTTACTGCTTGCAGTGGAATTTATTCCACCCCTACATGGCCTCTGAAGTCCCATTTCTGTGATAACACATAGATTTTTCATTACCTCTTGACAAAATGCTTAGTATTAGTGTTTATTTTATCCCACTCCAGGCAAAATAACTGGAAAGGAATAATAACCAGATCCTAACATCTATGGATCTTTGGCATACTTTTCTTCTAGAACAGTATGAGATAAACAATATTTAGATCAAGTTGATTTTTTTTTTAAGGCATCTAAAACGTCAAGAAATTAAAAGTTCACCGAAGCCAAAACCCTAACTTTTGGAGGTTCTTTTTCTCTGGAAAAGATGACTACTTCTATAATTATCTTCCTTCCTGATCTCCAGTCTTACAAAAATGTCTTCAGATCAATGCCAAATAGTAAAACAAGTCCAACCCTTTCATTCTAGATGCACAGAAATGTTTTGAGTTGTTTTTTTTTAGCAGTAGAGCTGAATAAGTTTGTTTCCTATCACATTGCACCCTTCACACATCACTTCTTCACTCAATCACATTCTGCACCTTGTTTACATTTTTGCCTTGAAAGGTCTATCTCTGCAGTCAAGATGAGTGTTTCCAATATTAAAATATAAAATTCTTTTGACTCAGAGATAAGAGAATTAGAATCCTCATTAAAACAAGGATTTCTGCACAGATTTCTAACTCACATCAATTTGTGTTTTAATCTCAAATCTTTGAAATGGTCAGTTCCATTTTGTTTCTGCCAGATGAAGAACAGAATGTGACTACCAGCAAAATGGAAATGAAACCCCTGTTTTATGTAACAGTTTTATTGGTTCTGTGCTGTGCTGAGCTATTATGACATATTATATTATAGCTGAAATATTATAATGAATTATCTGTGGTTCACATTAGTCTGAAAGCATTCTTTACCAAGTTTGTGTTACCATCATTTCCAAGTCAATACAAAAAGGAACATAACAGGAAAGCTAATCTGAGTGTGCATTGTATTGGTCTTTTTCTCATTAGTATCAGAAATTAATTGCAGCATGCACAAATAACTCAGGACAGTTTTGCTTCTCTCCTATAGTTAGTGACTGAGGGAATACTGAGCAAAAGGCCTCTAAGGGACTCTGCCTTGCACAAAGCTCTCAACCATAGAAAAGAGAAATTTCTAAATAATGCACTGATATAAATAATATAAATATAAATATAAATAATATAAATATAAATAATATAAATATAAATAATATAAATGTAAATCTAAATACATATATATGTATCTATATGTGTAGACATATACATACACACACATATACATCAATAATATATTTAGGTGTGGCCCCAGGAACTCCTCAGCTTCAGAACTGTGGCAGGTAGTTGGGAACAGAGTGACACTATGGACCAGCTCTGACACTTGGGTGTCCTCCCCTGAGTCTGATAACTCAACATGGAGGAAAAGCTCTCAGTTTTCATAATGTGAGCACTTCCTTACCATTAGAGAGAGGGGGAAAAGAGTAAATAATAATAATAATAATAATAATAATAATAATAATAATAATAATAATAATAATAATAATAATAATAATAATTTTAAAGAAATACATATAATAGATATAGTAGATACACACAAATATAATCATAATAAAAATTACAACCTTTGCCTCTTGAACACTTAGAATTTTCTATCTTCACAATAATATTATTAGATATGAACAGCTTCAATCCACTCCTTCCCTTTAAATTCCTCAGCACCTCAAAAAGTTTTCATTATGTTCAATCAATCGCGGCGATTTCCAGTGCTGGTTTTCTTTATTGTTTTAAAGACTTTCTGCCAGGAAGCCTCTGGCACTGGACTCCTTAGCAGTGGCTAAGGCTGGTGGATGGACCTCTTTAATCATTGGAGTTTAGCATCTCACAGTGATCAGCATTATCCTCCTGTCAAACCCATGACACCGGGCAAGATCGATGCCCCTTCCCTGCTGGCCTCTGCTCCTGGATTGCTCCTGATTTATTGTGTCTGGAGCCTGGCAAGGGGGTGCAGCTGGCTTTTAATCAATCAGAGGGTGGGGATGGAGTTGCCCCACTGTAAAATGCACTGCTGGTCTATAAAACCATGCGTGTCAAGTAGCAGAGAAATTTCATTACCAAAGGCAGAAGCAAGGAAAGCTTCCTGGGTCAAAGAAACCCAGAACACGTTATCCACAGGCTGTAGAACCCCACAAAACAGGGAGGCTGTTTGTGGGGCAGTGTTTAGTCTTTGATTTTGCAGCTCACAAAATGCCAAGACACAGAAGAAGCGTGGATTACAACCATGATGGGGTTTATGTCACAGGTTTTATAAAATGACCCCATTTCCAATATTTTCCAAGCCCTCACTGTGGCAGCAACTTCAGAAGGAGGCATATAAAGGTGACATAAGAATGGGCAGGTCTAATATATTTTTTAAATTATTATCAATGTTAATTATAGTGTAACGCTGGTTATATAATATAACAATGTCAGTTCTGGCAGTTTACTTTTATAATCCAATAGGTAAAATATCTCAGCTGCTTCTTATACTTTTCTCAGGAAGCATTTGAAAACTGAACAAATCGTTCTAGGGTGCAGCATGGGAGTGTGGAATACCCTAGTAATTTCATATATATTTTGGAGTATTTATTTTCTTTCCGATGAGTTTTTGATTCTTGCAGACCAGGTTGGAGTTTTGTTGTGACTTTTGTTGTGCACTCACTTTTCTAAAATATGAGAAGAGGCTAAATCCATTTTAAAAAGCTGGAGCTGTAGATAGTAATTACCAAAGAGAAGCATCCACACTGCAGAGCTAATCTTTATTCAGTACATGACTTTGTTGGAGTTACTAGAGAGTTCTCAATACCTTCCTAAGTTTCTTCAACCTTTACAGCATGGCCCCACTAACTTTTTATATCCTTCAGGATGCTTCTCATTGTAATTGATGTGTTTAGGCCTTGGTCTTTGCTTGATATGCAACAGACAGGTGTCCAAGCACAACAAAAACCGTAAGGTGTGATTCACTTTGATTCATCCCCTCTTCCTCCCATCCTTAAGACATCAGTTGCATCTGAATCTCAGCAGGGTGTACAAGAAACAAAGTTAAACTTGACAAGCCAACTTCATCTCAGATGTTTAATGACACCTCTCTGCTCCCTGCCCACACTGTTATCTTTAACAGAAGCGATTTTTATGTAAATGAACAGTAAATTATTTTAAAAGAAGATTCTAGGCTAGACTTTTGCAACAGTATGGAGTGGAAAATGAAACTTAATGTTACAGCCATTGCAGATGTTCATGAGAAAAGGAACTTTCTTAAATAAATCAATCTCTTCTGAAGTTTTTTAGAGGATGATGAAAAAAACAAACCTTATAAAAGAGCACTCCCAACATCTGTATACAGGACAAGATACAGGGAAAAAAATTAAAACAAAGAACCCACATATGAGGGAGAAAATATTTTATCTACTTCAGTTTGTTTGTGTGCTGATTCAGCCATGAGTGAGGGATTCTCATGGAACTCACAGGCTGGGTTGAGATTCTCTCTTAGCATAGAAATCAGAGGATAAACACCTGCAACTGATCTCCATCTCTGAACTCCCTTTCTGATCAGTAGAGAGACACAAGTCTTTCTTGGAAGCCATTTAGATCATCCATTGTAAACTTCTGAATCCTGGAATTGCCTGTTTCTCTGTCCATTAGGAAAAAAAAAAAAAAACAAAACCAAAAAAAACCTGGATGAGTAGGCAGCAGGATCCTGTCTAAAGCTGAGTGCACAATGTGCACCACTCTGATGCTAAACAAATCCATGAGGAGAATTTTCATCAGCAATTTAAATACTTTTGAGAATACAAGGATAATTGAAATTCCACTCCAGCTTTCCTCCAGACAGGCTGGATTTGTTAGAAAAGTTTTTTTCCCTCCTGTCCCTTCAACAGAAAAATTCTTACTGTCATTAAAGTCCCTTTGCAAAAAGGTTGATCATCACGATTGCATTCTGCATAAAAAGGAGATCCATCTATAAACTGAAAAAGTGCAAAAGCCACTGGAAACAGACTGGACTAACACAGGAGAGATTTTGACTAGGTATTAGGGAGAAACTCTTCCCTGTGAGGGTGGTGAGGCCCTGGCACAGGTTGCCCAGAGGAGCTGTGGCTGCCCCGTCCCTGGAAGTGCTCGCAGCCAGGTTGGACGTGGTTCTGAGGAACCTGGTCCAGTGCTGGGTGTCCCTGTCCATGGCAGGGGGTGGAACTAGGTCACCTTGTTTGTGAACGAGTGGAACTAGTTAAACTACTGCAGCAGGTAGGAAAACTGAAATATTGTGTGCTGTGTCCTGCATGAAGAGCTGTGATGCGGGGTACTTGTCACCACTGTGCACAGCCTGTGGATCCCCTGCAGGTGGGGGTTGGACACCGCTGGCAGCTGCAAGATGTTTGGCTGTGGAGCAGCTCTGCAGCCTCACTGGCAGTTAATTCCAGCACGAGCTGCTGTCAATTCTCATCTCCAGGTGCAGTAGCTCCAATGCCCACTGTGTTTACAGAGAGGTTTCTCTCAGGTGGTTGCTCCTTTGTGCTTTGGTTGACAGCTCTGGACCACCCTGGATGTTTCTATCTGTGTGTCTGTCCATTGCTAGATCCAGCAATCCTCTTGGGGAACTTCTAAGATGCCTTCTGCAAGGGACAATGATGAATTTAAACCAAATCAGGAAATCTAATATAAGCATGTAAATCAAATGAAAAGAGGCTTAATGTGATGAGATAAACTAGCAGGCACAGAGATGGAGTCAATGAACACTGTGCTGCTCCCACAATGTCCACCATTGGATTTGATCACACAGGCAAAGAGAAAGCTCTGCTTGATCTTTTTGTTGTGTTCCTTAGGAGAAGCTTTAGGAGGTTTTTTACAGATTGCAGTGTAGAATAAAAGCCATAGAATGGAATAATGGAATGGTTTATGTCGGAAGGAACCTTAAAGGCCATCTAATTCCACCTCCCTGCCATGGTTACTCAGAGCTCCATCCAACCTTGTGCCCTTGGACACTCCCAGGGATCCAGGGGCAGCCACAGCTTCTCTGAGCACCCTGCGCCAGGGCCTCCCCACCCTCACAGCAAAGAGCTTCCTCCTAATGTCTGATTCCCTAATAAAACAAACTGAGCTTGTTCATATTTAATACTTCTTAAGTTCAGTGAAATTAAATCATTTTAGATGCCATGAAAACTCTGTTGCTATGGACTCTGTAAAAACAGACCATCAGAAATGTTTCTGTGGGCTTAAATAAGGAAAATCTTTGGAGGAAGTGATAATATAAAAACTTCACAGTGTGAGAAGAACACAATAACTCTGCGCCACCTCTGAAATAACCTTGTTTCACTGCTGACAGAAGAGAAGATTTGGCAAAAACTAGTAACAGAGGAGCAAGTTTCATTGGCAGTAATCTGGGAAAGATACTGAGAAAGTCAGATACCTTCTGAACTACAATCTTGATAGTGTTGAAATTATTCCTCAGTGTAAAATTTTTGCTATGTACCATGTAGTATCTCTATCTGTCACAGAAGTAAAAATTAATATTAAATACAACTCTGTTTGTCAGACACAGTCAGTTTTATATAGCAGCTGTATCCACAATATTAATCTGGTGTCCAGAATACTGATCAAGGGCATTTCAGGACCAGTATTCTGATGAGTAGAAGGCTGCGTTTTCTGAAAGCGCTGTCAATCATTCCCTAATGATTGACATAAAAGATAAATTAATGGAACCTGCAAACCTTATTCCTTCCAATTCACACCCCTTTTTCAGGAGGAGTAAAGAATTGCACTCAGCACCAAGTTGCTCTAGACCAGCACCACTGTGGTTCGGGCAGTATGCGAACATTCTACTGTGAAAAGTTTACCAGTGCAACTCTTCTGACAGCAATTTCACTGAAGCCCAGGATCTTCATCTTTGATCTGTCACAGTGCTCTTCTGCTTGGTTGTAATTTGGGTGCAAAGTATCAGAACCACTACATTACTGCAAATTAAAAAAGAAATAAAAATCCATATTAAATACACTTAGCTACATGCTCACAACTAACAATTTATTCACATGATTGCTCTGTAAAATGCTAAGGGATTTCTAATCAGTTAGCTTGATTTAAACAGGGGATTCCTTTGCTCTACCTCTTCATATATTTCTGAATGAGAACTAACATCACATCACATAAGTCATGTTCTGGAAGAAAGAAACTCTTTTCACCCAGCTTATTTTTGCAGCTATTGCCATAGTCTTCTATTTATAAGTGATTTGTGGTGGTGTAAGCTACCATTTGTGCTGGTTACAATGCTGTTAAAACAAAAATTGGTCTTTCTCCTAATATTTCTAATATTTCACAGGTTGTCAATATTCAAGCTAGCCACTGATTGGTTTTGTCAAGTCACAGAGGAAGCTGTCAGCAGCTCCTCTCAGAAAAAGAATTTCTGTGGGTGATTTCTTCCCCCCTCATCAAACATCAATTAATGCAAAACCAGCACAATCAGTTGTTTCTTTGTTTGTTTGTTTTAATATGGGGAAAAGGAAAGCACCCAATTCTAAATATTATTTAAATGAAAGATTTAGATCTTTCTTGATGCCCCTTCCGTTCCTGGGGATCATCACTTGTCCGCTTAATTTTGTTTGTTCCATTAGCATAAATTCTTCCTCAAGGCTTCACTCTTTTTTCAGAGCTTTTTTCTTCTGCCAGATGATCTGGCTTAATTCAGATTTCCACAGGAACTGTGCTGTTTTCCCTTCAGAGGGCATTGATCCAGCATGCATGAGCAATGGTTGGTTCCTTCCATGAGCAGAGTAGTAGATTCACAGGTTTTAAGGACAAAATAAGCATTTTGCTAAACAAATCTGTTTTATTGTAGAGTGCATATCTTTTGTACTTGTCTTGGTCTTTAACTGTGCTGCTCTCTGTATTCTACAGGCTTCTACTTCAAGCTTTTCATTTCCATCCTCTACTTTGCCTGGTTTCCCCACTCATTTTGTGGGAACCAGAGGCTCTTAACATCCTCATGCCTGGTAAAACAAATAGTCTGACAGCTTTACAATGATATCACCAGCACATACCAGTTTCAAAAATGAATGTTTTAGTAATTTTGAACTCTGTCTTCATTCCTTTCACATCAATTTCCAACCATTCTGGTTTCCAAAAGCTGCTTTGGCCACCCAGTAAATTCTCACCACACTTCCCTTAGTACATTTACTGACCAGGGCAAGTGCCTCTAATTTCCAAATGTTTATTTCTACATCCCAGCATTTTTAGTACATCTATTAATCTGTAAAAGTATAGAATAGGAAAATGTTTTTGAAAACTCTCAGGATTTTCTGTCACTCATGTTTTTTGCTATTGACAACAATCAACTTTTTTTTATATTTACTCAAAAAGAAATGTGTGTGCTTTGTTTTGTTTTGTGCTGTGTTATGCATGGTTTGTTGTTTTTGTTGTTTTGTTGCTTATTTACAAAGGAGATGTGGGAATTCTTGATTCAACTGTATATAGAATAAAACATCAAACAATAAGTTAAAAAACTTGTAGACAAAAAAGAATAAAAGTAGAGGAAAACAGATTGTGTGGTAGATAATGGATAATCAAAGAATGGAGGAAAGCAGGAACAAGAATTTGAAATACTGAGAATAAATCTGGAAAAAAGGTATCATATAAGAAACACAAATTATAGAGGAAATTAAGAATGTATGTAAGGAATAAGGAATCTCAAAATACAGGACTTACTAAAAAAACAAAGAAAAAAATAATAACTTTTCTTGCCCCTATATTTCATGTTCAGAACATTCCCATCTTGAACCACAGTGACCAAAAAAATGCCAGGGTTCATGAAGTGATTATTGCAAATAATGAAAGTTGGATAAGTATTACAGTGGTCCTAATGTAACCTCTGGCCAAAAAGAGTGTAAAACAGCAATTACAAAATAACTGAGAAGGTATCAGGAACAAACCAAATTCCCTGTTTCTAATATTAATTCCATAGACACCTAAAGCTGTATCTGTAACTAGATCTGAAAATTGTTTCCAACACGATACATACTGTATTTATGACACCTTTGGTCATAAATACAGTATGTTAGACAACCTCATGGATTACTCAACACAGACATTCCAATGCATTTCCTGAACCAAACACTCCAAACACTGGGGTTTAAAGTGATAGATTTATATAAATGGACATGTTCATTTAATGAACATAGCCTGAGAATAGAGTGGGACCAAAATCTGTCAGAAGCATATTTTGTGGTTTCAATTATGACCGATGCAAATTTTATTTCCATGTGGCTTCCTGGAGAAGCATCCAGCCAGCCTTTCATAGAATTAATTAACTCAGAACTCAGTATCAAACTAACATCCTAACCACTGGACCTTGCACCGTTTATAGATAGAGCTTTTGGGAAAGTAGAATAAATAGCCTCCTGGAGAGACCAGACCTCTCTCCAGCATGAAAGCAATGTACAGCTGCAAACCAATTAGGCTGAAAAGTTCCCATATGTTTAGCCAAAAAGAGCTCACTCCAGTAGCTAAACAAATCCTTTGCCTTAAAAACTCCCAGGATCTTAACTTGAAAGCATCCACACCTAGGGATCTCTTAAAACATATTAAATCTGTGATCTTTGAACACTGCACATCCCTTCCAAATGTCAGCCATTTTTCTGCGAGCTGTAAATACTTCAGCTGAAGTTCAGCTGCCCAAATGCACCACAGCTGCCTCCAGTCAGCCACAATGCAAACGAGGCTCAAACCTCACAGTTACTCTGCATAGATACCACCACAGTTGAAGACAAACCAATAGATTTATTCCAGCTATTCCAAGTAACTTAACGCCTCAGTGTCATGACCCATGGACAAGGGGGACAATGTTGGTTATAAATTATCCTAAGACTGAGCAAAAACTCCAGCCCAGTGCCAGGGAACGTTTATGCTTTTATTATAAAGTTGCCTTAACTCCAGCAATCAGCCCACTGTTTATTCTCAAGGAAGTTGGCTGACAAGATGTCAATTTTACAAGGACTTCATCAAGTTCCCCACTCCTCCTACAAACTTCTCGAAAATTCCGTCTAACAAGCCGTTACTATTTTACAACACACTTCCACAGGGTACCTAAAGCTATTTCTAACCAGTTTTCCTGGTGTAACAGTCAGAATGTTTGAGACAAAACATCCTCATGCCTGGTCCTCACGCTCAGTGCATTTTCATTGCCTTTCATCAGCAGCAGAGGCACAACCAAAGGAGCTCAATTTACTTTCCTTGGTCTGACCATGAGGGTTGGGATTCAGTTCTTGAGGTCTCTCAGAGAATTATTTCTTTTAAAAAATAAAATCCTCACTTCCGCTGTCTTTAGAAAGTGCTGGTGGAGGAAATGATTGCTTTTATGGAGTGAAATTCACAATCATGCAGACCAGGATTCTAGGGAAGCATTGCTTGTTTTGATCCACAACTCTTTGGGCCAAGGGAGAGTGAAGTCATGCTGGTGGTTTATGTGTGCAAATAGTACAGATTCTTGCCCTTTAATCACCCAAAGCATCTGGGGGAAAAAAAAAAAGTGATCTTGTTGAAAACTCAACTTCCAAATGAAAATATACACAAAGACATTACCTTGAGCAATTTAAATGTCTTAGCTTTCAAATAACCTTTTAAAATCAAAATTGTGGTCTGAATTAAGCTTATTTTTTATTTAATTCCTTATATGCTAAACCAATTCTCATGTCAAACTGGAAGACAAAAATGTATAGGGTAGTGGGGTTTGCTTCTTTCTCTTCAGCCTTTAGTTTCTGCATTTTTTTTTTCTTGGGCAGGGAAGAGTCAGAAAAGTCTGTAGCTTCTAAATAGAATGAAATGGAAAACTAAGAAAATGTGAATGATTCAGGAGGATGGATGTCAACAGGGTAGAAATTAACATAGTAAAAAGTCATGATATTATAGGTCCAAGGGCCATAAAGAGAAAAGTACCTGGTTCCTCAGAGCATGGTAGCTGGAAAAATAGAAGCAATGTGTTGCTTCCTTTGGCTAAAGGTGCTGTTCCAGGGACTCTGATTTAATTTGTAAAGGAGTTCTCATCCCTACTGGATTCATTCCAGGACACACAGGTCCTTCCTCTACAGACATGGGTGGCATACAGCTCCCAAGGCTTCCAGTGACTCTCTCCATTTCTCTGTATGGAGCACAACCAACACAGCACAAGGCTCCTGGAAGCCCTCTGCAAGAGTCATTCATTTCTTTATTCTCATTTACAGTGCACTCAGCTTTAGCAAACAGGTATGGTGGAGGGAGGAACGAGCCCACCAACACAGCCAGGCAGAAAACAGTAACGAGTCTCCTTCTTCTCTCATTATTGCTCACACAGGAAAATATTCCTTTCATTCTTCCTTGCCCTTGGAGTGATGGGGAATGTGCTGAAGCAGTTCTACAGTAGCTTAATTACGTATCACAAATCTTTTAAATGAGTTTATTCTCATTAATGTGGCATCTGGGAAATGGGCATTAAACCATCAATGACCTTTGTGCTAATAAAAGGCCTCAAAGCTGGTTATTTGGAGGGCACTTCTCATACAGAGCTTTACCTCCACATCAGGCTGATCAGCCCAGCTTGTCTTGCTGAATTTGAAACTGCCAGAAATGAGCATGCAGAAGCTTTATTTAGAACGTGGTCAGGCACACAGGCAGTGTTGCTGCTTTATTCTGCAGGTATGTTTTGCATAGGTGACACCTCTCTAAAAATTTGGGTATATCTGTGCTGCTATTCAGGAAGTAACTGCAACAGGCAGGTGACAGGAGTGGTGACATTGTAGAGGAATTGGGCAGAGAATTCAGTTCAGTGTAGCTGCTGAGGTGTGCAGGCAGGCTTGTGAATGGTGCTGAACCCCTGGGTTACCAGTGCCAGCTCTGTCCCAGCTAACTCAGGTGTGCCTGAATCCACCACTGCATCCTAAACCTCAGCTGGGTCACAGTCTATTCAAACAATCACAATCCATCAGGTTCCAAAGTTTATCCCTTTTTAGCTTGTCAAGGTAACTAGCACACTGCTGGGTCACTTCCTATCAAGTAGGAAATTAAAGGACATTTACTGCAAGAATCCCTCCTGTGACAAAATGAATGTATTTTATTCTAGTTTTCTAATAATTTCTAATAAATAAGGAGACCAGAGCAGCCTGCAGCAACCTCTGGAGGGCACTGCTTAAAACATAAAGAAAAGATTCCTGTAAAGCCTCTTTTCAGATCATTCGGCAAATTAAGTAAGGAAACCAGCCTCTTTTTGTAACCATTTCCACACTGTCAGGACAAGGATTCACAGACAGGAAGGATCTGTGTTGAGACATTCAGCTTCTCCCCTTACAGTCACAGAAAGTTGCAAAATTTACACAAATTCAGTGCAAATTCTGTGACAATGTCAAGAAATAAACTAGGGAGTTTTTCTGTGTGAATATAAAAATGGAAAGGGAAATTGTGCTGGAATCTCCTTTCTAACCATTCATCACTAGGTTAAACTTGTCTTTGCTCACTGAAAGAAATTACCTAAAAATTTGAGCAAGGATGCCAATGGCAATGGTACAGGATTTATACCCCGGTATCTTTCTTCTAAGACGGACCAGGCACAGGAGAGCCCTCACCAACTCAGCCTTCAGCTGCAAGCACTATTCCCCTAATTTATTTCAGGATATTGAGACACAATATCCATCATTTGTGTTAGCCTCAGGCCCAATTTTATGCTTCATGGCACTGATGGTGTCAGGTTGAAGAGTATGTTGGTGACTTGAAATCGAGATATCAGAAATGGGACTAACCTGAGCAAAAGCAGACATTCCTGGTGTAGATAACTGCACTGTATCTTGTTGTCCTGCACTCCCTTAATAGGTAACAGAGAGGAGGAGACACTAACAGTGCCATTCATCTTGTGCTGAAACAGGCATCTAAACTTGGGCAGATAAATCACACTTTAAAATGTTTCTTTTTCATACTAGAGGCTAAGGGAGCTCAGCAGGCCAAGTGAAAATACCTAGACAGGGGATAAAGGCCTCAGTCCTGGAATTCACTTGGTGCTCCTTGCAGAACAACTTTTTTCCACTCTGCTGTCCATTTCTTCAAACATCTTGCCTTCCTTCCTGTGTAACAGGGATTGTGAAAAAGGCCATAAAACTGTTCTGGGGCAGCTGTAACTGTGCGCCCAAATGTGACCATTCCAGGTATTCTTCTAAGACAGTGCTGGATAAATCAAGTTTATGATGAACACAAGGTATCTCATTGCCACAGCACTTCTTCCTGTTATGTAGAAAAGTTGGGTGCAAAACTGTAGGTAAAATTATGAATTGTAAGGCAAAGCTACTTTCAGGCAATACGTTCTTGTCTATCTGTACAGTGATTTCATCTTTCCCATTACCTGTGACTGACAAGCTACAGTGAAGAAATGAGTAGATGTCCTGAAACGTCTAGCAAATTCCTTTCCAGAATTCCATTTCTGATGACAGCACAGTTCAGAGGGGAAAGGAAATAAAAATTAGAATTGAAGTGTGTGTTCCTGTTGTGACAGCCATTAAAGGTACGTTTATGAAACGATTGACTGCCATCAAACATCAGACTTCCAATCTAAACTTGTAGCTCTTTCTGCAAAAGGAGGCTTTGTCTAGGAATCCCAGTAGGCTCAGACTGACTAAGGAAAGGAGGCTGTATACCAGACACATTTAGACAGCTAAACTGATGGAAAATGTTGTGAAACAGGAGTTTTAAAAAAAATATGTTTCTTTATTTCCTGGCAGAATCTGCTACTTTAATGGCTTTGGACAATACTGATAGTCTTGGAAATAAAGCATCAACATGCAGAAGGAGGAAAGGACTTTTAATGAATACCAAAATATTCAAATGCGTGTTTGCTATTCCTGCTGCAAGTAATAACAAGCATTTCAGTGCAAGGAAAATGCCAGCCAAATAGGAAGCAGCCTTAATGAAGTGTTGACAGTGTCCTAACTAACCCTCAAACATTCATCCTTTGCCATGAATACACAAAACTGCAGAGACATTTTGAAGGTACTGGTTGCCCCTGGCTCAGATTTGCAGCTTACCCAGAATGAGGCAAAGGCCCATTGAAATGCAAAGGGTGGGAAAGAGAGTCACTGGTGGGAAAAGTGGTAACCTAAGGTAAAGCTCTGCTGCATTGCAATTCTCACCCTGAGGGCTCTCCAAGAGTAGGTTTTTTTCCTGTGTGAGGTCTGCATCTCAATCTAAACCCACCCAATCAGTGAACACACTAAACACAGTGCTTACATTAACACATGGCATCAGTAATGGCTTTATTTTGACAATATTTAATTTGGTATCAAGCTGGAAGTAAACATCAAACCCAGCGAATGAACATAGAGATTAATGTGAGCAATAACTGGAGATGGGACTTATTTATAATACCACACTATAACAAATCCACAACTGGCACATTGTTGCACACCTGTTGTTTTGCTGCAGGTCATAATATTTGTGAATTTCCTGGGCCTAAGCTAAAAGAGAATTACTATTAGTTGTTCACAGCCTAAAGCCCTTGGAGTTTATCTAAGCCATTCCAATAGTTCCTGCAGGGAGCAAGGAGATGCCCCAGGTTATTTCCTTTGCTGACCCTCAGCATCTGCAGAGGCTTTATGACAGATATTTACTGTGAACCCTGTGCTTGACAGGTTAGGATGGCTCATGCTCATTCTGTCTGAAGGGTGGAACAAGATGTTTGCTGCTCATGGCATTTCCTCGCCACTGCTTTATTTTGGAGCTGGAGCATGAAATACTCTTAACACCAGCATTCAACCCTGAACAAAAGCAAAGAGCTGGGCTTTATAGATTCATGTGTTACAGGGAAAAGATACAATAAAATATGAGAGAAAATACAGCAGCTGTGCTGAGACTTAGAGCCAGATGTGGGATGTGTGTGCTTGGAGGGACAGGACCAAAGCATTTTGTCCTCCACTGCTCTCCTGAGGGGGCAATGCCCAGGGAACTGCAGCTGGTTCACATACATCCTTCAAATGGATAAGCTGGAACTGTGGAGGTTAAATCCATTTATCTGACTCACCTGTACAAGATGTTGATATAGGAGGAGGGATGGCAGTCTGGGACAGCTGGAAATGTGGTGGGTCAGTTTCCAGGCTGTAATTAATGCAGATCAGCATCGACTTCAGTATGCACTGCTAGCAGGAACTTTGATTCTTTTTAAGGGTTTTATTCCACTCATCTTCCTTATTCTTGTCAGAAGAATGAAAAAAAAAAGAGAGGGATAATACTTAAGCTGAACTACTGGAAAATTGTTGGGTCATAGGCCCCTGCTGAGTAAAAATTCAGGTAAACCTATGTTATGTGTCACCCACAGAGGGGCACCCACAACATATCTCACTGGCTGTAGCACTGCTGAGAGACCATTTCCTTCTCTTCTTTGCCATTAGACATTTGATTTCTCAAAACACAGTGGCCACATTGCCTGTGGGTGACACATTATTCCTCTACACCCACAAGAAGAAAATTTTTTGATCCTCTGACTTACCCCAGCACTCAGCCTTCCATGGAGTTACTGCATACAGAGCACAGAATCACAGTGGATGCTCAGTGGGATTGTATGATCCTGTGTTCAAAATGCATAGGTGTTTTATCTCTTTTTTAGAGCTGGATGTCAGGTTCATTGATTTTTAAATAATTGATGTGTGTCTCACATCTGTCCCAGACCTATATACCTGTGTTCTTTCCCATCAGCTTAAGGGTTTATTTTTGACTGGGCACTTTAATATGTGTGCCCTGATTAAAATGAATTTTCTTATTTGATTTGATTGCTTTACACAGCAATCTCTCCAACTTCAGATTTTTCATAATTTTTCTTGTGTCTTTCCCTCTGTCTGTCTGTCTGTTGTATTTTGTTGATTGTGTTGTGTAGGGACTGTAGAATTGCCCCATTCTCTAACATATCTTCCTAAGCGTGGATTGATTCTGACAGGCTGGAAGTCACCATCCCAAAAATGAGATGAAAGAAAGTTGCACTGCATATCTATTTGGATATAGAAATGTGGATAGATCAGCAACACATACAGATGAGTATACATTTGTATTATTTTATAACATTAAATAGGCTTTAAAGAGTTGCTGCACCCACTCTGGTTACTTGCAGTTCCAGGGTGAATTAGTGTCCCTGTATGCAGTTTATGCATTTGTTTTATATTACACATCAATAAAAGCACATCAAGTTCAAAACCTTTCTCATTTATGGATAGAAACTTAAGGGAAAACAGTGCAGCAGCTGCCTTGTTATGAGTTAGGGCAGTCATTTGTTCAAGTCAAAGAAAATACTGCTGCACTTCCAGCTAAGCAAGTACAAAATGTGACCCTACACTGCACCAAACTCCTGGCTTAAAAGTATCTGCAAAATTGATGAAATTATCCATTCTTTTGGGGGCAATCTGAAAAGGCAGCAGCCCATTACATCTGGTGTGGCTCTTCAGCCCTGCTACAAAACAAGAACTGTTAATGGGAGCTAGAAATCCAAAGCACAGTCACATTGCATTGACTGGCCAGGACAGATGTGGTGCTGTCAGAGATATGTAAAAACAAATCCACAAACGTCCTGCAGTACAGCATCTTTCACAGTGGGAGAGAAAGGAGGATATTGTCTCTCCTCTCCTTTGTTCTCCTCAAATCATAAAGTTGACATTCTCCTGACAGAATAAGGGATTTTGCCCATTGGAATTCTGTACACGGAGTACAGCCTGCTTTGATTGTGGCAAACATTTGGGGAAGGGCATCCACAGAGAGCAGCTGCCTTCTGGAACACAGTGCGGACACTCAGAAAATGGAAATGTTTTGCATAACTCTTTGCCCATCTCTGATCTTGGAACTGCAGAATAGAGTACCTGTGGGACCCCTCACTGAGAGCCTCGTTGCTACAGGGAGAAAACAGGCTGCAGTTGTGCCTTCCCTGGACATAGATGTGGTGACCCACCAGAATATCTGTCACACAGAAAGTCAGCAGGGCCAGATGGAGAAAGAATGGAGCTCCTGCAGATATAAAAAGAAAGGACAACAAACAAACCAAAAATATAGTGCTGGAGAGCCTCTAATATGAAAATAAGCCAAGAGAGGTGGGGTTGTTCAGGATGGAGAGGAGAAGATGTGTGGAAAATGCAGCACTGGAAAATGAAATAAAATTAAAATTAAAAGAAATAAAATTAAAATTAAGTGGCTTTAAGCTGAGGGAGAATAGATTTAGATTAGATATTAGGAAGAAATTCTTCCCAATGAAGGTGGTGAGGCCCTGGCAAAGGTTGGCCAGAGAAGCTGTGGCTGCCCCATCCCTGGAAGTGCCCAAGGCCAGGTTGGACATGGCTTGGATCAGCTTGGACCAGAGGACGGTGTCCTGCCCATGGCAGGGTGTTGGAACTGGATGATCTTTAAGATCCCTTCCAACACAATTTCTTCTCTGACTCTATGATTTAGATGAATAACCAATTTTTGGTTTTTTAAGTAATTGGAATAGCAATAGTGAATAAAAGAAAGTGTTGCCCTTCAAAGCTTTGAAACACGTTGCAACTGTTATCTCATTAAGTAAGGGAAATGCACAGTGTTCTTAGGCTTGTTTAATGCATTTAGAAGGGGTGTCTTTTTTCTCCTCTGTCTAGCAATTAACATAATTTTACAAATGCACTTTAATTACACATAAAAATAGAATAAATATTTTTGCAGCATTTTGATTTAAACAAGCTCTTAATTAAGCCTTATTAAGACCTGTCATATGCTTTGCATACCATAGGTTATTTTAAGTGCACCTCTTCTGGAAGTTTTCAGCTTTGGAGGAATTTACATTATTTGACATGGGCAGCCTGGTATGTAACTGATTCAAAATTACAGATGCAGTAAATAATTATCATTAAAAGCACATTAACACTGTAATAACTGGGTGGCTGTTTTGATGGCTCCTAATATACCACTGTAGCTGAAAGGGCATCAAGCAGCACTTGTGAAGCACTGAGGATCTGGCAGGACTGCAAGTTCAGTGGTAGTTGAAAAGTGTATTATTCAAGTTGCTGCCAATTTTTGAGGCTTGGATGTGCTTCCTTGCCACTACTCAGCTCTCTCTGTACCAGCTGTCACAATGAAATCTTCTGGATTTGTTTGCTTCAATCCTAAAACTTCCGAAGTTATAGGGCCCAAAAGGCCACTAGCTCAAAAAGATGATTTTCCTTCCATTTAATTTCACCCAGTTCCTCTGAGTCTTAACCTAGTACCTCATGCTTGACTTTGTGCTTGACTAAAGCATAGATTGTTTTTGACAGAGCAGATAGAAGGAAATCTAGAGGTTTTTTCCTAAAGGGAACTGGGGATGCTGCTCTTCCTGAGAGGAAATGAATTAAGTCCAAGTTTTGGCATTATTTAAATTATCAATTAGTATTACTTTTCCTTTCATCTATCATCTTTCTTTTCTTTCTCTGAATGTTCTTTTAGCTTATTTTAATTTCTTTTTGCTCTCTATCCATTGAAGGGAAAAAATGAATAAACATTTGCTTTCATTTCAACTGAAAAATTTTAAAGACTTGTATACACACATTTTTGCCAACATTATGAGTTTCTTGAATCAGTGCAGATCATATCTTCTTTTTTATCAACATTTTTATAACATTTACTGTGTCCAAATTTTAGCAGAGGTAGTGTTAGAGCTCTGCCTCCTTTTCCAGGGAGACAAAAGCAGCATACAAACTTGAATTTCAAGTCCAGTAATGACACAGGAAAGTAAAATTCCCTCTACCCATTCTGAGTGTTAAACTCTTTCTGGAATGATTCAGTTCACCATTCTGTTTGTATGAGTACATCTGCAAATCTTATTAAAAAATGCACTGGAATTCAAAATCAATGGGTTTCAAAATGCAGTGGGCTTAAATCCTTTAGTTCGGCTGTTGGGAAAAATTTTTTCACCAGAAGGGCTGTCAAGACCTAGCAGTGGTGGAGTCACCTCCTCTGGAGGGATTTAAAAGCTGTGTGGATGTGGCACTTGAGGACATGGGTCAGTGGTGGCCTTGGCAGTGCTGGGGGACAGCTGGACTCAGTGGTCTCAGGGGTCTCATCCAACTGAAATGGTTCTATGAATTCTCTGTCAAACATTGATTTGTCCATGTGATTAGAGCTCCATGACCAGAGATGTCTGCCAGCAGATGTGTGAAGCCAAGCACAAGAGAAACCTTCCCTTCCCTTCCCTTCCCTTCCCTTCCCTTCCCTTCCCTTCCCT
>VXBQ01009512.1:91234-151474 GCA_013400175.1 Phainopepla nitens
CCTCTGGTTTATGCTGGGCCCCAGCTCTAATCCTTTACTCCTCCTGGCTTACCCTGAGTGCCCACCTTGGGCTTTGAATGGCACCAAGCTCACTTAGCAATTGCAGCTGCTCCATGCACTGCTCTCTGCCCCTCATGGTTTCTTCCTCCAAATTTTCTCTGTAATGTGACCTGGTAAATCTCAGCTGGTAATTACTGAGTGTGGGTTTGTGAGAACACTGCTATTCTCAGCCTGCCCAGGGACATTTTGGAGAGGAGCAGCTTGGTTTGCATTTTTTAACTCATTGAAAGGGAATCATATCAGTCAATGCTGCATCTGTTGAAGACATCCATCTCACAAAGAAAAATGAGTGGAAAAGGATTAATTCAACAGATGAATGTTCACCCAAATACTTACTTTCTTTCCATAGAACAAAGTCTTGTAATGCATTTGCCAGGAACTCACCCTCTGGAAAATCCTTGGCTTGTCAGAGGCTGCAAGTGCTCTCAATACCTTTCCAGCCCTCAAGCTTGAAATGGAACCTGATAAATTACCCTCTGGGTCACAGGCTTTGGACTAGCATCTCTAGCATCTCTAGCATCTCACTGATGAAAATCTGTTTACCTATCCAGGAAAAATTCTACAGAAGTGCATGTGGACAGATACATGGGAGGAGACTGATGTTAAGGACAGATACAGAACATTTTCAAGGTCTTATAAAGGTAAAATCATTGGCCTGTGGCCTTTATGTTAATTTATTTAAAGGATTTTTAGTCCCCCATTGCTTGCTCAGTGAGTATTTTATTTTGCATCTGTATACTAACCTACAGACTGCAGTTGTTTGGAGTTGTATCAGTAATGGGGAAAGAGAAAAACATTTTCTTTATAGTGATCAAGTAGCAGACAGAGTTTGCTGAACAAGACTTGTATCACACACAGAATCTCAGCTTTATTAAAAGCATCTCAATTCCCACAAGCAGCAAGAAATATCTTTCTTTTGGGGACAGCCGATCTATGGCGTGACTTTTGAAAGAGTATCAGTTCAGTGCAGAGGGTCTCTAGGATTTGACAAAATAATGGTTCACTTCAGCTAACTAGTGTGGAATTGTTCTGAGCTTAACTAGAGAAAACCACAGAGCTGATCACAGGCTTCAAGTCCTAAACTGTCATAATGTGGTGTGTAACTGAGAGCTTCTCAGAATTGAAAGCATCACAAAAATGAGTAACTCATTACTGCTTTCTTTAAAAAAAATAAAAATAAAAATAAAATAGCTTTTCGCTAGCAGCAATTTTATTAGATGCAATGAAACTCTTTTTCTCTGTAGATGTGGCTGACATTCTATAACTTCACAAATGCCACTGAGTGCAGCATGGAGTGGAGCACGAATGAAATTCTACTGTCGCTGCGCCAGCATAAATCAAGGAAGACTTCATTTAAGTAAGAGAAGTTTCAGCTGTTTATGTGACAACTAAGCTGTAGATAAAATTCCCTAAACAGTCCATTGCCCTGGAATGCTTGGCTGGTATAAATCAGTGTGGCTTTCTTAGCTCCAGCAGGAGATCTCCCAGTTTGTACTAGAAGATATATAGATGGTGGAAGAGGTTAAAAGCAGTCAGCTGCATGACTTTGAACCTGGTTCTAATCGTGCTCATATTTCCAGCACTTTAACTCCTGCTGGTGTGCTGTAGGGCTGTTGGAAATGTCTGAGTGTTTCAAGTGACAGGTGTTCACAGTAACTACTCAGAGAAATCGAGATCAGAACAGAAATCAGGAGAAATAGACTTAAGATAAAAAATGGCTTTGATATAGGTCCTGAACAGTGATCAAATTCCCCTCTAAAAGGGGTGTGTAGGTATTTTATCCTAAATCCTTCTGTCTGTGCTGAGCCAATGCACTTCTGGTGTAGCACTAGAAAAGTTCACTGGGTTGAAGCTTTTGTTTGTTCTAAAGTCAGTTGAACAGATCTTAAAGACAGTAAGTATGACTTCAAGCCCCACGTTTTTCAAATGGAAACACTTTGGAAGAGCCCTCTTGGAACTACATGAAGTTGATTTGCAGTCTTGTCTTCAATAATTTCTGTATTTGCTCATGAAACTGCAAAATTTTTTAAGATGAAGGATCATGTCTAGAGGAAGATACACAGCTCAGGTACTTCCTACCTGGATCCCAGGGGTGTTCTGGTAACAAGAAACTCACACCAGCACTGACTATTTCTACCCCACACTGTGAAATACTTGAGATGTTCATTCTGTAGGAATTATCAATATGACTTGAGAACAAATTATTTGACCTATGCTAATTTAAAAGTTGTATACCACTGTATTCTGTCTTGACGGTGTTGTAGCATTCTGAATCTTTAGTGAGAATCATGGGTACCTCACTATGAGAGGATACATTTTATCTTCCATGTGCTTTCATGTACTGAATTCTCATTTTCCATAAACAATGTTTTTTCCAGAGCTTTCATATACATGAACAAGGGCAGAAAAGACAATGTCACAGGTTTTAAATCCATAATGTTATTTATGTGTTATTCTGAATAAGTATGTGGGTTTTTTTTAAACTGCACATAGTATATATTTTCCCAGAAAAATATCAGGAAGACATTCTCCATAGTTTTATTCCAAAAGTGAAATGAATTATTTTTTGCTTTGAGGAGAGAAAAATTAAAAGAAAGTACTGCATTTTTTCAGTGTTGAAAGGAAAGGCTCTGTGAATGAGAAAACTTGGACTTGCTGCAGGCTAATTGCCTCACAGACAAACGACACAAAAGAGAGTCATGTTTGAAGAACACTATCAGAGGTTTCTGATATCAGGTCTGCAGAAGTGCCACCAGATTATTCATTGTTCATTCAACAGATAAAATTGATTTTTGCAGAAAACCTTTACATGTAAAGGAAGGAAAAGGAAAAAAGACTCTCTGAGCTTGTTGATGTAGGAGTAAAGCAGGTAGAAAACAAATTCAGATTTTAACAGATCATGGTGTGGAGCTATCTGATTAGCAACAGTGGGGATTCATGTTGCACATGTGGCCATTGTAAGATAAAGTGATTATATTGCAGGAGTTAATGCTTCAAGCTCATACTTTTTATTTTTTTTTTCATTTGATTTAAAGTTTTTGAAATTGGTCATGGATTGACACATCCTCTAATCTCCTGCGATACCCCAAAGGTCAGCAATGTACCTGGCTGTGTGGAGTGTGTGCTCATAATTGAGATGCATCCAAGCACTTGAGTGCTTCCTCCAGGGGACATTTCATGGAATCGTTTCATTGTGTACCTCTCAGCAGCAGCAAACAGTGCTTTGAATTCACAGGAAATTTTTTAAGTATTGCTCATCAAAAGCAAAGTTACTATGGAAACTGAATCAGTTCAAATCCTGTCAGATTTGAGTTAGATTCTGTTTTTTATTAATTTGCCATTTAGGCTTGATACCTCTTCTTGTTAAAACATTCAGTGGCCTGGCTCCCATATAATGTTGTTTTGTTTTGTTGTTTTTTTTTTTTTTAATAGAACAATCCTTATCATGTTTCCTTGTAGTTCCAAGGGAGTCAGTGCTGCTACTTTGAATGGGTCTCTGATTCTAAGATAACTGTGCATAGACTAACAATAATTAATTCAGGTGCACACTGGAAAGCATCTAGTGGAATTTGAAATGTTCTGAGACGTCTTTTTCAACTGTCCTGCCACAATTTGCATTGCTCCTTCCTCTCACTCTTCCTCTGCCCTGGTGTGGGTCCTCACATCCCCAGGGGCTGCAGCTCCTCCAGGGATATCTGCCCCACCCTGAAGAATTTCCTATTCTTCTGACTTTGGTGTTCCCTCTGTTGTTTCTCTGTGATTCCCTCCCAGTCGCCCAGTATTTTCTGATCTTATTCAAATACATTTCCAGAGAGGCATCACAAAATTCCCTGATGAGTTCAGCTTTGCCCTGCTAAGGGTCCATGGGCTGTAGTTTTTGCCTCAGAGCAGCCCCAGACCTCTTCTCTGAAATTTGCCAGTAAAAATTTCTATTCTTGATAATATAGAGTTTACTCTCCCTAAGACATGATGCAGAATGTGTTAGAACTCTGTGAAAATGGTCTCACCATCTGATTTGCAGCATGTCCCAAAATAAAGTAAGGTTACATTTCTAAATTTCTGTAAAAATGACCTTGCATAGCTCATTTGCCTTCAGCCCACTAATGTTTAAGACATGAGGGTGAGATTCATCTTGAAATCAAACCTTCTCAGAGATTTTCCCTTGTGGGATAGGAGGGCTGATTTGTCTGCCCTGTGTCTCCACAGGAAATCAATATTATAACTCTTCTGTGGATCGGGGCAACTATCTCAAATTCACAGGAGATGTTATTTAAATAGATGCCCTGTGGGCAGTAGAAGTGAGAGATTTTCACAGGGCATTCCAACATGCCCAAAAATGAATGCCTGAGACAGCTGGAATGAGTAATCTACTGCAAGTGAATATCTTCTCAATGACTGTGGAGATGAGCAGCTTTGAAGCCACTTCCAAATTTCTTCTGGCTCAAGTTCAGATGGACTTGAGCCCTTGAGCTGACACAGAGAGATGCTCACTACATGACAAATTTCTGGCATTCTGAGGCAAGTGAACTGGCAGAAGACATGACAGTGTGGCTAAATTAAGAGACAGAAGCTCCCTAATTAAAATAGACTGGCAGTACACATCTCCATGTTCACGAACAAAGATATAAAAGAGAATTGAGTGGGGCTACAGAGCAATATTTGTGTCTTCACTGCAGGGTAGTCCTTATCCACAATGCTTCCAGCAGTTCCTGAGTTAGGGCACACAGTTTGGTTAGGTCCTGGCATAATGGCAGGGTGATTCAATAGATATCCCCTTTTCACCTAGTCCCCTGCTAGAAAACTCAAGCACATAGACAAGGTGCAGCTCAGGAAAGCTTGCCATGAGACAGAGCAGGGAAGGTACATGTGTTCATGGCTCCACTGGAATGCAGAATCAAATATTTGTTCAGTGAGAGGACTCACTGAGTGACATTCCCTTTGGGAGCCATCTGTACTCAAAACACAGAAATAGGTTCATGGTATTGTGTGAAGAATATTTTTTTATTGCATGGCTTGAAAGCCAAAGTCAGGGGAAGAGATTTTCTTGGTGGCAGAGGTGGAACAGAACCAAATCTGCCTCCTTTGCATCATTTCATGTCAGGAGTCAATGGGAAGAAGTGCCTCATTCCTTGGCAGCGTGGGCTGTTTTGCTCTACCTCTCTGGTAGGTGAAATAGAATTGCTGATGAGATCCTGATGCCCTGAACCAGATATGGGTGAAATCAGGGGCCATGAGGACATTGGAAACCACCAATGTCTGCTGAAATCCTCTTGTCTCTGGCAAATCACAGAATCAATGAAATGCTTAGATTGGAAAGGACCTTTAAGGTCATCCAGTTCCATCCCCTGCTGTGGGCAGAAATGCCACACACTTGATCAGGTTGTTCAGACCCCCATCCATCTTGGCCTGGAACAATTCCAGGGATGGGGCAGCCACAGCTCCTCTGTGCAACCTGTGCAAGTGCTTCCCCTCTGTCTGAGCAAAGAACTCCTTCTTAACATTTAATCTGCATCTCTCCTCTTCAGTTCAAAACCATTCCTCCTTGTCCTGTCACTATCTGCCTGTGTAAATCTACTGTATCTACTAAAGGCACTGTAAGTGCAGACACTTGGGAAACACACACAGAAATTTGCAATTTACAGCAAGTTCTTTCTGCTCCAGAAAGCTCTTTCCAAGCCATTAGGAGTGTTACAACAATGGTCTGTGACTGGCTGTAGATCGAAGAGATGAGCAATAGTCAACTATCAATACCTCCTAATAACATCCCTGAGTTAGGAGAGAGTCCCAAGAACATTATGACACTGAACTGAACAAAAAAGGTGAGGATATTGCTTGTATAAAATTAATATCCTGTGTAAAAGCCTACTTTATTGTTATTAATTGAAAAGCTCCATTAACTTAAAAGGCAAAAACAATGGGCGGTAAATTATTTTTTTCCAGGGTTAATCTTCCGTTGAATGGAAAGGGCACATTATTTGGCTTCCAATAAAGTGATATTAAAGTTGTATTTCTAAATGTTTGCACAAAAGTGATGTGGCATGAAAAATGAGGTAGGGCTTGGTACCCTTTAACTGGGAATTTATTTTGCACAGCTTGATATGATGTGGATCACCAGGGTTCCCTCCCCAGCATGGGCAATATTTTGAGGTAATTCAAAACTGACACCCTATGAATGAAAACATAATGTGCTGCAACTTCATTTCTTTTCAGAGTATTCATGTTGCCATTCTTGCTACAAAATCCTGGTATTTCATGGAGTTTCCCTCTTTGCAAGTTTAGCAATGAAAAACCAGAACCACAGGTCAATTTGAAATTTAGCCAAAATCACTCAAGAAATGTCTGTTCAGTAATCGAACTCAGGCTTCTAAATTCCCTATCTAAGCTATTGACTATTTAATTCCTTACCTAGTAGCAGTTTTAGATAAAGTGCAAAAGCAAACTAGACCATGTTTTCAGAGGATTTGCTCAGAATGTGAGAGTACAACAGTTTCACAAGCTGCCTTGTGCTGATGGAGCTGTGCAAATTATTCTCCCGAATCCTCGTTACCTGCGTCAAATCTGATATTGGACTTAGTTTGGCTTGTTACAAAAGAGGATTACACTAAATTATTGCCATCAAGTAAGAGTGTGTATATGGGAAACATTACACTCCCTCACCTAACACGTGCTGACTTCTTTGCAAGTCTCCTGGAAGCCTGCCGTCCCTGTTGCTGGAACAAAAATTCATAGTGATTATTATAAATGTGACAGTTGAGAGCAGACAGGTTTCAAGTCCCAGTTGTACAAATAATGCAGCAAGGGTTTCTCCATGCCTGAACTGCTCCCCAAAGGACAAACCACACTGAAGACAAGCTACCGTGCACGTAAAGCTGTCAGGGGCAGGGATTTCAAATCGTAAGTGTGCTACAGGGCATTGATACTGGCAATAAAAGTGTATTTCTGCAATTTCAGTATTTATGTATTACTTGTGTTTATTTAATGTATAACTGCAAAATATACTTTGAAGTGCAGAGAGGATGTGAGAAGCAGAAGAGAATGTGAAGAGAAGATAGAGGTCATGTTTGGTGAGGAAGAGTGTGGAGAAGAGGCTCGGAAGAGAGTAGAGGGCATTGACAATGAGAATAACCTAGGACAAAGAAGCTGAGCAGAAATCTTTCACAAGAGCCATAATGTGCTTGATGGCACTGGTGATCAGTACTGTGCTCACTCCAATGCCTGGCCCATCTCAGATGTTCCCTCGTGAAAGGTATCTTTGTTGGCAAAGGTGGAAGAGGAAGTACTAATACATGAATAATTACTCTAGACTTTAAAATTCTGAGACCTTGTCGTCACTGGGATCTGAAGAGCTGAGATCCATCACTGAGATGGATGAAGACAAGCACAAGATCTGAACACAAAAGACCATCTGATGAAACATTCTTTCATGCACTGACTCCGGTGGGAAACTAGAGCAGTTAAGTTCCTAAGACAGATAAATGCCTAAAAGTATTTGTGCAATTGCTGACTTCAGTTTTCTTGATGTTCCCTTCTCTGATCATATCAGATAAGGGTATTTTTGAAAGTTCACTTTATTTTTCTTCTCAAGAATTGTTCTTCCAAGTGGTATGGATGAGAATCATCATGTCAGCTGGTGAAGTTTATATTGCCACCTGCTGAGTTTGATGTACCCTAAGGAGAAGAAATGAAAATCCACTTTAAGAATTTCCTTTTAAACTGTCACTAAAAATAGAAAAGAAAGAGATGCCAGGTTACCCAAGCTTTTGTTCCATACAAACCCCTGGAGTCAAATTTGACAGCGGCTTTTTTCTCTACAAAAACGAGAAGTGAAAGTTTGCATTTACTAGCTAAAATCAAAGGGATTTTTTTCCCCTTCTTTTTTAGGTGTTGAACAAACACCTCAAAATGTGAACTCCTGTCTTTTTTTAGGTGTTGAACGCATACCCCAAAATGTGAACTCCTGTCTTTTTTTATCTGAGACACACAAGGCAAAACAAGATAGTGGGGACTCTGACAGAAAAGTGAGAGTATCTACTTGTCCTGTAATAGCCACTCTGTCTCAGGTGTGAAGGATGCCAACTCCATGTCCTTCCTGGGAAACTACTTGGTTACAGCCTGTGCAGAGGAGAAGTTGGTGTAGTAGATGTTATCTGATGCCTTCTTCATTCATCAAAGTGCAAGGTCAACATCACTAATGTTCTCTTTCCACTGGAACAAAACTTGGGCAGCAAAGCAGAGAAACTCAGCAGAACAAAAAGGGAAACAATTGTTGTTGAAAGATCTTGGGTCCAAGTTTTGGAGATGACAGGGAGTTGAAGTCACTAAAATAAAACCTTTTTTTTGTGCTGAAACACATAAATGAAAGGGCAGAAATTTCATTCTCAAGCCAAATGCCAGACTTTCTCCTGGCAACAAGTCACTAGTCTTATTTACTTACTTTGTAAAATATACATAATTTTCAAGAATGAAATCACTCCAGTGATGAATGGAAATAAAGGAAAGCATTGAGACAGAAATGGTACCTCAAATACAACATAATAATCAGTACCACTTTTTCTTGATCTGTTGCCAGGGTATAAGGACAATACTTGTCTTACATTATCTAAAGCATCTCATCTATTTCATTCTGGTTTATTGGCTACAGAAATCAAAGGTGTTTCAGTAATTAACAACAAGCTGTGTTCCTTTCCTCTGCCTCCACAAATTTCTTTCTTATTTTAAATCAATGTGTTTTACAAAGAGTTGGCTTTCTTTTCTGTCTACTTTAAATTGTTTTATGGAACTTAATAATATTATAATAATTTTTCCATTAAAAACTTCATATTTCTTTTTCAGAGTGCAGGAAGAAAAATCAGCATTTTTTCAATTATCTCTACATGGTGCAGTTTCATAGTGGAAAGACTGAGAAAAAAAGGTTCTCTTCTCAGTTCAGTTCACTCCTTCCTTCATACACTTAGTTTAAAACCTGCCATGTGCTGACTTACTCTGTCAGTATTCACTGTCAGCTTTGCCATCTCTGTCACTCAGGGCTGAGCAAAAGGCAGTGATTTGCCATTTGGCTTGCACTGGACTAACAAGAGCTATGGAGCAGCCTGTTTCTTCCAGCTCCTACTACAAGCTGCCAACATGGAGATTTTGGGGAGGACAGGTCACTTATTCATTGAAAGTGCAGGTTTGGGACAGCCTAAGGCATTTATGATTTAGGGTTGAACCATCCATGGAGTTTTGAATGAGATGAAACTGGCAGTGTATTTCAGAGGTGTCAAAGCAGTTCACTCACCAAATCAAAAATGTCATGCAGCTCAGATCTGTAACTCCCCAAGCGTTTGGTGCTCTCAGTCAGCAAATTCCAACTCTGTAATGGTGCATAGAGATCACTGCACAACTGGATTTACCACCATGCCAGATGGGAGAAAATGGAGCATAGCCTTTTATTCTTTTCTCCTTCTCTTAGTATTACCAAGTCATGAAAAAAAAGAAAAGAAAAAAAAAAAAAAGAAGGAAAAGTCAAATTATTGGAGCAAGATTTTTCAAAAGCACTTAGCATTTTTCTGAGTCATCACCCAGAGAACTTGATGATTAAACTCTTGCTGATTTCCATGGCAGCAGTTATGCTAATTCCTACTACTCCTGGACATGCCATGCTTAAATGCATCTGTGACATGTGCTTTCTTTTCAGCTGGGGTTATTTAGCACCCATTGATTCCTTTCTGCTTTCCCTTTCCTTCCATGCATTTTGGTTTTCAAGCTACTAAGTCAGCTGGATGCTTCAGTATAAAAATTCCTGATTAGAGTGCCTTAGGAAAAAACAGCAATTCCCCCATTCATTAAAAAAAAAAATAAAAATTGGGAAGTAGTACACTGTAGAAAAATGTTATATAGCTTGCTAACAACATACTTATTTTTAAACAACTTTCATACAAATAATAACTCCTACCTTGCCATTCATTACATGGTAAAACTCTTTACTTTTATTTTTCAGCTGGCTTGTTTGTTGTACCTTGAGCTGCAATAAATCTGAATTGTTTTATTTTACGTACTGAAAGGTACTTCAGGGGTTTTTTGTTTTTTTTAATGCAACCTATTTATAAGCTGGGTAGGGATAAAAATGTACCTAAAAGATAATTTTTACTAATTTATCATTCCTTCTAAGTTCTCTGGGTCTATTGGGAAAATGGTGCAATAATATTTTTTTTAAATACAGAAATTTGTTTTACATTTTGGGGATGTGGGAATGGCTAATTGCAGTGCATTATATTTTAGAGCTCTGAATCACATCAGAATTAAGTACAGAAAAAGTTTGATTTTTAGGTATGTAGCACATGAAATTTTGGGCAAATGGATATTTATGAGTCTGCAGAGATTAACTACAAGAATCCCAAGACATTTTGTGATTTCCCAGGTGCACCATAGGAGTCAGAGTTTTCCATCAAATCCTAATGCTGAAGCATTTTGCACTAAATGTGGTAATATGGGGCTGTGAGGGGTTGGGATTCCCTGATCACACCAGAGTTCCTGGAGCACCAAATGACCCCCTGAGCTTTTCCACATCTCAGCAGAGCAAGGGTACCACACAGAGCCAGGCTGGCTCTGCCTCAGAAGAGTTACATGGCAGAGGAAAGGGCTGGGGACAGAGAGACACAGGAAGGTGAATTTATTTGTTTGTAGTTGTAGAGAAAGTCAGTGACAGAGAACAGGTTCCAAAGCAGGGGAAATGGGACCTGTGCTGAAGGCAGTTCCCACACCTCAGGTACTCAGATCCCACAATCAAGACCGGCCACACTTCAGTGCCCAGCTAAGGATTCCCTGAAATTCAGTGTTTCCTCAGCATCCTTGAAAGCTCCCAAGTGCCTGATCTGAAGAGTAAAATTGTGCCCAGGAAATCTCTCTAAGGAATCTGTAGCCTGGGGTGAAACACATGGAAATTCCTAGGTGGCCATCACAAAATGTGAGCAGGCTGTGCCCATCCAAGCTCAGGAGACCACCTGCATTGTCTGCTGGTGTCCTGATCTTCTTCCATGTGCACTCAGAGCTGGTTCCTGAGAACCTGAGAGGCTCTGGAAGGGATCAACAGCTCAGGAATTTTCACAGTTGCACTCCCCAGAAAACCCAGCTTAAATACTTGCACAGCAACAGCTGTGAGTTCATCAAAGACTTCAGCCCCAGTTGTGACTGGAGGAGAAAGAAGTGGGACCCACCTTTAACTGGGAACCCAGAACAGAAAGCAAGGGACAAAATTCACAGGTGTCCTCATCCCTGGGAGGCACCAGCCCGTGGATCCCGCCTCTGAACACCAGATCTGGCCACCAAGCGACCTCTTTCCACACCTCCAGGTTGACATGCTTGTGGAGTTCATACTCCAGGAACAAGCATCCAGCTTCACTCCCCCTGCAAAGCAGACCAATATCTATATATCTTTAAAAACTTGGCTCTAAATCACCTCACAGGATGTCTGTCTTCCTCTTAGGACTACCTTCCACAGATCAGATAAATTTCCAAACCTGTTGGAAATTTTTGTGGCCCTATTTTTCTCTTTTGTCAAAACAGCTGAGGCAAGGGGACAATATTTCTGTCTACACTGTATTTCACAGGAACAGTGCAATAAAATATGTACCTATGAATTGTCATATCTCTGGAATATATGAATTCTCGTAAACTCACCAGATGTTTTGAAGCAAGCACTAGGTTTTAATTGGGACATTTAAACTCAAAAAAGGCCAATCTCCAAAGGCACACTGATTCTTATTTATTTCAGTCTATTTACATTTTATAAAGGAAGGAACAGAAACTTTTTTGCCACATTTTAGAGGAAAAAAAACCAAAAAAACCCAAAAAACCCAAAACCAAAGTTGTCACTCAATTAATTCTTCTTAATAGAAAAATGAAAGTAATATAGAAATGAAACTGAAAGATTTCATTGAACTTTAGTCATAAAAAATCAAAATTCCCAAGAGAAATCTTCCATAAGCTCAACCACAAAATATTTATGGCCACAAAGTAAGGACATAATTTCTTTTCTGAATAGAGGAAAAAAAATATTTGTAAATTAGAAGCATTAAAATAAAGGTCTCTCCTGAATAAACTGGATTGATTGTAACCATATCAGAACAGCAGGTTTAAAACAGTCAAAACTGCATTTTCAAAATTGCAATAGCAAAGTGACACCTGTACATCTACCAGACTTCTAAACAAGTCACTGAGTATGTTAGCATATCTGAACCAGCACTAGGTACTTATCTTGTCATCTGAATCCATCTCCAGGGCTCTGGTAGTCATCATGAGAGTCAAGGCAAGCTGTATCTGCAAACATCTATAAATGTATTAATTTTAACCTGATTCCGCACAAGGAATCTTCTCCATTCTGTAAAACCACAGCCCATAGCACCGAGCAGCATGTAAATTCAATGTAAATTCAGTGTAAATTCAATGTAAATTCAATGTCAGTGTTGGTGCTGAACCTCAAAATCCCAAGGAATAGGGCTCAAAGAACTCCTGGAAGATGAATGACCCTGTCCTTTTTCCCTGTGATATGGGCTCAATCCTGCCTGCAATATTTTTCACCAATACTTAGTCAGCCTCCCATTACAAAAAATACCAAATGTGAAAATAACTGCCCAAAGTCTTCTTTCACACAGAAGTCTGTTGTGATCTGAATACACTGATGACCAACTTAAGATGCCTTTTTTTTCATCCAGATGTGTCAGAAGCTCAGGTTCACAGCACCACTGCAGAAGAAGATTGAGCACCGAGTGCAGGAGCAAAACAGAAAAATTGGAATTCTTTTGCATCACTGGGCCCAGTGAGTGGTACAAGGTCCATTCAAACACGAATCACAGAGCATATGCATCCATCTGATCTGACTCCACCCACACTGCTGCCTTTCCAGTGTGATTTCCTTGGCAAAAGGGATCTGGAAAATCTTGCAGAGACATTGGTCATCCCTGGATATACAGCCTGGGCTTGGCAGAAAATCAAAATATTTCATTAAGATCAAACTGACACTATTTTGCTGCACAGATAAAGGTAAAAACACTAGAAACTGACTGGGAACAGGGGATACTTCCTTCCATGTCCTTCATGGATGGGTGAATGGATTGATGGATGGACAGATAGATACTTTACAACATTTTCCCATAACTGGATTTAAGAAAACCCATAATAGTAAAAAGCAGCCCCCAAGTAATAAGAAATACCAGAATGAAAGCAAGTCCAATTTTCTGTGCACTAAATTGGACAAAACCATTCCTAAACCGTGGTAATGATCCTCCTGGACCTCAGTGTAGTGTCAGAACCATGTCTTGCTTGACTCAAAATCAATCTAAGACTAAAGTTTTAGGATATTATTTCCCTGCTGATACCAACTCTCAGCAGAAATGTGCTCTATATGAATATTTTGGTAGTGGTTTTTTTTGCAAATCCATCCTAAACTGTGACTTTAAAAATGCAGAATAACCATTTTTAAGTGGTTGATCACAAAACACTTAGAAAAGACCTCCCAACAAACTCTGAGTAATTCTTCTGCAAGGTAGATGCATTTCTGTTTAGGAGTTTAAAAAAATTGTCTCTATTTTGACTAAGAATAAAACATAGTATTTTTTTCCTTGCCTTATACTTGAAAAACATTAAACTTTCCTTGACATAATTTCATTGCAGAATTAATTCTGAGGCAGACACCTGGCATGAGATATTTCAGTCCAAACCGTTCCCATTTGTCAAAGGTATGAGTGTCTGAAAACAGGTCCTTGTAATGGGAAGTGTCAGGCCACCTTAAATACACAGACCTCTCGGCCTGCCCTCAAAGCAGCTTTTAAATGAAACAATCATTTCATCACAGAAGTTTAAAAACCCAGCCTGTGCTCACTGCAAAACTTCCTCCCAGTCTTGCAGACAGGCAGCTTTTGTGCTTTAGCCATAGGTCAAACCCATTACTAACACAGTTCTTTTTCTCCAAATTGTGTCTCATAATTACTGGACTGTGAAGTTTTAGGGGGCAGCAACACACAGATCTGGAATATTCTTTGGTAATAGCTTTGTCCAAAGAAGGAGAAATTTTGCAGATGTCTCCTCCGTTGGCTAAAATTATAGACTGAGATTATTTAAATCAGCTTTTCCTCAAATTCTGCCTCCTTGCTTGCTTTCCTCTCCTGCTGTTAAAGGTGACCTACTCCTTAAGGACTGAAAGTGAATTCTTGTGCTTCTTAAATGCTGGGCAATGCCTGTATTTAATACTTGCTCCCTGTCTTTAGAATTAAATAATAAGATTTTTCAAAGGCTCTTACTGGAACATTTTTCATCTTCTGGAAATTAAATAACTTTAGCATCTAGAAATGTGTTCTAAATTAAAGCCAGCGATATCAAAGCAGGCTGTATCAAGCCTCAAATTGTAACATTATTTCAGAGGTGAAAACTTCTGTATTGACTTAATCTTGCTCCAGGTGAGCTGTCCTTTCCCTTCAAGAGGATTTGAAAGACAAAAACTTCTTCCTTTACCTACAGATTTAATGATTCATCTCCATGTAGCCCAGTAAATATGACAGAGGCATAACCCTCAGTGGTGTCTGCAGGGCAGCATTTATAGGTTCTGCTCTCCAGAACACATTTATGGAGCTGAACTTTCTGTAAGCACATAAACCTGTGCCCTGCCATAAGTCTGTAAAGCAACGGCTGAGTCCTGATGCTAAAAAGGGGAGGAAAAGCAAATAAAAATTAAAAATATATATATAGCTACAATGGTTTTCACATTGGGAAATCTTTAAAGTAGAAATGATGCTCAGCAGTTGTTGGAGATCAGTCAATGATATCACAAGTTTGAAAAAAATTCTCTCTGTTAATTTATGCAAAACTTAAGCCTGCTGTGTATACTATGTGGGAACTTACTTGAAATATTGATGTTTAAAATGGCACTCTCAGTCCTTCATTTTCTTCCTTTCTTTCTTTCTTTCTTCTTTTTTTTTTTTTTTTTAAGGACACTTACTGAAATTTATGTTGACAAGCTGCAGACAGAATGATGGAGTGGCCCTTCTCTGATCTGCAGTTAGAAGTCATTTGCATCCCTCCACCTCACTCTTTTTTTTCCACAAAAGGAAGTTTCTTTAACTCGGTTATCAATCAACAAAAGCTCTGAAGGGTTATTTCATACAACAATTTGTTAAAGTGACGCCAGTGGTATCAAACACACAGCTCTTCAGTAATAGCCTGAAAAGATCCATGTCACTGGGTTATTAATTGTAGAAGGAAAAGATTTTAAAGCCATTAGCATTGACTGCCTTTGCTTGCAAAGAGAATAATTTTTTTCTCTGAAATTACTAATCCTTCTTCTATTTTCATTGCTCTTCCAAAAGCTGGAAAGTTTAGTCATCTATATTATCAAAACTCATTTTTGCAAGGGTTGTCTATCAATACAAAATTTTAAAACAAAACATCAAGCAGCAATAAACAAGCTAAAGAAACAAATAAATTAACAAATGGACCAGGGAGTATGGTTTTGTATTTATTATATGACAAATATAAGCCATAGCATATGGGTTGTATAACAGGTTGACGTACAGAGGAATTTAGAACTGCATTTTTTAGGCATTGTGAAAATCTATAAAGTGCTGATTCATTTTAAGTTTCCATTAAGTACTGGTTGAGGCAGACCAGGTGTGCTTTTCGTGAGATTTTCTCCCAGAGATAGGTTGGTTGTTCACTTGCCATGCTAGTGATGTGGACAGAGGTTTCGAGCTGGCAGAGTGGTGTGCGGCCTAAAACCCTTCCCCATCCCAGGAAATCCAAGGGTGCATTGACCCATGTTGTACACAGAGAATCAAAGTATCAGAGGCTGGTTTGGGTTGGCAGGGATCTTAAAAGCCATGTAATTCATTCCATGGGCAGGGACACCTTTCACTATCCCAGGTTGCTCCAAGCCGCGCCCAGCCTGGCCTTGACACTTCCAGGGATGGGACAGCCACAGCTTCTCTGGGCAAACTGTGCCAGACCCTCACACCCTCACAAAGAACATTTTCTTCCTAATATCCAAGCTAAACCAGTCCTCTTTCAGGTGGAAGCCATTCCCCTGTCACTCCAGGCTCTTGCAAATTCTCTTGCCCCACCTCTTCTGTGGATTCGCTTCAGGCACTGGAAGGCCACAGTGAGGTTACCCCAAAGCCTTCTCTTTTCCAGGCTGAACAATCCCATCTCTCCCAGCCTTTCCTCCCATCAGAGCTGCTCCATCCCTCTGATCACCCTGGTGTCTCCTCTGGACTCTCTCCAGCAGCTCCAGGTCCTTCCTGTGCTGGGCCCCAGAGCTGGACACAGCTCTGCAGGTGGAGTCTCACCTGAGCGGGGCAGAGGGGCAGAATTCCCTCCCTAGTTCTGCCCATGTTGTCTTTTATGCACATTTCTTTTTGCCCCTGGATGGTACCACCTGTACACCAAGAAGCCTGGACTGTGTCTGAAAACTTGTAATTGTATCCCCCTGGTTTAGCAGCCTTGATAAAGCTCAGTAAGTGCTTTGACATGACAAAATAACCAGACCATCTTTAGCCAGTGTGCTCTGATTCTCAAAGGGCTCATAACTTGGATTATTTCTTCAAACATCACTTTTATCCCAATGCCTTGAGTGGGGTCATCCCCCCATGCTGAGTTATTCACCAATATGTTTGCAGAAGTAGGACAAAGGTGGTATATTTTTACCCTGTGGAGGAGTTAGTCTTGGCATATTCCCATTATTCCAGTGATAAATTTTCCTAAAGGTCCCTTTCTTTCTGTCTGAACTCCATAGTGTATACCTTTATTAAAGGAAATTTCTTTAGAGGTCCTTCGACTACAAAAAATGTATATGTCTTTATTGTGGGAGTGAAGCCACATTCTTTGAAAGTGTGTTGCATCACAGTGGGACTGAAGTGCAAACTTCTCCAAACTTTAAAGTGATATTTGGGTGCAGCTCCTTTTATAGCTAAAAAATCATAAACATAAAGGTGAGAACTGCAGATTAAGAGAAAGAAATATAGAGGCAGACACGCTATTTTACAAGGAGTTTAAGCTATTTAAATAACAAATAGCTCTTCACCTGATGTAAAGATGACTAATAGCCCAGATAAAAAGCAGTATTTGGGTGCATAAACCAGATTTAAGTGGATTTCAGCTGCTTATTTCCAGAATTTTTGTCGAAGCAACAGAGTGTCTCTAACTCTTCAGAGCTGTTTAGGGCAGGAATGACCCATATGGGTCAATTATCACATCAGTTCAGGGGACAATTGGTTCTCCTCACTGCATTTATTTCTGCACAGAGCCAGTGAGGTGACCTTTCCCTATGGCACTATGAAGAGCTTTCTGTTAAACCCTCTCTTCTCCATCCTTTTTCATTTCTCTCTGCTGTTTTTTCTCATCCAATCCAGTAGCAGAACCTCTATATGAAGTTTGGCAGCTCTTCTGAATAATTGCACAACACAGCTTTTCTCTGGGTCAGACAGAGTCGGCTGTAAGAAGCTTCAAACTGAAGATACATCATACATGTAAACAGTCCCATTTCAAAGCTCTAAATTAATATATGCAGGCAACCATGCTGAGTTTATTATTGCAACAATGTACCAGACAGTAAATAAAGTCTGGCCTAAAATTTTATGCAGCTTCTTCCTCCAGTTGGAATAAAAATAATACAAATCAAGACTGGGTGTTAAAGCACTGGTAAAATGAGGTCAGGTAAGAAGATAAAAATTACCTATCAAATTCCCCCAGCTGGAATATCTGGTAGGAGTTTACTGTAAATTTGCACAGAGGGGAAAGAGGCAGGGAAGGGGAGGACTTGGGACTGTCTCCACTGTGCTGCTTTGCTGCTCCAGAGGCACTGGGCTGTGCATGGAGCTGTGGAGCTGGGGGTTGCCATCAAGGATGAACAGACAACCTGCCTGCAATCAGCTGGATAAAGTTGTTCTTCTTACCACCATCAGACCCTGATGCAACAATTTAATCCACTCTCTTTTTCAAGTAGATGAAAGTGATATCTTTTGCTGTTGGGCCCTCAAATGAAATAAAACGTTGCTGGTTGAAAGTAGTCAAATCAGTCCTTTCATGAATTTTGATTTGTTTCCGTGGAAACACTGGCAAGCTCCATTTAGCACCAGGGCCCATGCCTGAACAAAGGAACTGCTGAATGAATTCACAGCATCTTCCTACCATGTGCATGGCTGAGAGATGCATTTTCAAGTAGCACTGGTAATTAAGTGTTTGTATGAACATGCACAGTGATGTGAGTACACTGGAGAGCCAAGAAATTGGGCAAGAAGCATCCATCAGTTCCAATTAAGAGATAGGAAAAGATGACGCATACATTAAGTGAAATATATGCATTGCTGTTGGGAATAGAGCTGTACTCTTATTTAATATGGAGATTTAAAAATTAGATTGATTTGCGAGACTGAGGAGAAGTCTGAGGAAACTGAGCCTTTCCAAGGAAGCTGACAAGCTCATTGTCTTTCTGAATTGTCTGTGTCTTACCACTGGAAAGGTGATAACAGTAGCTTTCATTCAATGCCAGGAAGCTCAGGGACGGTTTAGGTTGGATATCAGGCAAATTCTTCCCCCAGAGAGTGGGTGGGCACTGAACAGGCTCCCCAGGGCAGTGCTCACAGCACCAGCCTGACAGAGCTCAAGGAGTGTGTGGACAATGCTCTCGGGCACAGGGTGGGATTCCTCAGGTTGTTCTGTGCAGGGCCAGGAGCTGGGATCGATGATCCTGGTGAATCCCTTCCAACTCAGGACATTCTGTGATTCTGTGACTCCTCTTGCTGTTTCTTCTCAAGCTGTCCTGGCTGAACTCTCCTCTTCACAATCATCAACTCTCCTGTGGCTTTCATTTGTGTTTATTGGGAACCAACACGAGGAAACTGATGGAGTTCTACTGCTATAAAATAACATAAAGAGGAAAGTAAAGCATGTTTTCTCTCCAAGGCTTGTTTCACAGCCTAGTGTGTTAATATATCAGAACTAATTAACAGTCTGATGAGAACCCCATGCAACAGCATAGAGTACTTGTGTGCTGAATGCAGGAGACAACAGTTATTACATCCAAATGAAGGTGAGAGAAGAGCTGGTAAGGTGGGGCTTTTGGATTTTAGGGCCCATTATTAAATATCTTGAAACCACATATCAATCTGCGTGTAAAATGCTAAGTACAGTGACCAGGAATGAAAACAATGATGCCTGAAAAATGCTCAGAGTTTACAGAAGTGATTTTTTTAAACTTTTTTCCCCATTGTTGGGTGTTGCCAACTTCCTGAGAACTGAACTTGATTTTTATATTTCTGGATTCATTGTCCTAATCAGAGTCAGAGCTGGCACTGCTCATTATCAGCTACCATGAGCAATATGGGAGGAGGTGAAAACATGCAAGACTTGCCCTGTCTGTGCTGAATTTAAAGTCATGGAGCAGTTTAAGTGTTACATTTTTTTTGGTTGGTTGGTTGGTTTGGTGGGTTTTTTTAGAAACAGGAAATGTGAAGTTGCATAATGACTAAATATTTTACATAATATAAAACAAAGTGGTTACTCGAAGCTTTTTTCCTAAAATATTTTACAAACTTTTGTAATCTTTACAAGTGTTTCTTACAAGTGTTTGACTGGCAGAGTAAATCAGCTGCATAAGTGATATTTTCATGATGGATTTCTGTAGTAACCCACAGAGTGCTCATTTAATAACTTGTATGTTCTTTATTTAGAAAAGTTCCTTAAACACAGTGAAGGTTTCAGACCATGGAATCAAAAAGGCCCAGAGGTGACTAATTCCTGCCCAGAGGTAGGAATTCCTGCCCTGAGACTGGGAGGGATATGAAATTCCTAATGCAGATTTTTTTTTTTTCCCTGGAGATTCCTCTCTTCTTTATCATAATGGATTTTAAGATTTCTATCAGAAACCTGAATTTTCACAGTCAGTGTCTGGAGAACAAATGCTGTGTATTCATTCCTACATTCAATGGTTTCTGATGGGTTTTTCTATGTTTTAACAGTCCTGCCTTCCTTTAGATTGCAGGAAAAGGGGAGAGTTTAAGACAATAAAGGGAGAGGGAATAATTCTATCTTTAAATATTGAATGTATGAATGAAAATGTAATGTAGAAAATTATGCAAAAGGGAATTATGCATAAGTAATCATGATGACTTCCTCTTTCCACTACACAGGAACATTAAATAAAATTAAGTGTTAGGAGAGTCAAACTGGACAATATGTTGTATTCACCCAGTGCATGTCAGAAAGCCAAGAAATTGTTTTCTAGGGAAGGTTGTGGGAATGGCGAGAGTACCAGGGATATTTGTAGGGACAACAAGGTGTGTTGGGTACACCCCAAGGGGCAGCAGAGACGGGGTGTGGTGAAGTGACCACAGTCCCCATTCCCCATCCCCTGTGCCACTGGAGGGGAGGAAGTAGGGAATTTGGGAGTGAATTTGAGCCTGTGAAGAAGGGAGGGGTTGGAAGAAGGTTTTTTTAAGATTTGGTGCAATTTCTTATCACCCTACTCTGCTGAGACTGGTAATAAATTAATTTCCCCCAGTTGTGTTTTTCCTGTGACAGTAACTGGTGAGTGATCTCCCCTTGCCTTCATTGAACCCAAGAGCCTTTCTTTATTTTTCCTCACCCCTGTCCAGCTGGGGAAGAGCCTTGGTGGGCACCTGGTGTCCAGCCAGGGTCAACACAAAGCTCTCAGGAGTTGTTGTATTTAATGACAACACAAGTGCTGGAAGATAAATTAAATTAAGTTCTCCACAGTTCACAGCTCTTTAGGGGAAGGGTGCAAATAAAATGTTCACTAAATAGAATGATCTCATTATTTATTAAATAACTATAGGAATCTTCCTCAGAAATATGCCTTCCCAACATTTTAAGGACAGTCAGTTAACAATTGTTGTTTTTAAGAAAGAAAATTGTGTTCTCATTTGATCTTAGCACTGGTTACATTTTAAGGAAAATGGAATATATAAATAATTTTTTTTATAATCTTATTTTTTTAAATATTTATGAGGTAATACTATGTCATTTATTCACAGATTTAGTTTAACATTTGCAAATGTTTGGGGGGGTTTTGTGACATTTGTGTTAAATTGTATCACTTAATAATTTATATTATTTTTGTAGCAATCTTGAGTCTGAAAATGAATTCTCAAAGTATTTTTCTTTCAAATGGGAGTGGTTTCTTCGTCTCATAAACTTTGTTGAAGAAAATAATTTTACGGATAAATGTCTCCACCTAGAGCTTGCCTAGAAAAAGAATTGCTTAATAAATCATCGTTTTGCACATAGTGTATTTAAAAACCCACATTACAATGATTTATCAATAAAAACTTCCTTTTTGGGGATCCTTCATCATTTTTCTTGAGAGAGGCCATTTTCACAATCCATTCTATACATCAGCTGAGGCATTCAGAGGATTTTCTTAGAGATACGAGGATTTTATATTATAAAAGACATGTGAAAGACAATTTTTATGGTTTGATAATAATAATAATAATAATAGGAGAATAGGGTTTTTTTTTAATTCATTCTGAAACTGTCTCAGGTTTCTCATTTCCTTTCCTTCAAAGTTCTACTCTCTTTTCAGTTTCAAAGCCGGCGGGTAATTAAACCATGGCTCCCAGTTAATAACTCCTCTGACTGCAGCTCTGTAATGCTGCCACTGGATTGTACAATGAGAAATCCCCGAGGAGTCTGTCCCTGTGAGCAGGGAGGTTTGTCTGCAGCCCACTGAGGAGCGAGAGCAGCAGCCCTGCTCTGGCACAGAGACAGAGACTGGAGGCAAGAGGGGGGCTGGCAATCCATAAAATGCCTTGGTTAGGAAAGACTCTTTAGGTGAGACTGTTAGGCAAGGCTGTAAGACTAATTAATTCAACACTTCTGCGTTAATTAATAGAACTATACAGAAAAACATGACAGGTAAGTCAGGAACAGCAGAACTTCACAACCAAAGGCAGTGAAATTCCTCCAAACTTGTCAACACTTTGTACTATAAATAGTCAGAAATTGTAAGTTCTTTAAAACAGTGAATAAATCAAAACTGTGTGCTTTCACCTGGTCATGTCAAAGACTGGTTTTGCTTCCTGGAATAATAGCTCAGAGTATTCTTTTTCTTTTCTTAAATGAATAGTTGTGAGAAATATCGCCCTAAGCTGTGAGCTCAGTTCCCAGACAGCTCATTTCCAGAGTAGCCTTACAAAGTTTGTACTTCTGTTTATAACAAAGTAAATACTCTTTATTTTAACAGCCAAACTATTAGAACTTTCAGATGGAGCAGTGAAACCGAATCAACATGAGAATATGAAAAATGCAACTGGAGTGATGTTAAAAATATCAAATAACTTCCTTGAGCTGACAGACACAGTGGTTATTGCATCAGAAAACTCAGAAAAGGCTTCTGTTGCTTGGATCTGATCCTGGAACCCTCCCTGACCTCCACTGGACACTCCGTTCTTCCAAGTCTCATTTACTGGGATTTAATGAATGACTTTTACTGGAGACAGATGAGACTCACACAGCATAGCTTAGCTTTGCCAGTGTAGACTCCTTATTTAGCTCCATGCCTTCTACAGTGTGACTACTGCTTGGGTATTTCATGATATCCATGTCACATTAAACAAAAATACATTTGGTTTCACCAACTGCCTGTTTAGTTACATCAGGTCTATGAATGGGAGCTGTCTACTCAGGCTATGTAAAAATGTCTGTGTGTTCTTCCCCATGAGGCCCTTAGAGTGGTCTTTTAAGCTGACCTGAATTTTCAGGACATGCATCCTCCAATAGCTTCCTTGATGTTAGAGTTGTTAAGAAAAAATAGCTGTTAAGGCCAGAAAAAAATACGTCCAATGCTCTTAGAGCATACATTGTGTTCAGGTATCTTTTAATTTATTTTTCTCTATAATTTTAAAGATTAATAACCTAGAGATGCCTTATTAATACATGTCATCTTAAAATCTGTTGGGAAAAGGGAACATATTCCCTGTTTCACCCTGTGCTAGTACCTGTTTATTACTTTTTTCCAGTCTTGCTCTGGACTTTGCTTCACTTCATTTTGTCAGATCCTCTGGAGAATCTGAATAAAACCAGCAGCCCAAGTTCACATTCAATTTGCAAGGCACACACTTGTAGCTTGGGAGGACACACAGTCTTGGTATTTTCAGGTGTGGGGTGGTGTTTGCCACTCTCTCCCATTCACAGTAATAAATGGCTTATGGTCCTTTCAGATTAACAATACCATCTCCTAATTAAATCCCCGTTAATATTAAAACCTTGGAATAATATAAAACACTTCTTTTCTTTTATTGTGCACTGGCTTTTTTTTTTTTTTGGTGGAGGAAGATAGGCAAGTACAGCAAGAAATTCATCCTTTTCTAAAACAAATGTAAAGATTTGGAAAAAAATTGTCTTGGACCAAATCAGGAGTTATTATATTAACCTGAGCTGAACTGACTTGACAAGACATGACACTTTCATGCAGGTAAAGTTGTTAAAGTAGAATCACACCAAGAGTTCTTTAGGATGAGGATTTCTAGAATTTACTTTTGCCAGATTTTCACACTCCCATCAAGATTTATACCTCACTGCCATTTGGTGTCTTAGCACTGCAGTGCTCTCAGATAACTACTTTGAGCAGATGAGTTAGGCACACATAACTTTATTCCAAGACATCTTTATACCCACTTTTTCTCTTCTAGGATAAATACAGCGTGGATGTCAGCACACTTCTTGTGATCAACCCATTTGATTTGAGCTGATGGGACCTGGGCAGGGCAAGAGCAACAGTGGCCAACCTCCCTCACACGTGTAAAAGAAACCACCTCCAACAGGGCAGGGAAACAGCTGTGACAGTGCTGGGTTATGGCTGGGCTTGATGATCTCAAAGGTCTTTTCCCACCTAAACCATTCCATGATTTGCATTGCTGTTAGCTTTTCTCCTGTGTTACATGCAGCCTTCATTACCATTTACTTGTTTCAGTCCATTAGCTCTTCTTCTTCACAATAGGCTGTGGATGTACTTCTACCATATTTTCCCAGATCAAAAATCCATTTTTAGCTGTCTTAAAGCTGCATATGATATTCCCTTTCATTACCTGCTGTGCAGTGGTGATATCTCTGGCTCTCCAAAGTGGAACACTTTGGGTACAAACCACAACCTCTTCAGCAAACTGTGAAAATGGCAATTTCTCAAGCAGAGAGCACAATCACAGCCATCTTCCCCAGTGCTGAAGATATCAGTGTCATTCCCTATATACCTATTGAGTTGCTCAGAGACTATTCTGGAGTGAAAACCTGAGCCTGTTTTTGGTCTGCCTGCAGGTACGAGTGAATAAAAGTCAATTTACTCCCTTTATTCTTCAAATTATGCTTGGAAAACATTAGTATCCATTTTGTTCTTTACATCTCTGTCTTTTTGGGAGGGGTTGCTCTGCTGGGAAGTGGGGACAAGTGTCTCTGTCAAGCACACACTCCAGTTGTTTGCGATCAGGAAGGGCTCTCCAGCTCTGCCTTGAATATTTTGCCCAACACCACTCTGCTGAGCACATTATTCTGATGCCATCAAGGACATCACAGCATCTCCAACATGATGTTTACCCTTCATTCAAACACTTTTATGAATGTCTCTTTTCAGGCAACACATTTCTCACGTATTTACCTCACATTTTCTATTGTTGGAGAAGAGTTTATCACCCACCTTGGAGCTCACAATTCATCCCCAGTACCTGCGCCCTTTCTTTTTCAAATCATGTCTTTGTTTCTGTCAGATCCCTGGCTTCTGTCCCAGAAGTTCAATTAAAAATTAACAAACATCCTATTTGCTTTGAGTTTCTCTGCCACTCTGATGCTCCTGCGGTGCTCTCCATGGCTCCTGTAAAAAATTAAACATAACTTGAAGCATTTTCTCATCCCCATCCTCCTGATCATCTGCCAGCCCACCTGCTCAGCACCTTCTCTGCAGGCTGGCAGGCAAACCACAAGGTTTCCCAGTCCCAAGGTTTCCCAATCATCTGGCTTTTTTTCACACACCTTGCTCCAGATGTCCCTGCGCTTTGGCTTTTTGGGGTCCCCAGCTCCTCAGCTGGGGCAGCAAGGAGCTGCAGTCAGGATTTGCCAGGTTCCACAGAAACCTGCCTGAGGCTGGTTCACAGGCTGCTGCCTGCAAATCCCCTTCTCAGTGAGACTTCTGATACTCACTGATGTTCCCTGCTTCCCACAGAGCCAGGCAGCAGGAAAGTGGCAGCAGGCTCTTGGGAAGCAACTCTAAAGCCACATCATGCTTCTGTCCAGTAGGACTCACCAGATTTTCCTCCCTTGAAAAAAAAATCCACTTCAGAGCATAAACTTCCTCTCCCTCTTGTCCCATTGAGACCCTCACATCACCCAGTATTTGAGTGTTGCCTTCTGGAGTGATCTGCCACAATTATTCCCACAGCAGGAACCTCTTAGGTTGCATTTTCTAAAGGATAAAGATGAATTCCTAAATCTTGAAGCAGGGTGGATGGATTCCCACGGTATCACTGAATTAATGACATAAAAGTAGCAATTTTATGAGTGAAGGAGCCCACCAGCCATCTCTGCTAACGTGGACTCAAAGAAGTCAGTGGGATTGCTTTGCCTAAGGCAGCCCATTTTCTGTGGGTGGATACAGGATGTTTGTCTCCAGAGCTGCTAAGCTGAGGCATTTCAGCTGCATTAAATGAATTTTTTAAAAGTGCAGGTGAGCAATGAGAAGGTATTTGGTTCCCAAGGAATATATTACAGAAGAATGTGCTGTTCTGAATTCTGTCTCCTGGCAAGCTCCATGTAAATCAGAAACTACAAATTTTTCTTCTCATTTTGTCTGCTTAGGGGAATATTTGCCACAAATAAGAGGTGAATTGAACTGAACAAAGCTTTGAAAAACAGCCTTTTAAAATAAAATTTTTACATTCAACATGGAATAATACAACCCTGCATCTGTTTTATGGAGTAAAGAATTCTGTGTTAAGCTTCATAACAGCTTGTTAAATGAGACAAGCAGGTATCCAAGGAGATGGGATTGAAAATAAAGGTTTTTTTGAGAAATTTTTCAAGCAGCACAAGTGGGTACCTGCTGTAAAACTTCAAAAGTCCTTTCAAAGGACTCATTAGTACTACACAGGCTGCCTGGCAGTCCACAGCCAGGAAATATGATCATGCATCAGTGGATGTTTTAATAAGGTTAATGATATTATTATTATTTTTTAAAGTAACTATGATAACATAATAATGATAAAGCATTTTTAAAGACACCTGTTAAGTGTGGCTGCCAGTACCACACGAGACACATCTCACCTGTGCTTGAAGGAAAAAAACAATTCATCTATAATGAAAAACTGTCCCAACCGTGCATTAGCAAAGTCTCGATGTAAAAGACAAATTACTCAATTAATAGGCTTGATGTTCATTTAGCCAGGATGTACCAGCACATGATGGTGCTCTCACAGAACAGCTTGGCATAAAAGGAACTTGTGTAAACTCAGTTTAAAAGTGATGTCTACTCGTGATTCCAGAGGTTCCTTTCATACGCTCATTTCTCATCCCATCTCTCCAGAATGTGGTTCCTTCCCCAGTGCTTAACAGGCACAGCTGGAGTGTGAAGAATTAAGGCTCCTCGCTGCCTTCAAGCATGGTAGTGCTAGGAGGGATTACTAATTAGATCATTTGTAGCTCTTCACAGACTCCATCTCTAAGGGACAATTTCTTTCATCACATGTATGTGATTTTTTTCAATTTTGAGCAACCCACAGGTCATCTCTACAGTGAACACCTCTGATTCAATGCACCAGGTAACTTTTTTGCATAGATCTGAAATCAGGATTTCAATTAGAGACTTTAAAAGCACATCAGTGGATGTGCATACTGGAACCTAAACACCTCTGCTTTGCCACTTCATCTTTGCTAAGGCTTCTTCATAGCTCAGAGGTCTCTGTGTAGAGAGCTAAGGAGGAGACAATTGAGCCAAAGACACAGAAATATTCAAAGGAAATACCAAGATCCACAGAAAAATTAATTCTGAGAGTATTTAGCAGTTCAAACAGACTATAATTCTAAAAGAATCATTAAAATCGAGATGATTAAAAACGTGGTTGTGTAAATCCATGTTACTATGTGAATTCTGGATTTTTAAGAGGGTTATAATCTGCCCAGAATTGTGGGGAAGGAGGCAGAGGCTGGGTGCTGTGTCTCCCAAATCCGAAGCTAAAACCAGGGTAAACTTTGCCTATCCACAGTGTTTCCTTCGCAAACACAGCTCAAGGAATATTGACCTCCTGAAGCAAAAGAGGAGCTCTATTTTTTGTGCTGCTTCAGGATAGTTCTCAAATATCTCCAAAATCCTTTGGAAGAAGAACTAGCATCAATCACAAGGACTCTTTTGAATTAGATTGATGTAGACAAATAACACAAGATGTAAGGGCTGTAAAATTTAGAGATCACCAGTTTTGCTAAATATTTTCATATTCTGGATATTTATGTTTAGTTCGTAATAACACCTCAAACTGTTTAGCAATAAATGTCCACCAACCCCTGAGAAAGCAAGCAAGCATTTATCAGGCAGTATTACTGGCTTTTATTTTCTCCTCTCTTTTTGTAAATTAATTAACAGGTCAAAAAAATTGTAAAAAGGGAAAGTTAAGCAGATGAACTATGGAGAACACTTGAAATTGCTTGGAACCTTTGGTGAATAGGCATTTGAGCAGCTATTGTTCGAGAAAAAAAGACAATTATTATAAAATTATGGTTGCTCTCTGAGAATCCTGATTCCTAGGGCCATACCGAAAGAAGCTGGGAATATATGCCTGAAATTCCTGAGCAAGAGCACTGTTAATGCCATGACAGAGACCTTCCTGTCTTTGGCGGGACCCTACAAGGTGCTGATGTGCTGGGTGAAAAGTGAGATGAAGCCCCAGGAAAGCACTGCAGTATTTCATAGAGCATTATTGCCAGGAAATGCCAACTTTGCCTTAAAAAATACATAAATACCTTTAATTTATAACTCTACTTTCCACCACAAGCCATGTTAAAATTAAGAAATAAAAATGAGGAAAAGTTTAGCATTTGCCATGGGGAAGTGGTTTTGAGAAATTATCTTAATAATTTTGCTTTACTTCATGGGATTGTGTTCCTGTCATGAGCTGCCCATCAGGTAGCCAGGGTGTGAAAGAACCCACAAGCACAATTTTCTCCATAAACAAAAATAAACTGCAGTAATTGTTCCACCCAATTGTAATTTTCTACTGAGTGACATAAACGGTGCTGTCATTTCTCTCAGTAGGTCATAATTGCACAGTATTTCATGTGAAATTAAAATGTTGACTTCAATGTCAAGGGTGCTGCATTCATGAGCTAAATAATTGAAATGGTCTTGATTAAGTCTCCAGATGGGAAGGGGACACATTCCTGCCTCTGCAGTCAGGCCTTTCACTGACTGCATTCTCCGGACTGTTTTGCTTCATGCTTTAGCATTAAAAGGAGGCACTTTCACATATGAGTTTTAATTCTTTAAAAAATAAGAATAACTTAGTTGTTGATCCCAAAGCTGCCTGGGACAGATGGACACACGTACAGAGTCAGGCTCTGAACTCGGTCTCTGGTGACAGTGGCAGGACCTGAGGGAATGCCCTGAAGTTGTGTCAGGGGAGGTTTAGGGTGGATATCAGGAAAAGGTTCTTCCGCCAGAGGGTGGCTGGGCACTGAACAGGCTCCCCAGGGCAGTGCTCACAGCACCAGCCTGACAGAGCTCAGGGAGTGTTGGCACAGTGCTCTGGGGCACAGGGTGGGATTGTTGGGGTGCCCTGTGCAAGGCCAGGTGTTGGATGCAATGATTCTTGTTCATTCCTTCCAACTGAGGATATTCTATAACTCTATGCTGTGATTCCAAGCCTTTTAAAGCTCCTTTGAAAGATAAGCCTTCTTCTCTACAAATTAGGGGAGCAATTCCCAGCGATTTACATGGAAAATGGAACAGGCACAGAGCTCAGACAGGCAGGCACAAAACATGTCCTGAAATCACCATTTCTGCACTCAGGCAAGCAAGGGCTTGAGCTTCTCCTGCTGTCTGAGGGAACGAGGCTGGCAGCCCCTCCAGAGCGTGCTGAGATCAATTCCAGACTTTCCTCTCACTTGGAAAGCCTCTGTCCAAACCCACTAAGCACTGATTTGTCTGGTTATTGTTCATCATCTGGGCTCGACAGAAAAGATCACTTCTCTAATTCCTGTGATTTCCAGTGTGGAGAAGCAGGGTGAGGAGTCAGACAAACCAGAGTGAGCAAAGACCCACAATTCGTACTATGGCCAAATGAGGAGCAAACTCAGAGTGCTGTGCTCAACTCAGAGTTGCACCCAGCTCCAATTGTTTTGTTTTATTGAAAGGGACATGTTTGCAGTGTTTGTTTTTTTCTCAAGTAAAGCACTCAGCCAACAGCTTGTTTCTTTAATACTTGTGGAATTGTTTATGTATTAGCAAAAGTATAAACTAAAGATACAGTGGGAAGAAAATCACAGAGCTGCTAGATAAATTGCTGGGTAAAAAAGTCCATTAATAATTCAGGCAATGGGACTCAAATTTTCTTAAAACTTGTTTCTTTTTTTCATAAGGGGAGGAAAATGAGTTTCATACGAACAAAATCCAACTAACAGCAGTAGTGGGCAATTTTGAATGTGGGAAATGACAAATGTTGAGACTGACAGGTAGCACTGGGAAAAAAAGGCTCTGAGTTCAAATACTGTGCTGAAGAAAGATGAATGTTAACATTATGAGAAAAACAGGATAACCACTGTATAGCAAATACTCACCTTGGCTTTAATCCAGTGTATCAAATAAACACGGCAAAGAGTTCACAGGCAAAATAACTCTACAATAAGCTTTTGTTAGTTAGATAATTAGTGATTCAGACAATATTTCCTGAAAGAAGACCTTCACATCTTCAGTCTGCAGATGTGGAGCTGAATCTAGTGAGTTTGGAGCCGTATTAATTTATTTTTCAACAAGCATCTGCTGGAGCTGGGGTGAGGGGACTCAGAGCATCATCATGTTGATGGCTCAGACTGGAAGCTAATGAGAAAACTTTCTCTTATAGGAGTCTCACTTGATGATTCTCCCCTGTGTTATGGCAGTATTTTACCTGATCATAATACATTTATTTTGCCTAATAATAATAACAATTACTGCTTCTGCACCTGCTCTCTGTTTCAGGGAGCTGGTAAAAATTATGAAGGAAAAATGTCTATTTTAATGGAGGAGCAGTCATATTCCAATAGACATGAGAGCTTCTTGTGCAGGTCAGCACATCATCATGCTAAATGTCATGTGCCAGGAGTGGAAAGAGTTCTTTACTCCCATAAATTTTATGGCTGTAACATTTGTCAGCAAAATAACTGGTAGAAAACCAGGTGTCTTTTCTTCCATCTCCCTAGGCCTATCTCCTGCCCTTTTAATAATATCCAGTGTTTAGAGCTTTACATGCCTCTCTCTGTCCTTCACTGATTACACAGTTCATGATCTCCATATACAAAGGTGCTAAGAATAAAAGTAGGTTAAATCCGAAATTAAATGCATTTCAGAAAAAAGTTTATTTCGATATGTTTTATTTAATTGAGAGCAGATTAAACCATGTATTATAAAGGACTAGAATGCTTTGTAAGCTGCAAGAAGAATAATTCCTTTTTTAACACATTTTTTTTTCTTTCTCTCTTCCATGAACAATTAATGAATTGCAGAGCTTACCGTGTTATTATTATTCAAATCTTCTTGAGAAAGATATTGAGATTAGAGAAGATGGATGAGACAGAAATGTCTGCCTTTTTTAGTCACCCAAAGTTAATTAAAATAAACCGGACATGCTATCTGCCACCCAAAGTGTGGTATGAAAACAAGACTAATGGTAACACAGACAAATTGGCTTGTCTTGCTAAAACTCCTTAGGGTTAATTAAAAATCATCTTACTCTTTGATGAGAGCTCCCTCAGAGATGAGTACTTTCCTCCTCATTCCTAGCACACGTTTTCTGACGATTTATGATAAGATTTTGGATAACTAAACAAGAAAGCTGAGATTTTTATCAAAGAAAGGGCAGCTTTTGCTTAGAGGAAAGAGTAGGACAGAGCCCAAGGTGCTCAGAGAAGGGAAGAGACAAAGCTACAGCAGCCTGAGGCAAAAACCTGTGGAAATGTAAACCTGCCATATTCAAACCAGCTGGCCCTGGTGCTGGAGCAACCTGGATCTCAGTGGGAGAGGGTCCATGGCAGGGGGGTTGGAACTAGAAGATCTTTCAACTCAAACTGTTCTATAATTCTAGAGGTACTAATTCTAGAGGTATTTTTCCATTCCTTTTTGATCTCCCTGACAGTATAGTAGTGCATATGGCACACCACAGAGAAAGGGAGGTGGGTGATCATGACTCTCTTTAGGCAAAGTGCAGTGGCTGCTACATCATTTTGGAAATGTTTTCAACCACAAAGATGATGGGAAAGTGGCCTCACTGCCCAATTAGACATCCGTGGCAGGAGCCAGAACTGCTCAGCCAAAAAACTGTTGTTTGCTCTGGAAGCATGTCCATGTGTCCATCTAAATCATCACCTGTTGTGGGCAGGATAATGATGTTTAAATTACCCTGACAGGTGTCTGTTTAATGTGATTAGAAAGGCCTCAGTGAAGACTGTGCAGAACCACCCGAGGTGCCTGGTTTTATGTTGCATCACCACTCTATTCGGGAAGGGTCCCTGAATATTTCGCAAACCTCACACCTTTTTTCTGCAATCTGATACAAGTGTTTCTCTTCCTACCTTGCACAGGGTATAGCAAAACCTCTTCTGCCTTGTATTTAGAGCTGCACGCAATGGAGGATTGTTTTTCTACCGACTGAGGAAGGTAGAACCAAAGACTTCGCCAATTTACAGTAAAAGAGAAGCTCAAGAATCCCTTCTATGTGATACCTGCTCAAGTTCTTATTCCAGTTCTTAAAAAGCACCAAAAAAAAAAACCCCAGACACAGGAGTCTGACTGCAGGGACTCTGATGCTGTGTGAAAGGGGAGTTTAAATCCAAAGGTAACATCCAGGACCTGACATGATGGTTCTCCTGTGAGCATATTCCAGAATAAGATTTACCTTTATCCTACTCATATTGTTAACCAGATATATTACACAACCTTCCATAAATCAGCTGTCTTCCCCTTAAACTATTGGCAAATATAGATATGTAACTCACCATTGCAGAAGATCTTAAGGATCACTTCATGTGTAATATCTGACAAGAATGCATGTTTATATGCCCAGTGATATTAGCATTATTATATCTCAGTTAACACGGCTCTTGAAGAAAGTCAAAATTCACTCTTCAGGCCTTATAAAAAGCTCAGGTACTGAGGATGAATGTAGAGCTTCCTAATGAAGACTAATTTTTCTCATTTGCTGAATGTGTACTGCATTATATGACAAGACAGGATAGTTTGTTCATCAAGGCTGCTGCCAGAAATATTACTAAAACCTCTTGGCACAAGTTTTTTTTTCTCCACAGTGGCCTTAGAAGACCAATCTGACTGAACAATATTCCTAGTGAAAAAAGTCATGCTTCAAATTTTAAGGCTAGATCACTTCATATCTGGATTGAGCAGAGGTCTCTTCATCTTGCAGATAGCATAACAAAATATGTGGAGGTGTTTATTGATTTGAGTGTTCATTGTTGTGACTTTTAAAGTGTTTGTTCCTTGAGAGACTCAGATCATCCAGGTTTGTCTCTTGAATTTGATCCTCAGACTGTGTCACTGTGGCTGCTTTTTGGAAAGCCTCATTATCTTCCCAAACAAACGTGTTTAAGCTCCATCTACATATGACTGATGGCACTCGAGTGAAGCTGTATCCACCACCCCCAGAAAACTTCACAAATCAATCTTGCTGTAATTTTAGCATACTGCTTCCTCATTGAATTTTGGAAATCTGTTAGTCTGAATGAAGGAGACTTCATTATCACTGAGAAGAGTAAGTCAATGATACACATGAACTTCATTCATAACAAAGCCAATTGCTGATGAAGAGGAACTGAACTAGAGATGATTAATTCTTTTCCAGCAGCTATTTTTGGCAGACATGACAATTATTCATACCAAAGAGCTACCATTTTTGCCTTATTTAATTAATCTTAAGTCATGTACAGGGAAAATTCGGAGTCCAGTGAAACCAGCTAGAGGATGCTGTTTAAAATGGTCCTGCCTGCGGGCACAGCTATTCATCTTTGCAGTTATGCAACTCATGTCATTTTTCATACTTGGCATTGCAATTTATTTTCCTTTTGTTGTTTAATCAATTTTCAGTTAAACAGACCCTTTTTACAATCCGGAAACAAAACTCCTCTGAGATGGTAAGAACTCTAAAAATATACAATAAGGTGTGAGCAGCCTCCTGAGGTGAGCAGCTTATATTTTAAACGGAGAAGTCTTTGTGAATCTCACTTCCAAAAGGAGAGTAAATCCAGAATGACAATCTATCAGTGTCCTGTGGGGTTTTTTACAGATATTACTTCTAACCCTATGGCAACAGGTCAAATTGGACAGCAGATCTAAATCACCCCAACCTAATCACCCCACGCTGATAGTGCTTTGAGTTGAAGTTGCAATTACAGGCAAAATAAAGCAGTTTCTCCTTTCCCTGCTGGCCATTGCTTGTGCAATTCATTTATTCCTTTTTACACTCTTAGCCCTTGCTAACAGATTTCCCCCTTGGTTCTCCTTCTGTTGCCAGCAAGTGTTTGACAAAACAGAAGTCAATCTCCCGATTATATACAGATCTGGATTTATTTTTGGCTCTGATAAAAATCTCTTCAGAAAGGTCAGATTGTTCAAAATCCTCAATTTTTGATAGTCATTGGATTTATTCTAAACTCTTCTGTGTGTTCTTTATATCTGATGCTAAAAAAGTAGTGTTACAATTCTGCTGAGCATAAAAAAAAAAAGTGCACAAAAGCCTCTTGGAACCATGTTTTTGATCCTTGATTGTCAATCTCCAGTATTAAAAATTCCATTGGAAATCCAAAGAGATGTCTTCATATATATTAAATCACCAGTTTTATGCTGGAAGTTGGCCCAGAAATTGGAAAGAAAAGGCAGACCCCATGTTAACCTCTCAAATTGCTTTTTTTTTTATTTTGAGGATTTTTTTAAAACACATTTTAAAAAAGAAATGATAAAATATACCATGCAGGACTGTAGGTGGAGGAAAAGTAATAAATAATTCAGCACCAGAGAAAGAAAATCAAGTGTAGAAAGTCCTGAGGGCATTTTGTTATAAAGCAGTTGGCTATTGCAAGGGTGAACAACACACAAGGGGTGCAATTAGAAGAACTGGCAAGCAGCCCTTCCTCTTTGCAGGTTTTGCACTCTCAACTCACTGATGAATTCCATGGATGGTTCCAGGTAAAGCTGAGTGTTTCCTTCATGGATTGTGTCCCACAATTCCTGTGCCATTTCTGTGCTGTGCTGGTATCTCAGGTACCTCACATTTGATCCACTGAAAGGAAGCTCTGTGGGATGAGAGCCCAGCATGGAGCCTAATCACATCCATTTCATATGTAAGGAGAGAAATTCAAAGCCAAATCTGTACCTCAGCTGCTTTTTTTTTTTTTTTTAATTCCTCTTTAATAAAATAAAAGTTACCCAATATGTTTAACATGAAGTGCATTAGTTGCCTCTTGACTGTACTTCTTTGTGAGAGGAAGGATTTGCCCTCTGTGTAGCCCATTAAGACTTTTTAGGTTTAGAAATGGAAAAAAAATCGATTGGAAGTGAAAAAAATGGGAGTGTAAGAGAATATATTCCCCATTTGTTATGATCCAGCAGAGTAACCACAAGTCCTATCCAGACAGCAAGAACCATTCATGGCATCTTGAGCTGAACAGGAAAGGACAATAACTTTGTCATTTTCCTTGCCAGGAAACCCTCTTCTCTTCTTTTCAGGACACTCTAAATTCAAGAATTCCCATAAGGATTCTACAAATGCCATGAGGACAAAATTTGTTCCTTCCCATTCTTCGTGCTGATGCATTTGGCAGTGCCAGGCAGAAGGTCAGTGAGGCTGAAAGTCTCCAAGAACCAAAGCAGGACAAGAACCAAGTGCCAGGGAGCCTGCACCTAAAATAGCACTCCTCTCTATATTTTATCTTTATCTATATATTCCAGCTGGGGTGGCCACAAAAAACAAAGAACACAGAAGAAATAGGTGGGAAATAAAAATGAAAACTGGAGGGATTTTTGGTTTGTTGGGGATTTTTGAAAAGGAGGGTGGGAGAAACCAACTGTTGAAAATCTGAAGAATTGTTCCAACTGATTTTTTTTTCATCAAGAACATGCATTGTACTTTAATCAGCCCAACTCTATATTTTAAAAATTCTTTATTAGCCTAAGATTCTTAGAGGAAAGAGAAGAAAAAAAAAAAGACTGAGCATATGAGAAGGACTGAGTTGAGAACCAGATGGCTTCTGCAGGACTGAATAGATTGAAAAATGCGCTGGGAGTGAACAGATCCATAGAATAGGCAAGAAGTTTGAGAGTTCTTCTGAAAGAACACAACAGCCATGATTCCAAACACTTTCAGGGTTTTTATTACAACATGTAATTGACTGAAACATATCATGATTTATTTCACAATGCTTTATAGTCAGTACATTTTCTGAAATTACACAGGAATGGAAATAAAACAAACATCCTTTTAGATTGAAACATGGCATTTACTTCAAGAACCAATTAAAGCTTACATTTAAAATATTTTCAGTTAAAGTTATACTTTCCTAAAGGGAAATTTCTCCTCTAGAATGTCATTATTTACTAATGGGGTTTCATATTTAAATAAAAAACAAAATAGCTTTTTAGCATTTTGTTTTTCCCTCCAGCATCTACAGGTTTAATACTATTTATTTTCATCTCCTTATTTTGCTTTTGAGAAAGAAGAGAAGACAGGGATGAAAATAGAGAAGCAAAGTAGAAAACGTAAAATATTAAACTGAACTGGTTCACATTTCTGGGGAATTAAAATACTTCCACAAGGAAAAACTTCACAGAAGAGTGTAGGAAACTACTAAAGGACATTTAAAAAAAGCTATTATTATGTTCTTTCCAAAGATTTTAGTTTTAATATTGTGGACCAATAGTTACAAAAACAGTTATAAAAGCTTGGAAAATATGAAAGGCTGTGGGTAGTAAAAGTATTTTCACTGGGTTGGCATATGGCTTTCCCCTTCTGTACAGCTAGAAGCATGGTCATGTGAAGAACAGCAGCAATAAGAAAACCCCAGGGGACCTCCTTGCGTGCCTGTTTTTGTGCCCTGTTGGGAAGAAAAGTGTGATTTTTATCCATTTCTCCTTTTACTTTGTCTGTGTGAAGTTCAGTCTCTAAAGATTTGTTTCTGCTTAATTACTGCTGCATCAACACTGCGAGTTTTTGCTGGAATGGCCATTTCTGGACTGCACTCTGCATTTCTACCTCTAATTCTTGAAGACAATTGTCAAAGATGTTCTCATTTGAAGCCTAAGCACAAGCGCACCATGTCTTAAATAAAAAGAGATTTTTACCATCAAAGAGAAACAAAGAGAATTTCATATCTGCCATGCCTCTAAAGCTGAATCACATCTTTTATGAGAGCAGGGAAAGTTTAACATCAGCTTTTGAGAGCTTTAAGGACAAAAAGACATTGATATGGCCCCTTATCCAGGGGTGAATTTTCTTCTTATCTCAGCACTGTCTATAAAAATAAACAAAACTGAAACATGAAACAGAAAAGCAATGAAGAAGAAAATTGTTGCTTTTGAACAACAAATAAGTAAGCACACACTATTACACGTAATAAATTAACACTAGTGTCAATGAAAAATAAAAATAACTTTTTCAAAGGACAGCTTGTCATGTTCTCATGACTCAGAGATTGTTTGTTTTTCCCCTTTCTACTCCCCCCCTTAATTAATACATTTGCTTCCAAATAGGATCCGAGCATTAGGAAAATGTCACACCATATGTGTGTTTATTTTTGCTCAAGTAATTATCGTGGTGTAAGATCTCTCTTTTCCTTTCTCCGCTTGCTGAGACAGAATGTTCCTTCGGAGGATAGAACAGCCTCAAAGCAGCTGCTCCGACATCTGAGGCAGAGAAAAAGTCAAATCTTCATCCTCTCATCCTTGTGCATGCAACGACCTTTGTGGGGGACTGAAGAGTCCTTCCTTCAGGTGGTCTCTCCACAGGATTTGGAGGGCTCTGCCTCTGGCAGCGGGTGTAAAGTGGGTTCCTGTGGTGGGATGCAAAGCCCCAACATGACAAACAGCGTCCCTGAGATGCCTCTGCAAGGAAAGTATCTTTGCTGGCAGCCCAGGCACGTGAGCACGGCGAGCTGTGGCACTGGCTGCTCTTTTGGAGAAAAAGCTGCTGGGATTTTGGCAATAATTGTACCCAAGCAACCAGGGTAACTTGGAGCTAAACCACTGCAACTAGCCAAAACTGCCCTCTTGGACTGGGATGGTCCCTTAATATTCCTGGGGTGGAATTTTCTTCTTCATTGGTGAATATTTCTTTTTCATCCAGCAGTGTGTTCTGATGTTTTCTGAGTGGTCTGGCATTTTCTATTTTTATTTCTGTCATTGTAATCTTACTGCAGTTACTAACTGCAGTTACTAAATATCACACTCTGGATTTGTTGTCCATAAAGCAGAAATCTCTCTCCCAGTAGAAAGAGGTCATGTAGAAAGCCCCTAGGATTTTCTTACTGCTGTTGGTTTTTACCTGATCACATCAAGGTAGTGCCAAACATGGAAAATATCTTGTGTAGAAGGATATGATGGGACACTTCTGTGATTCTAGACATAAAGGGAAATACTCTTGATATCAAGTTGGACATTCGGATGCTGGGTGATTTTAAAGGTCTTCAGAATATCTGCAATGATTTCAAAATTTTGTTCTTTCACATCTACAATTCTTCCAATTCCATTTTCAACAAATTTACATTTTCAGAGCTGAGAAAGCAGCAAGAGACTTCAGAAATAAAAGTCAAAAACTCTTCAGTCAGAGCCACTTATTTTATGAACAGGAATGAATAGTAAGAGAGGTGGGGAAGGGAAGGACCAAAGAACATTCCTTTCCCTTTAAAACATAGATAAAGAGTTCTTCTAACAAAAAAAAAAAAAAAAAAAAAAAAAAAAAAAAAAAAAAAACGAAAAAAAACACAAAACAACTGCAGAGAGGCTTCAGTACTCTGGTTATAGATTAAAATATGATCTTGTCATTTCTGTATCTAGAACTAAACTTGCAGGATGCTGCTCTCCATTTGGGTTTTCATTCTATTTTCCTAAAGCTACTGTTGATTTTAGTACAGTATATCATGATGCTGGGAAGCAGAATTTTGACTTAAGGTCATTTTCACTCTCATACCTATTTACCCACACTATGGCATAGCTAATGTGAGGTTTCTCTCTGAAGGAGATTTTATTACTTTGTTTTCATGAGTAAAGGAATGAGAGTTTTAATATAGCCGGTCCAGAGTTTTCTACTCAGTGGTTTTAAAGTGTTGTATATATAACAAAATTCTCTATACTTATTTATCTGTCTCAGTGTTCATTTCCTTGATGTCAAGACTCAAAAGTCCTAATATTACTGTAATCTATTTTCCATTATTTGGGGTTCCTGAGAAAGAATAAAAAAACCAAAACAACAAAACAAGTATACACAAGAAACTACCTTGGGTGGTAGGTTCTTTGTTCTGGCACTGGATTTTGGGGGAGGAAGGGGTCATCTGTCAATCTTCAGTGTTCAAGGCCAGTTTGGATGGGGCTTTGAGAAACGTGGTCTAGTGTAAAGTGTTTCTGTCCATGCAAGGAGGTTGCAACAAGATGATTTTTAAAGTCCCTTCCAACCCAACACATTCTGTGATTCACAGTCTTGCTTTCCCTTTCATCCTTCCATGACACCTGAGTTTAAATCAAGCACAAAACTATAAGCAACAGCACACCACTTATGTAGCAGCCGATAAACAAAAGCAGTATTTCCCAGATAATTTCAAATCTCTCTGACTGATCAGTAGTTGGAAAAATCAAACTCTGAGCATGTTTTGAACGAGCACAGATGCTTTTCATATTTAATGAAGAAAGAAAACTGTTCTCAGACTGTTTCATTGACCTCTCTCAATCTGGGTCACTAATCATCTTTAAGCATTCCATGTAGTTTGAATAAATCTGGATGTTCTGCAATAATCCAAGATCAATCAATGTAAATAAAGCATTTCATCCAGATGTGTCCTGGGAAGAACTTTTCTTGAGGAATGTGGAACATTTGGGATTCAAACTGCAAAGGGTTCTTCAACCTGAGAATTTAAATCAAGACTTACCTGCACCCTAATGTTATTTGAAGTGATTAAAAAGTCTATGAAAGGCAATATAAATAATCCCATATACTCACTCAAGCACTGTGTTTTTTATAGTGGGCTTACCAGCTTGGCATAAAATGTAAGCAAAACAAAAAGTAGGTGAAATTTGTTACTTTTTTTTGCTTTAACATAAACTCAAAGACTTCAATCTTGCTAGAATTTATGCATGCACTTATCTATAAGCACACGAATAATCCTCTTTATTTCTGCAGCAATACTCATCTGCTTAAACTAAGCTTTAAAGACTTCCCACAGAAGCCATTTCCAAGCACATTTCAGAAGTTGTGTCATGAGCAGTGTAACTTACATTTAATTATAAGGGAATTGTATTGCTTCTCTCAGAGATGAAGCTGATGCTCTGCACTCCAGGGAAAACAACCAATGTACAAATTGATTTATTTATTTTTGAATGCTCTGTTGGCACCCACCAAATCTCCGAAAATTTCAGAGTTGGCACATGTAGCCTGAAATCCACAAGGCAAAGATGTGGGAGTATTCCCCAGCAAACATGGAGTGCCAAACAGAGGTTTTGGACCAGGGAAGAATTAGACAGCATATCAGCTTGAGCTAGATTCAAAAACTCTCTCATCTGCTTCTCCAGCCTGCTTTACAAACAAATGAAATCCATGCCCACACTGGGTAAGAATGAGGTTTGTCCCTGTTAACAGCAGTGAACTGATTACCAGAACCAGGTTCTGCATGAATGTGACCGTCCTTCTTCACCAATATAAAGAAGGCAGCTTCAAAGTATTAAACTACTGAAATGATTTATAACATCCTGCCAATTTAAGTGAGATAAGGATTTGACTCTTAAAACCATTCTAGCTTGCATGCAATAAAATCACACAGTACACCCAAAGTTCAGCATGCTCCTACAGTGCATCCAAAGTGTCTGCTTGGTCTGTGGGGTGAACTAAGCACAGCCACAGGGCTAGGGCTGTAAACCTGGCCTGAACTAACTAGACTGAGAGCACCTCACTTTGTCTTTTGCATGTGCTTTTACTCACAGAGCCACAGCTTTGTTCAGCACAACAGTGGGATCAGTAATGCAGTGACACCAAGCAAGAAACCCCTGAAAGTGTCTTTGCACACACAGCCACCAGAGGAGGTCCTCAGGAGAACCACAGAATCACAAAACAGTTTGGTTTGGAAGGGACCTTAAAGATCAGCCGGTTCCAACCCCCTGCCATGGACAGGGGACACCTTCCACTATCCCAGGCTACTCCAAGTGCTGTCCAGCCTGGACTTGGACACTTCCAGGGGTGGCCTGTGAAAGGGAGGTGTTGTCTTGCACCCACAATATTGCACATTCCCAATCATGAACAACCGGCCAACAGAATAAAAAACTAGTGAACAAGCCAGAGCATTTTGCCCATTTCTCTTTCTTTATATCAAGAGACCTCCAAGTTTGTCCCAAGAAGTGCTTCCAGCACAGACAGCTCTCTCTCCAGCTCTCGCATCCGGCAACAAAGCACGGGGAAGGTGCTTTGAGCAAAGGTTTTTCACCACTTTTTTATTTTTCTTTTTTTTTTTTTTTTGGGTGGGGGAGGAGTTTTTTCACCATTTTTTTACTGGTTTGCAGGTCAGTATATTCATTTTGCTAGGCATGCAGGTCAATATGTGGTAATTCCAAGATGACTGAGAGGACGCTGGCTTTTCTAACTGCTTGCCAATGGTCCTGGACCTGTCAACTAAAAGATTTGACCCAGGAGGAATAAATATTGACAGGTTCACCTGTAGAGGCTTGTACAATGACAGAAGTCTCCTTCTTCACATCAGTCTTCAATACACAGGTCTAGAAAGTCACCCCTATTTCCAAAGTTTATTTTCCTAGCTTATTAGAGCAAGATTCATATTTCAATTGCTCTTCTTTATTAAAAATGAATAATTCCTAAATGCATATTGGTGTGACGATAGAAGCCATATGGAATTTCATGTGAAATATTTATAACTTCCTCTCTCTCTCTTATTCTCGTTTCTAACAGAATAGAGAGAAATGGAGAGCTGGGGAGAAAAAAAAATGTATCCTCAAAAATGGCATGTGCTCAACATCAAAACATTTTAATTGAACTTCACATTACAAAAATCCAGATGGTCCATGTTCTGTTCAAGCCTCAGGGGGACTGCAACATGTTGCCATGTGTAAGATGCATCATCCCCTTCCTCTTCCTAGTTGTACAGAGGACTTTCAGCCAAGATACCACAGGCTGGTGAAATCTGAGTTTTACAGTCTCTTAGGGATTTGGGGAGATTTCAGGGAATGCTTGAAGGATTTGGGACTATTGTCCCCTCTTTCTTGCACACTGAATCCATGCAATCTAAAAATCACTCACTGTCTGGTTGAGGGAAGGGATCTAGACTTCAGTGGAAGAAGAGCTGACCTGTCTGACCTTCAGCTGGAGAAAATCACTTCCATAAACACACCACATGTGGATCTGGCCCAATTTACAGCCACCCAGGATCCCACCAAGGATGGGCAAGTACTTGTGCCACTCCTTCTGGTTCAGAGTTTTGCCTTTGAAAAGTGATTTTGTTGTCCTGTTTCAGCCTGGCATCATCCTGCCTTGATGACCTAAAACGTAAATATTTCTCTACTCCCCAGTTGTGGTAAACCCCAAAACCAGTGCACCTGGTGCTGTGCCACTGAGACATTTCTCAGTGAATGAACCTTTTCAGATCTTCCATTACTTATATGGACTTAACCCACTGTTCTTGAAGCTCAAATGGCAAAATTGGTGGTAATTCAGTTACACTGCATAGCAGTTCCACTTACATAAGCATTGCCATCTTTTTTTGTGAGATTGATCTCAAATTAAATCAGATCTGGTTGTATTGAAATTTCAAGCAACCCTCACCATTCCTCAGGAGACCATCACCTCCCACAGATTTTCTTATCTTCTTCTTAAAAACAAGTTTTTATGCCTTGAATCACAAGACAGGCCATAAAGTGCAAGTTCCTGACTCCTTCTGAGGAGCAGAAGGAAGGTGGGCATGAGGTTTGTGACCCAAAATTAATCAAAACAATATTCAGTCTCTTCTGATCTTTGCCTGTGATCACTTTAGGTCTACAAATAAGATAAATTGCAAATGCAAGGTTTGGTTCCCATGAACATTGGCATCAGACACACCAAGCTCTTGTAGCTGCCAGCTTGTATAAAAAATGACAGAACATTTTAACAAGTGACTGAGCATGCTGCAAAGGGATCTGGATTGGCAGGTTGATGTGTTGAGAGTGATGGGTGGGGAAGATTTTGAATTGAAAATAAATTAACTTCACTAGTGCAGGAGGAAGTTTTATGCTTTCAGGCACAGCTGAAAAAAAAAAAATATAGGTAGACTGAAACTAACCTGAATCCAACACCATTTGTGTTTGACCATCATCAAGGTGAAATTGCTGCAAATAGCTACCAAGAAACAAGTTTTCATGATTTTTGCTTTTTACTTCAATGATACAAAAAGGAAAATTCTAAACAAAGCGTCAAATAAAATTTAGTGATATTGTCTTAGCTTGAGCAGCACACAAGAAAAGCAGGTTTTGAGGCTGCACTTTTTCCTTGCAGGCTGCCCTTTCCACTAGGACTTTAGGGACATTTCACCTTTGTCCCCTCAATATTTACATTTTTACAGCACTTGCTGGAGCTGTTGCTAATTGAGCAGAAGAGTGAGCTGGGGCAGGGTCCTCCTGCGGTGCTGGGGTAAGGAGATAAAGGGTAAAACATATTAAATATAAGGAGGGGATCATGCAAGGGAAGGAAGTGACAAGAATGACTTGAGGAGAAGGAAAATATATTCTCTGCCATCTTTTAGAAAAGGAAAGAGAGAATGGTGCCCAAAGAGGGAGCCAAGTCCTCAGTGAGACTCTGCAGACAATGTTTGTTGTGAAAAAGGACTGGTTTTGGTGCCAGCAATCCTATATGGAGGATGTATGGATAAAAGGAACTTGATCCTTACCTTTTTTTAATGTCAGAAGGTGGATTAGATAACTGATCTCCAATTTTAAAAATACATGTCAAACGACACTTAATATCATCATGCTAAATTTTAAAATAAAACTGTGACCATAACAATAATTATAATGTGACAGAACTGTCATGGCATACTTCACCCAAAACACTGTCCTGGTCCTCCTGCACACCCCCAGCCTGAGGCAAACGTACAGAAAATTGATTTAGCTTTGCTCACAGGGACAGAGGGTTAACAGAAGTTACATTATTTCTCACAGCACATGGCAAATTGCTGCAGCCCAGTGATGCACAGCAGCCCAGGACAGCACATCCTCTGTGCCTGGAGGTGTGCTGGGCCATGGAATAATGGCCCAAGTCCTCAGCTCTGAGACACACAGAGCAGAGCAGGGAAAAACACATGAGGCAGAAATGGATGCTGGAAAAAGTGGAAAGAAAAGGGATAGATTAAGTGACACCACAAATTTTTCCCACACTCAGTCTTGAGAACCTGCAAGTGCAGTTGAGACCAAATTAATTCACAGAGTAAATCCACAGAGGTCACTGCCACTCCCAGTATCTGATCTCAGCAGTTTGCTCTGCATTGCAGGGGTTCCTGAGGGCCCCTGGGCTGCTGGTCAACCACTTGGAGATATGTGATATTTGCTCAACACTTAGCTAATCCTACTCTCTTTGTTGGTTTTCTGCTGCACCTGATTCCTCTGTATGATTCAGGAGTGATCAAAGAATTTTTTATTTACTTATGTTCATGGTATTGTGGATAAATTATTGCTATTTTCCTGATTGTTTGTATGAAAAATTAGTTCACCTATTACAGCATCAACACTATAAACACATACAAAATATGAATACATACACTATAAAACCCACCCCACCCCGAATATGTGTCCATGGATACCTGGAATTTGAACTGTAAATTAAGCCACCATGACAGAATTTGAGACAAGATGAAGGTGGTACTGCTGTCCAAGTATCATCTCAGACCTGGGGGAGGTTAGTGAAGCTGGAGGAGAAGAATATGCCTCTGGTGGTGCACACAAAGAATGCAGAATTTATGGGCCACGAGGGAAGCAACTGAGCTGAAATCAGTTTGGATTGGGTAAAAGGTTATTCTGTCAAGGGGAGACCACAGCCCCCCAGCTCAAGACAAGAAACACATCAACTCAAAAAAAAAAAAGAGGAAGACTGAGCAAGGAGCAAAGTAGCATTGGAAGTGAGGAATTAACTTAACCAAAAGAATAAGAGAACTGTGTAGCTAATGAGCATCAATTCCTTTATTTTCTAAAATGTATAAACAGCAAAAAGTTTTAAACTACCTCATGACCCCCTGCCAAACCAAGAAGTCCAGGGTGAAAAAGGACCAACTGGACACCACTGGATCCACAGGTGCTGGCTACCTTCTACTTGATATGTCTCTCTCATTCTCTTTTCTCCCCCTCTTTTCTATTTCTTTCTATCTCTCTACCTCACACTTGCTGTTAAATAAAATCCATATCAGTGACTTCCAGACATAGTCTCATCTGCACCTTCCAGCAGAGGGATCTGTCAATTAACAATACCCCTCATAGTTCATTTAAAAAAAGGACAATGATGAAACTGGTTTATTTTGGAAGGGACATTTCAAAGTCATCAAATCCAAGCCCCAACAAGGAGCAGGGACATCTGCAATCAGGCCAAGTTCCTCAGAGTCCCATTCAACCTGGCCTTGAATGTTTCCAAGGATAGGGAACGCATCACCTCTCTGGGCAAGCTGTGCCAGTGTTCCACCACCCTATTTGTCAAAACCTTTTTCCTTATATCTAATCTAAATCAATCCTCTGTCAGCTTAAAGCTTCTTGCCCTATTCCAACAGGCCCATAAAAAATTGTGCCCCATAACTCCGTTATAAGGTTAACATGTTTGTTTTCCTCTCTCTGTCTGCTTTTCCCATCTGGTTTGGCACCACTATTTATGTCCTTTTAACAGCCACCCTCCTCCCTCTCTGTGCTGAATGGATTTTCAGGCTGGAAATGTAAACAAACCCACTGTAAAGCACAGTGAACACTGCCACAGCACCACAGGTCTCCCCAAACTGAGAAGAACTTCCTCAAAAGGCAGGTGCCATATGGAGCACATTTATCTCCTGGTGCTGCAATCTTTGCCTCCAAAAGACAGGGCCTTGGAAAACATGAGCTGTTCTCAGACATACTTTCCTGTTCAATACACAGACATATCACTACATTCAAGTCCAAGTGTAAGCTTTAGGTAAGGGTAGCAGCAGCAGGACTGCTGAGGAACCCTAACAGGACGAGGCATTCTGCTCCCAAAAGCAGAATGAAAGGCTTGACTGGCAGCACTGAAAGGCAGGCTGCTGATTTGGTACAAGCTGCCTGATGAGCAAAAGCCAAAAATATCCCAGTTATTAATAATAATGAATCACGGGGAGAAGAGTGAGAGGGCACTGGCTCCTCAACTGTTTGCACAAGTCACACTCACTACTAGTAGGGAAAAATAAGCAGAAAGTCAGAGGAAACAGGGAAAAGCAGAAGGGAGAAGCAAACATGGCAACTAGATTTTAAGGGCTTTAACTGAGGAAGTGGTGTCCTAAGGTTTGTTGTCCTGGACCTGGCCTGGCTATAGCAGAGCATGCCTGTGCAATAATTAGCTGGATGACATCTTTTCCCTCCCAGCTTGCTGCCAAAAGGCTGCAGACTCCTGAGGCCAGGCCTTCTTGATCAGAATGTCGGACTTGCTGCATGGTCCGAGCTGCACACGTTTCAGTGCAGCTGCCCCTCTGGCTTCCAAGGGCTGAAGGAACTCCTCAAGGGATCCACAGAGGCCACACTGAACCCACATTAGCCCTGAAAGAGGGAAGGATGCAACTATGATGAAAATGTGCTTTAGGAGAAGAAACTGGAGGGTGCACAGACACACAGAGGTCAGGAGACACCTGAAGCCCCTGACAAAGGGACAAGTGAGGAGTCTGGATTTGCTGTGGGTCTCTTCGTCACACAGAAGATAATGAGTGTCTAGTTCTGTCCCCTCATACCCTCGTTTACTGGCTTCCTGACCCTGTGAATGCCATTTAAATGGCTCACCTAGTTCTACTCCACAGGGCTGTCCTGAGGCTAAATCCATCAGGGAGGCCAAGGCACTCAGGGCCAGGCCAGTCTGACTGGAAGTGATGGGAATGAGGAGCCTCAGACGCTTATAAACTCTATAACCACACACACAAGCACTGGCTTACAGAAAGAAATAATCCTGCATCACAATTGATGGTGAATTTTCCACCAACCAGGATTTCTCCTGCTGGATGTCAGAACCTCCTGCAAAGTGGCTGCTTTCCCAGAAAGTTCTCCTGGGAACTCTGGCTCTTTCCCAAATTCAACCCCTTCCTGAGATAATACACAGGGACACTCAGCTCTCTGAAATCTGCCTTCATGGGTCCTAATGGATGCAATAAGAAATGCTGTCCTGAATGCAACATGTGCACAGAGTGAGGGTTTCCAAGGTATTTGGAAAGTACCATCCGTAAAAAAACTGGAAGTGACTTGCCAGATCAAGCTGTTCCACTTGCCACACAGCCACAATTTAGATGGAAATCATCATCTGGAGTATCTGTGGTGAATCCTATGCAGTAGCAATAAAGCTTGAATCAGAGATATTCCCACTATTTGCAAATTCAGCTTCTGTGCAGAGTGGGAGGTTGCAGACTTTAAATCCAGTTCTTAAAGCTCCGTACTTTGACCTGCAGTGATCAAGCTGATGAAGACCAGTGACAGGTAACATTTGAGCAATTAATGTTAAAAAGAAAAAAAAGAGAGTCTTTGAACAAGCAGGTTCCTCAGCATTAGCCTTTTGAAAATGGCCCAGCGAGCCCTTAAGAGCACAGGCTTGAAAGGACAAAAGTATCATCATGATCAAAAGTGACTGTAACCTCTTCTCTCTTCACATTTCAATCAGTAAAAAGGGAACACACACACCAAGTCTTGAGAGGCTTTTCCAGGCTTTGAGTTGAAGACTGGAGTGAAATCCATTTTGCTGCCTTAGTAGAGCAGATGGGATCTCTTGTCTGTACCCTGGTTTTCATGGAATACAGCAATGCATGGAATACACAATGTCCTTCTCTGGTTTAGGCATTCCCTAGGCCGAGTCTCCATATTTGCAGGGATCCTACACCTCTATCAAAGCCAGTTTGTACCTACCTGACTCTGCATTTGTCAGTGTAATAAAAATAACTAATGGTCCAACTCATCTAACACTGAAGTCAGAAGGAGAACAAGGAAAAAAATTAGATAAAAGACATGAGATACTCCATCTTCAGAGTGATGTTTTATTAGCCTTTGCTCTCCTGATGAATCTAAATCCTCATGCATGAGGCCTATGATTACACCCAGTGGGGAAAATCAGATTTATGTTAGCCTAGAGAAAGAAGACCAAGTAATAATTTGTATCATGTGGTATGACTGTACTCAATAAATGCAAAGGACTGCAAGATCTGACCCCTTGTTAAATAGAGTCTATACTTCTGTCTTTTAAAACCAAGGAGAGATCCATTATTAATGAAGAAGACAAAGATCTGAGAGGCTGGTGCATGCACAAGCTATCCTAAAATAGGTTCCTAACACAGGTGAGATGAATTATCTTCTGGAAGCTGATTTTAGGGACCTTTTTAAATTCCAAATACATTGTGGGACAATGATGTGAGCAGTCAGGACACCCACATTCATTCCTGGAAGCTCAGTGAGTGGATTTGTGTGAGCATTCACAAATTGGACAGGAGTCTGAGTGAGTGGGATTGAATGGGAATATCAAGTATGCAACATTGCAAATCCGCAGCTGCAGGCAGTCACGATGCAATTTGCATTAGCATCCAATTAGTAGCCACCATCCAGCTAGAGCAGGAGCAGCAGCATGCCCCTGAGTGTCAGCTGCCTCTCTGCAGCCTTGTGCCCAGTGAAGGCAGTAATGCTCCGTCATCCAGAGAGGTCAATCCTGCAGAGCACCCAGCAGAAGATCTTGTCTAGCTCTCTCTCTGTTGGAAATTAGTGCTAATTTGGGAAGAATAAGGCTTATCTCACCTGGCAGTCTGTGATTACAACATCATGGCTTGATGACAGTCTGCGCTACCACTAGAGACTTTGTCCTGGAGTCTTTAGAGGAGAGGCAATTTCCAAAGGAAAACTCTTCCCAGCAGTTCACAGAGGTCTGAAGCACCCATAGGTGCGCTTCAAAAGAGCATCTCTTTCATCAGCCTAAAAGGGCAGCTGAGCTTCAAGACCTACTTTTACAAAGAGAGTAAAGTGCGGTAAGATGCAACTTCAAAACAGAAACTCCTTGCTAAAGTACACTTAGAGTTTCTTAGTGCAAAAATTCTCCCGTTTAAGCATTGCTAAAAAACAAAATCAACAAACTTTTGCAAGTGGGACTTAACTCTGATGGTTGGATCTCAAGGACACTGCATCCCAAGGCACTGGAGTTGATGTTTATGTATTAAATTGCAAGACCTCTATCAAGACCTCCTATAGTGGGAGTATCATTCCCTAGGTCTTCAGTCACATAGAGAGTCTCCTAATCCTGAATTAATCCATTCTCCTGAGACCAAGAGTATTATTCAGGGAAAAAAAATGCCTGAAGTTTTTAAATATTAATAACCAGCTAACTAAATAAATATATAAATAACTGAGGTGTGCATATGTGTTTAAACACTCAAAGGCAGGTTTGATAAAGAAAGGTCATGTCCATGCAAAAATGATATTACATGCTTGGAAGCACTGACACATTTCTGAATGTGTCTAGTGCAGGAACTAAAGAAAATAGAATTCACAATGCTGAAAAAAAAAGAACATTATCCCCAAACAACCATAGATAAATACTTTTTTTTTTTTTTTCCCACACCAGAATTCACCTATGACATCTCATGCTTGTAACAGGAAGACTTGCAATGGGAGCAAAAATTACAGTAAAATCTGTCATGCCTTGCTGGTTCTGATATCTTTGGTCTCCTAAATAACACCCCTTAAAAGTGATCAACTGAGTTGTTATGTGCCCTAACCAGTACAAGTATTGCTTAATTGGTCTTCTAACTGTATTTTTGATAGACCAGTAATTGTCTCCAATGCTGAGGTAATGCAGAGAAGTAATGCAGTCACCTACCTAGTGTTATGCTATTGTTCTTCATCACAAACATGTTTAATTTCCCATACAGCATGTCTTTATGGATTTTTTTTTTTAAATTGGTTATTCATATTGTTCTCTGAGCCTTACTAACAGCAAGCTTCACACACTGCTTCCAGTGCAAAGTGTTAATGAAGAGCCAGTGACTGATGGGATAAAGCAGACCAAGGCTCCTTTTGTCTCATGGGCTACAGGGAGATCAGTTTCAGGAAGGACAGGAACATCTCTGGGAACCCTACATCACTCAAGCATCTATAAATTCACCTACAAGCACAGACAGAGTCGTCTGATTCTTGACTGAGGAATTTCTTGCTTTTCTCTACTTTGTGGTTAAACTCTTAAGGACCTGCACATCACACCTTGGGATCTATCAGAGCTAATAACTCCAATTCTGGATATTCTATCTGCTTCAGCCAGACCTCTTGCAGTGGTGGGATACCCAGCCATGTGGCTTTTGGAGAAAAGTGAGTGTCTCTGTGCCTCTTCCAGGTGCTGCACAGAGGCATTCATTCCCAATTTATTTTTGTGTAGGGTAGAGCACCTTCCCTGCTCAGACTGTTCCCCATCCCAAATGCCATGGACCTGCCACAGAAACTCAGGGTAACCCAGATTCTTGTTAATAGATCCCTGGGTGTGGATTAGAGTGAAATGACACAGGAAAATCTGTGTTTGAAAATATATACATACACAATTGTAGAATGATTTGGTTACACAGGAGAACAGGTATGAGGCCATTTGGTAGCCACTTCAGTAGCCATTTCTCACAGGAGGAGTGGGAGACCATTCTTATCTTTCTGGCTTATAAATCAGTATATAGGACACTTTGCTGAGGTGTGGAAGACCCGGCTTCACAATCTTCAAAACCCATCAGCAAATCTGCCTGGACCTCAGGAAGTAAGAACACTCACAGAAATGGGATTTCAAACCCCATCAGGCAGGCACCCTACTGAAAGCCAGGCTGGGACTGCAAAACCAAACATGACTCACTGGAAAAAAATAGGCAAAAATCCCATGCCAATTCCACTTCCTCAGATTCCATATAATGGAGTTCTGCTGAAATAGGAGGCAGGCTAAAGCATCCAAACCCCAAACCACCTGAGTAAAATTATCTCTTCAGAAGAATAAAGGAGTTTGTGGGGGAAAAAAGGAGAGAATGAGAATAGATCAATTTAGTTGGGCACACTACAGAATAAAAGACCTACTCCTTTATTTCTGATACAAGACTTGGGTAAAATAATGGAGCCTGTGTCATTCTGCTTTTAGCATTGTGCACCCTTTAAAATGTAGATGAGAATCTACCTTTTCAGAAAGGTCAGCTGTGACTCAACCACTGTTTTTATGTTGTTCTGCAAATTGTTACAGTGAATCACTGCGTACTTCCCCTCACATCCATAGAAATTTTATGTTTCTTCATCCCTTGTCCCCCAAAGTAAAAGCAGTCTAGACTGAGAAATGCACTGGGTAATTTGTTCATTCTATGTGGGAGGAAAGCAAAAATACCTTAATATCATGAAGAGCATCTGTTTTCCTTAAGCCAAGGTTTCCTGTGGAGCATAAAGGTCAAACCAATTTGATTAAAGGAAATTTCTACCACCATTAATTTCATCCGCCTTTTGGTACAAACACTTGAGTGAGTCAGAAGAAAATCTGACTAAAATGAGCTCACCAGAAAGTCTGTGGGCTGCTTCTGAGGTGACTGTGAAGCATCCTGAGCCCAGCCGAGCTTTAGGAAGGAAGTTTTTCATAAATAGAAAGTATAACAACACATTACAATATTTGAGTAACACATTATGAGTCAATGCACCATTCATGTATTCTGAGATTACCACGTTAAAATGATACTTTCAGGCTAAACAGAACCAGTTTGTGGGCACCATCAGTCCTTCTTGTTGATTTCGTGGAGAAAAAAATTGAGTTTTTTTTCTTTCTTCATCTCTTGATACTCCACAAATATGTGTCAGATAAGAAGATGCAAGAAGAAATGTTAGAGTGGATAAAACAAAAATTATTGTTGAGAAGCCAGTTCTACTCTATAATAATCCATATATATATATGGATATATATTTTTGGATATACATATTTTTATCTTGACTGTATTCAGTTGGGTTCTCTTTTTAATGTGTTTATCATCTTGAGAAGATTTCCTCTCCGGCTACTGCAAATATAAAATCATTAATATGTGGTTGTTTTAGGCATTCCCAGTGTTTGGGCTTGTATATTTACCTAAAGAAAATATTTACTTTTCTTGTGTATTTACACCAATAAAATTGGAACTCACAATAATCTTATGCCCTGTCTTTAGATACTAAGAGGCACACAGCCAGAAAGAAAGGATTGACATACTGCAATAATTGCTGCCAATTAAACTCTGGACTAAAACATGTGGCCTAAGCAAAGCTTTCCTTTGCCTGAAAATGAATATTTTTATTTTTTCTAATTGAATAGAAAACCCTCAAAGTTCAAGGACTTATGAGCAGGTTACCTAAATTTGATTTATCCTTCTCAAAACAGCCCAGATGTAGAGCTTGCAGATTTTGTACATCCTAGACAAGCACTCACTAATTTTTACTAAATTCACCCTGTGTTTACAAAACCTGCATAGGAACTCAGGGAAAGTCTGTGATTTAGATGACTGCATTAACTGCATTAAGGAGAGTTAAAATTGCCATTTCATGTGCTTGCAGACAGCATGGAAAGGGGGGGGACAGTAAGATAGTTCAAAAGATTATATCTTTAGCATCTCGAGAAGCATATCCCATGTCTGTTTTCAAGACCAGAAATGCTGGCTCTGCTTAAAGTGTGAGTGACTGAGCAAAGTCTCAGTAAGAGTCTCAGAAGAGAACAAGGCTTCTGGATGAGACTAATTCGGATGCTGTGTGAAGATTTGTGGTTCTGCTGTTTATATTTCACATTATTCTGGCAACAATCTGAAGGATGAAAAAAGTAAACCTCCCCCAAATTCCTTCACAGGTTGTGGCAAATATGACACCTAGAGAAACATTTGTAGTCAGAAGCTCTGTTTCTTACTAGAGCAACATATTTTGACAGGTTTTAATGCATAAAAACTGTTGTTGGGGTCTCTAACTTATTGTAGTAGTCAACCCTTAAACCTCTGCTATTAGTTTTTGTAAGTGATTACTATTAGCATGTGTTTGCCAGTGCTAACTACAGAGAATACAAAGGTAATACTAATTAACAGAGAGAGGAAACTGGAGAATTTCTTGCTGTTTTCAGTTAAACTATTAATATCATTTATTCTGTGCATTACAATAGCAGAAATGGAGGCACCCTTGAGCTAAGCAAACAACAAACATCAGAAAAGTCCTTGCCACACAGGACCATACCAGCTAATTAAACAAGACTGACAAGGAATTGGACAAGCAGCTGATGTGAAAACAAAGCCTCAGGTCACATAACAATAGAGCTATGTATAGAGCCTAAATATCATCTTTTTGTTATGAGCTGCAGCCATTGCGTCAAAGGAGCTCCTCCAATGGGGGCCCAGGAAGGAGGATAAATCATTAAAGGGCTTTGTGGTGTTGTGAGCAATTTCCACCAGGAACAAGATGGGCATCTGTTGTAGAACATAAAGCACTGTAATGACAGAAGGACACTTTCATTGCTGGGCAAAAAAATTAAATCATAAAACTAAAATTGAGGGCATGTTTATATCCGGAGGAGCAGGGCTTGATCAAAAGTAATTAAGTTCAATTCTTCAGGTATATTCACTAAACTGTTAGCAACAAGAGAAAGGAAACATGTTTTAAACAATGCTATAATTCATAACATTTGCTGGAGGTTGTTCTCTTTTAACCTAAGCCATTCAGTTAAGAGAGGCTTACAATAAAATGGAACAGATTCATCCATCATTAATCAGATCAATGCAAAAGAGAGTGCCATCATTTGGAGTATGCTGTACAGCAATAAAACACAGTGACATACCAGAATTGACAAATATTATTAATCATTCGAAATGGAACATAAGGTGGTGGCAGCTGCATCTATGATCATTGCACTTAAAATCCAGCATTCCCCTTCCAAATGTAAACCAAATTGTTTGTCTTTACCAAAAAGGGCTCCTCAGATGCCAGTAACAGCATTTCAGCTCTTTAAGTGACTGTGTATTAACTGGAGATCCATTTTCAGAGCCACCCTGCAGGCTGTGGGTGGGTGCAGTATGTACCTACAGAATGAACTGGGGAGGGAAAGCTGAGGTGAGAAACCAGTAAGGACAAATGTGATCTCACAAAAGTAGGGCTGCTGTAAAGTCAGACTGAAAATATCAGCTCCAGCCTTGAAACTAGGCACTCTGATGCATGCTCACCTTCTGGACCCAAGCCTATGGGTGTCTTGTCTCTGGACTCTGATGTTCTACATGACCAAAGGATTGCTGTTGCTAACTAGGAGCTTGGACTGAGATTTCTTAGGTGTGAAAAGCACTGACTATATGTGTCTCTTCTGTTCAGAAATGAAACACCTGTAAGGCTGAGGGGGAACTCTACAGCTAGGAAACTGCAAAGAATGTGAAGAGAGAAAAACTGCTCACAGCTCCTCAAAAAACAGGAGTGAGGAGGCAGGCCACACTTTGGGGTGGCAGGTTTGAACTTCAAAAAGGGAACAGTCATGCTTTACATACAGCACATACTTAAATTGTGGAACCTCCCCTGCTGCAGGTCAGAATTGGGGTAAAAATGGGCAAAAGTGTATAGGAAGCCAAGCAGGAGAAGTAAAAGTGATAGTCCAATCTCCATACCAGAAAACCATGGTGCCAATAACTGTGGGAATTGAAAGAAAATGGGAAGAATGATCTTTTATATTCTTTTATTCCACGACCACAGCTGATGATGTCAAGGGCAGGATATGGGCCTGCGTAGCTCAGAAAAACCATTAATCTGCTCTGGTCTCATTTTACTCTCTGAGGAGCAGAAATTACTTTTCCTCACAAACAATTTTAGGGTAATGGAAACAGCTAGTCACCACTCCTGTTGCCGACTTTTGGTTCAGAGCTTTTGCCTGAGTCTCAGAAACTCTTCAAATCATTCTGAAAATAATGGGAAAAGTCCACATTTAACTTAGATAATGCAGTTTATGGCTCACTGCCTTTGGGAAGAAAATGTTCAGAGAATAAGAGCTATTGTAGTGTACATTATTAAAAGTGATAATATTGGGCAGGACTTGGAGTGCTTCCAGCTCATACAAGTACAAAAAATTCAGAACATTGGGTCTCAGGTCCCTGACTCGAACCAAAAGTAAAGACAAGTGCAGTGAGGGCAGGAAATAATCACTGAGACTTAATAAAACAATATGCAGTGTTATCTTTTTCTTCTGTTACCTGCTCAGTTTATCAAAAAATAAATGGTGAAGGCACTTGCACCCGAATGTGAAAATGCCAGTCAGCAAGGGGTTGTCTAATCCAGCAGAGAATAACTTCAGAGGAACGGGTGGTGGAAGCTTGTCCTCACCAATACCTCTCAGCAGTAAGGTACAAGCTTGGAACAGTGAGGGTGATTAATTCCTGAAGCAAATTTCCAGGAAAGAGGCTGATTGTCCCTCAGTTGAAGGATGGAGCCATTTCTAGAAGATATTCTTGAGTGCTCAATAGAAGAGTAACTGGGTGAAGGCCTGAGCCTGTAAGTTATAGGAGATCAGACTAGATCATATAATGGCTCTTTTCTGGCTCTAAAATCTATGAATGTATTAAAAATGTATTGGGAGCTGGAGGTGGTACCAGCATAATCCCAAGCCACTGCTGTGAGCAAGATCTAAATACAGAATTCAAGCCTCCAAGCTTCCACATAAACGTGAACCAGCATTTTCTGCAAGCACAGCAGCAAAATTGATACTGAAGCAGCATCTTCTGAGGGCATTGGCACTGCCTCTTGCTGTAAAAGTTTTCAGGTCTGGTCTTGGCTGAGATCTTCAGGCTTTACTGTAATATGTATGATCATAAAAACAGAATGGCTCTGCCTGTCCCCTCTGCAGCCCTCCTGTGCCCCTGCCCAGGGCAGGCTTTGAGGCTTGAAGGGAAATGCCCAGGCAGAACCCAGATAGAAATAATTCTTGCCTTGAGATTTCCAGAATAGATAAATAATCTCTGTAAAGCATGGCCTTCTGCCCAAGCACCCCATGCTTGGGGTCACCAGGGCAGAAGAGAGGATGCTTTTAAAAACATTTCTTCCTTCCTCTTCATCTGGCTGGTGCAGGTCTCATGGTGCAAGTGGAGGTTGTGATCCTTGTGGAGAGGGATGAAAGCTAAATCTCCCTGAGCTAGGGAGGTCCTGTTTCCCACTGAGGACTGGACAGAGACCCCCAAACCCTGCACTCAGCACAACGAGGAATTTCAAGAAACCAGGGAAGGAAGCCAGTTTTCCTGAAGGTGTGGACCACAAGCTGCCCAGAGAGGTGGTGGCTGCCCCATCCCTGGAGGTGTTCAAAGCCAAGTTGGAAGGGATTTTGGGTAACCTAATGGAGTTGAAGGTGTCCCTGCTCAGAAAGCGGAGTAGGACTAAATGGCCTTTGAAAGTCCCGTCCAACCCAAACTGTTCTGTGATTCTCTGATGGCCTGGGCACACACTGAACACAGCAAAGTAACAGTGGCACATTTGTAAATACACCTCTTTGATGAGGCATTTATAATGCAGACAAAATAGCTGTTTTCTTGTATTTCACATGCCTAATCCTTTACCAGTCTACCTCTGCAGAGACCCTGATTGTCCCAATGCAAAGACCTTCACTGTTGGTCCTGAAATCCTGCACTGGGGAGCTATGGTGAGAGGCAAAATAAACAAGTATCTCATAATGACAATAGCAATTTGAAGCAGGCACTTAAACAAGCTTGCACAACTGAAAGCTTGCACGACTGAAAGCCACTTTTTAACAATTTTCAAATGTAGAATGCCTTCTGACATTAAAGCACAAATACAAAAGATTGGACCAAATCCCCCAATTTCTTTCTCTTTGAAAAGCAGAGAAAAACAAATTCCCTGTTTATGTCTCTAGTGCTGAGAGAATTACATTTGTATATTTTTAAGACCTATTATCTGACCTGCTATTCTTACATGTAAATGTCACAAAATACCAGCACACACACTCAAAAAATAATTTTGTCTCATTCTGCATCTTTGATCAATAAAGAACAATGGGTTTTTTCCTCTCTCTTTAATTACATTCACAGCCATCTGCTTAACACTGTGGATAAATAAGAGATGAGCACTACTGGATGGCAAGCAATAATACTTCTTTACAAATTATGATGAATAAAGGGGAAGATGAATGTGTACAGATAGCGTATCAGCATAATGGACTGCTTTGCAACAGACATTTTTTGTGTTCTTTGCTCTACTGCATGTAAAATTAAATCTCCAGTTCTGTGCCACAGACACTTTTGCATGAGAATAAATTCATTCTTTTCACTGAGGAAGAGACTGGTTCGATTTAAGGACAAGCTGTCCCCTTGAGCCTGAGTATTTCTAAACTGTGAACTCTTTAGGGTTTTTATCAAGATGATCCAGTATGCTTATGGTGCTTTGTATAGTTTTGACAATGATTTAAATATTGCAGTTCTGACTGCAAATCTCATCTATCTTAAACAAAACAGAACCACCAACACGACAAGAGAACTCCTGGGTCAGTAAGACCTTAAATAGTACATCTTATCATAAAATCGTCTTTTTGGACATATCAGATTCCAAGTTAGAAGTAATTCGATTTTTTTTTTAATCTCTTGTTCTATGACTAATTTTTTACTCTTACAGGAGCCTTCTACTAATCCTTCCCCAGCTTTTACTTTTACAGTCAGGACACCAAGGAAAATACACACAATCACTTAATATTTATTCAAATGCATGAGTGTATTCAAAGTCATGATAAAAGGTTCCTAAAATAACCATTGTCTTAAAGAAAGGAAAGAAATCTTAGCTTTGATCTAAAATTCTGGATGGATGGGCCAAATATGAAGTATTGAAATCCAGTCCTGCTCCAATCCTTAGAGCCCTAGATTTACCTGACTTCATTTCAGGCTGTTAAATGAGAGCAGTTTGGAGGAGCTGTCCCAAGTTCTTTCAGGGGAAAAACCAGACAATATGGACAAAACAGGGCTGCAGTGGGTGAGTGAGATATTTAGGAGAGGGATGCAGCCCTGTAGAAGGGCTCACTTTTCATATTCACTGCAGAGGAAGCTCAGAGCTACCATTCTCCTCATGAAGGGGGTACATTTCTAAATATTGGTGGATAAGATATTAATCCCAGGGTTTTCTGAGTATGCTTGCTTTTCTACCTTTCTATACGAGCAGATTACCTGAGGTGTTGCTTCCTAAAGACACAACAAACCTGAGTATACCAAAATACCAGCCTGGGGTGGGCTCTTTTTACCCAAACTGGGATGTAGGCACTCCTCACCCTCACAGGACATACCTGTGGGATCAAATTCACAGCATTCCTACCTGCCTCCTATCCCTTACTCCATTAGTTCTTATTTTATCATTTTCTAGGTCATGAGCCCATTTCTCACTTTGTGTAAGTCCCTCTTTTTCCATTATGTGGAAAGACCAGTTTCCACAGGGTGAGCATCTCATGCAGACAGATGAACTGCATTCTGTCACCCAGGGATCTTTGCTATTGCTGAGCTGAACTTTGTGTTGTGGGGAAGAAGGGAGCGCTCAAAACCCAGTGCCGGAGGAAAAGTGGTTGAGTCTGGCTCCACCCTGCATTGTACCCTGTCCCTTGGGATGGGCAGGACTCACCGAGGTCGCAACAGAAAGCCACACAGCACTCCTCTGGAGCACTGGGAGCAGCTGCTCCAGACAGAAAACTGAGGGTTTGCCACCTCTGAGTAGAGGGGCTGACAAACTGCCTTTCCTGCTGGGGCTCACAGCAAACACTGACCTGTGGAAGCCAAGGAGCCTCCTCACGTGTGGGCACAAGAGCCCAAGGAGCTCTGCAGAGTGATCCCCAGCCCTCCCTTCTCCATGACAGCTCCAGGAAGCTTTTTCCTCACCTGAGAAGAGCCAGGCACTCCTGGCTGGCTCCGTGGAGAGGTCAGTGGCACAGGCTCAGGTGTGAAGGAAATGTCACTCCTTTATTTCCCCATCAGGAAATCCCTCTCATGCTGGACATCAACATGTAGCGAGCTCTGATTCGGTTCTGTCAGTACTGCTTTTCACACAACATTTAATTTTGATAAATTTAATCTTGTCTTATTTCAAAGACTTGTAATTTGATTTAAAAGACCCTCTACCAGTGTCCTAAGCACAGTTTATATTACTAAAGCACATTATAGGTTTACCAGAGCAATTTTACTCTCACTTCCCTTTTCCTGTACTCTCTTATCAATGGTCCCAACATAAGTTGGCTATGGGTATTGATTTCTCTCAGCTCTGAGCAAGAAAGCCTAGACCATGTCTGTGCATCCAACAAATTCCTTCATTTGGGAAGGTCTTTTGCAAAAAATATGTAGCCTTAACTATCATTTCAGAATTAGCTTTGATTTCCTGCAGATTTGTTTTATTTTTTGGTTTGGGTTTATGGTTTTTGTGTTTGTACTGCAGGAAAAATAGCAAAAAACCCAATATTGACTTGAAGTCTGGAAGCTTTTGGCTGAGTTTGAATCTGCCTGGTTGGCTGTGTACATATGAAGTGGAAGCATCTTCAGAACCAATTTTTAAGCCTGTCTTTTGTGGTTTTATTTCTTGGACATGATAAGAAAAAGAAAATGAAAAATGGAGATAGGCCTCAAAGTACAAAAAGGTATTTTAAATTACTCTGTGCTTCTCTCTCACACATTTCATGCACCACCATCTGAGGAGCTAAGCCCAAACAATAATAGCAATGCTGGTGCCTTTCTCAGTGACACAGCATTTTGCAAATATTAATCTAGAGAATAAAGAAAACAACACAAGTATTATTAAAGGGAAGGAGAGAAATGACTGTAAATCATATGTATAGGAAAGTTAAGGCATTTTACAGGGGCATTGGAACAGAAGTCTTAAGGAACACTCTGTATCAGAAAATACACCCTCTAGTTCCTCATCATAATTTTTCTACATGAATTTATGAATTTATGTAGGTCTTTCTTAAAAACAAATAGGCACTGGAACACTGCCCCATCCCTGGAAATGGCCAAGGCCAGGCTGAATGGGACTTGGAGCAGCCTGGGATAGTGGAAGGTGTCCCTGCCCATGGCAGGAGGTGGAACAAGATGATCTTTAAGGCTCTTTACAACCCAAACTGATCTGTGATTCTACATGGAAACAAAACCATGACATGAGTGAGGGAAAGAGGAACATTTGCTCATAGAAAAATTGAGGGTTGCACAGAAATGTAGAAGTACTTAATTATCTCAATATTTGGAGAATTTCATTGTACTAACATTGGATATTTGGATCATCTGAGTAGTTGCTTCTCTATTACAAAAGGGAGAAAACCAATAAAGCATAAAATTCACCTGTTTTCTGTTCAGCTATCTAAATTTTAATAAAATCAAGAACACTAGAGACCTGGGATTCCTTAGTTAACCAAGTGCTCAGAGACTTCTTGCATTTTCCTCACAATAGACTGAAATATATTCTGAAATTCATGGTAGCTCAAAAAGTGTCCAAACACTTTTCACTGTATTTAGCAAAAAGGCTTCCACAAGGAAAAGCTTTGGCTCTGGTCTTCAAGATGCTAGCTAAAA
>VXBQ01009512.1:151502-210389 GCA_013400175.1 Phainopepla nitens
AAAAAAAAAGTATTACATATTAAAGTAACTTTGGTTTGAATATATCACAGGAGGATTGACATAAATTACCAAATCCAGACTTAGCCAGCTAGCCTGCTCTCAAATCTTCACCTTGCTGGTCCTTTACTCCCTGAGGTCTGTTTAATCAGCGCTTTAGGTGAATTTAATAAAACACTTGAATAAAAAACTCTACTAGCAAGTCCTTCTGCAAATGTTATTTGTTTCTAATGACTCTTGAATCAGAATTCTTTTACACAGAATATATTTAATCTGATAATACTGGAACGGGTCAAAGGAGAGAGAATTGAGGAAGCATTAACTTCTGTAAACGTAATAAAACTCCATCCTCTAAAGCCATTCTTATTAGTAATGAGCTTTCAGTTTTCCATTCCTAGGAGATTATTCTCACAAGGTCATCTAGAATTTGTGGACAGAGAAACAAAAACACCAACATTTTTTGGTAACTTTTTTGGCTGTCTTGTTTACAGACATTTAGTCCCCAGATTTTGTTATGGGATAAATTCTGTTCACAATTGTGAAAAGAGCAAAAGTCCAGGGGCCTTAAACCAAAGGAGGGCAGGTTTAGATTTGATATTAGGAATAAATTCTTTACTGTGAGGGTGGTGAAGAAGTGGAATAGATTGCCCAGAGAGGTTGTGGACTCACTATCCCCGGAAGTGTTCAAAGGCAGGTTGGATGGGGCTTTGAGCAACCTGGGATAGTGGAAGATGTTGGAACAGGATAATCTTTTAGGTCCCTTTGACCCAAAGCACTGCTCCATTTTCTGTGATTCTTTGCATTGATGCAGCTTGTCTGAACAGCAGCTGAGCAATTTGCCCTGATTCCATCACCCCTGTGATTGCACCATGATCAGGACTGACAGCAAGGAAATGTGGCAAGAGGTACAAGCAAGGCAAAGCCATGCAGGATTTCAGAAAGGTACTGGGATCCTGGCTGGCTCCTAGCTAGATGGTGTTGTTAACAAGCCAATCAAAATGTCTCTGGAAGCCTGGAATAATTTAGTCCGCAGCTCCAATTTTCAGTAAGGCTTCGTGGCTGGGACAGAAGCATTTTCACAGATGTTAGTTTGGGAGTCATTAATGTTAGAAAATGGTCACACTCATCCCTCCCCCCAGATGGAGCCTGGACACCATGACTGTGTTACCAGCTTTATGCCTTCTCACACATAATGTGTTTTTTATCATAAAAACAAATGTAGCGTCCAAAAAAAAAAAAAAAGTTTTATTCACAGCCTGTTGGGAACCAATTTACCGCACTCTAGGCTTGAAAATGAAGCTGTAAAGTGGCACTGGGAAGGCACAAGTCTGCAAGCCAGCCACTGCAACTTGTGGCCATAAGGGCACGTTGGGACTGGCGCTCTCAGAGCAGCACGGGGCACCACGGAGAGGAGGGGCTGACACAGGATGTGAGGCTGCTCTGAGGACTTCCACAAAGCCCTCTGGGAGCAGGGAAAGGGTATTTCATCAGAATAAAGGGACTGTAAAGCTGAAAAATCACATGGGGAAAAAAAGTGCTTTGGGAGACCAATGTGTGATATAGGTAGGAAAGCTGGAGCATCCTAAAAATCCTTAGGATTTTTGGATCCTCCATTTGGATCCTCCATTTCTGGCTCCATTAGTATATAGCTTAGGAGCCCTGAAAATCAACCCTTTTTTTGACTGTTTTAATTTGAGTCTGACTCCCAAAATAAAAATTCCTATTCTTAGGAAGCCGTGTGAGTTCAAACAGGAAAGAACTTCAGTAAGAGGCAATCGCTGCATACAGCCAAGATGTTTTCCCAATGGCAAAAAATTTCATTTATTATCTTCCTACAGCTAAAATCACTGAATAATGTGGGAAAAAAAAATAAAAAGCAGCCACTATGCTATTATAAACCCTGAAAAGTGACTGACTATGCACATCTAATATGGCAGTAAAATAGAGAAAGGTTAAACTCTTTTTTTGGTTATTGACACACACACTCAAATTACTTTTCTGACATGGATATTTTAATTTTATCAATAACATACAAATATCTGATTTCCTCTGTAAAGATAGATGGAAACATGCCTGTAAGGCACAGGAATGACTGTAACATACAGAATAGTTATATTTAATACTATTTAATGCATTTAGTACACATAAGAGCATAACACTGTCATGCTAGGGATATCACTATTATTTAATTACTGTAAGAGTAGGTAATGAATTATTTCTTTATCGAAGTGAGAGGTGCATTTCCTTCCTGCACATTCTCACTCCTGAATTCCCCTTCAGTGCACTGCAAAAAAAAAAAAAAAAACAAAAAAGAAGGGGCTTTCAACATCCACAAAGAGTTAAAAGTAAGGAAGGCAGAAGGAAAAAAAATCAGGTGGCAAAGACAAGAAAATAAACCTCTGTGTGGGGAAAAAGTTTCAGTATCAGTCTCTGGTGGAGACTGTATTAGCACTTGAGAAAGTATTGCAAGAATAAGCAGTAATTAGCAAAAAGGAGCTTGCAGTGCATTAACAGAGGAGTTACAGCAGCATAATTCAAAGGTGTGAAGGCAGGGACAGCCACAAAGCCATGAAGTCAACGAGGGGAGTCACTTAAACAGAGCAAGGGGTCTTTGGCAGGAGGTGACCCCAAATGAGCCCTGTGGGCTTGCTGAAGGGGAGCAGAGGGATGGAGAGTTGTGTTGTTTTCCTACCTTTGTGTCTGGCTTCAGACAAATCCTTTTCCCCACTCCTGCCTTGCTTCCCCATCTCTGACCACCTGTTCCAGGAATAAACTCCTCAAGCCTGTTCCCCAGTCAGGCCTGACCCTCTCAGCTCAGCAGGAGCTCGGCACAGCTGAGGTGCCTAATTAGGAACCAATTTTCCAAAGGCTGTTGAGAGTCTTTGGAGAGAGAGGTCACAAAAATTCATATCTGCTTGATGTCTCTGTCCCCTCCTTTCCAGGCACTACAGGGCAGTGTAATCATGTCCCAAAAGTGGATCATTTCTGCAGACCAGGGGAGGTGTAGGCATTCCAGGGTGCTGTGCTGATGCTCAATCTGCCAAGACATAGCAGGTTTCTAACGTGAACTTGCAAATTTTCAAAGATTTACAATGCACACAAATCCACTGTGCTTCCCCACCCTTTCCAGAATAAACCTCTCATCCAGAACTGACTGCAATTGTGTTCCTCTGGATGTAGTAACCATTAGCACTAGCACTGAGAGGTTTTTTTATTTCCTCATGTTTTGTTAAAGCAGATAAAACAATTATTTCTTACTATTTGCATTTGTGGAAAAGGCTTCACCGTTTTTCCTATGTCCAAATTAAAAAAGCAGCTTGAATCAAACCATTTGGCCACAATGTCTCAAGTTTGGCAAAGCTTAAAAAGGCAAATTTTATGAACACCAGTAAGGGAAGCATGAATTTTATATTATCACCTGAATTAAGCAACAGGCCCAACAGATGTGGAAAATCTACTCACTTTGCCTGCATTCCTCTTTGCTCTCACGCACCCGTTCTAATTTTTAGCACTTATTAATTTTTCATTTCATGTTAACATTCCTAAGCAATACAATCTGCTGGAGCTGAGATTTGTTGGAAATTGCTCTGCTGCCTTTTCTTTCCCATTTGTATAGCCAGATGAATCAGATACTATCAATTGATTAATCAACATGTTCACTTTCTCTCCTCCATAACTGGGAACACGAGAATGAATATTTATGAGAGTGTGTAATTAGGCACTTGATTTTGTAAATCATCTGGTGGTGCTGTCAGTGAGTTTCAGTTTGCAGATAGGCTTCAAGTCTTACGTATCTTCATGAAAGAAATTATTAATTTCCACAACAAGGAATTGGAAGAAAATATAGTTCTGTTACCACACATAATTTACAAAATTATAATTATGGTGTTGTTTGCTACATACTTCAGCAAAGATCTTATGGAAATGGGCTGATGAGCTAAAGGAGGAGAAAAATCAGGACATGGCAGCATCAAGATTTAATCTGAGCTCTCTACATGAAAATGCTTCAGTTTAATATTGTCCCCCTGAATTTAGAAGTTTCTTTTTAATAAAATTAATCTTTTTGTTTGTTTGGTTGGTTGGGTTTTTTTGTTTCTTTAGTGTGGCTTTGGCCTAAATCTTAAAATCCTTGACGAGCCTTGAGCTGTAGAAATCACTTTGCAAGTACTCAGATTTTGAATTAAAAATTCATATGCATTTTTACTTTGCTTTATTTTTGACAGTGACAAGAAAAATGACACCGTTGTGATCAGAGTGGTGCAGATCTTACAGGGATTCCTGATGACAAAACTGGTGTTTGAGTTGCTCCCTTTAATGTTGGGCAGTGCCAGGGCCATTTATCATTGTTATTAATTTAGGATTGTTTGACCTACAACTCATTATTTGATAATATTACAAACAGGCTTTTCTAGGTATTAGACTTGAAAGCTTAAGTAGCATGAAAACACTATTATCAGTAATAAAAATTAAAATAAAAACAATTATTAAAGATCTGTTAAATTTTAAAATGTCGTCCAACTTCTTCCAGTATCTTCAGGTTCTGCTCTGCGCTTATAAATTGCAAAAATAATCAGAAGACCAGTGCTAGTGTCACAGTGCTAGTATATTTTCTATTGAGAAATTCCCAAAGTTTTACACTGTTTTTCTTTTACTTTTAAAACAAAATATTAGGCATGTGTATTTAGAGTATCATTCAAATTTTTAAATTAAAATACACTGCATGATTTCTTTTGGACATCACCAGGTTCTCTGCACTCAGAGCTGTGGTTAGTGTTCTGTGTGGATAAATTGGTCCATGTGTTCACAGCTCTCTCAGGAGAGGACGTAGCCCTGACGTGGACGAGACTCACAGGAAGGCAATGCAGAGAGCTGGAGCAGGATAGAAGAATCCTGTGCAAATCCAGGGTGAAGGTTCTCCCAGGTGATCCAGCTGGCTTGGTGGCAGACCTGCAGAGAAGCAGAAAGGAAAGGAAATTCTGCATTAGCATCACTTGCCCAAATACAGATGAATCCTGTGCTTGACATTTCTGTGTCAGTTTTAATTTGTGCAGAGCAGGAGAAAGAGCTCCGTATTTGCACTGCTGGCTTCCTCAGGCTGAGGCCTGAAGTGTTTGCTTTTCTGAAAACCCTCTGCCACGGAACAAGACACCACTGAGCAGGAACAGCTCTTTGTGGATTCAGAGGTCCAGGTTTCTGTAGGAAACTGTGAGATTTGGTCCATAACCATGGGCCATGGCTTTAAACTGAAAGGGACTAGTTTTAAATTGGATATTAAAAATAAATTCTTCCCTTTGAAGTGGGGGAGGCCCTGGCACAGGGTGCCCAGGGAAGCTGTGGCTGCCCCTGGATCCCTGGAAGTGTCCAAGGCCAGGCTGGATGGGGCTTGGAGCAACCTGGGACAGTGGAAGGTGGAGTGGAACCAGGTTTCTTCCTGCATGAAGAAAGTGTTAAGTTTGATAATTTAGATCATTTGGATGGTCTCTCTTTGACTTACAGTTTTATGTTTTTGGTGGGAAAAATCTTTTAAAATATAACAAGTTAAATTATTTCAGTTTTAGGAAAAAAAACAGAGGGAAAATTTCACACAAGCGAAAAATCCTTTCTCAGCCAAACCTGTGGGGGGTTGACTCTAATCCCTGTCCTTTGTGCAACATGGGGGGTAAAGCCCTGCATAATGCTAAAAAATGAAGATTAGTCTGAACTTCATTCTCTGAAGTTAGTGGTGTTCTGTTTTTTTCCTTCAAAAACTGTTTAATAAAAATTACTGAAATAATCCCAAATAAAGATATTAATGTTCAAAAACTGACACAGGAAGGGAGAAAAAAAATTGGGGAATGTTTGCTTTCAGATTTTCAAGGAAAATCTGAGTACTTCTATGAGGAAAGAAAAGAATCAAAATATCAATCCAAACTCAACATCATGTTAAAGAGGGGTCTAATTTTAAATTTAAAAAAAAAAAAAAACAAACAAACTATCAGTCACTGATTTAATTGGAAGGTTTTATTGAACTTCTTATTCACATTCAAGTGATTTTTGAACTTTCCTGGACTATTTTCCTTAATTTATCCAGGAGGAGTGAACTTCACTGATGATGTCTTGTTTCCAAAAGCATTCTATTATGCTTGTCAGCTCTTTCTGCAAGGAAATGAGTTGCATATCCATCACAACCTTACTCTTTATTCTCATCTATAAGACTCCAATTAATCTTTTCAGTACCTATCCTTTTGTTTTCACTCATCTGCTCCCTCTCCATTCATTTTTTTCTCTCTTAATTCTCCTCCCTTTCGACTCCTTTCTGGTTCCTTTCCCAATCTGTGTTTTATACCATCTATTATGTTGCTTCCAAAGTCGAAGAGTGACCCAGTAAATAACATTCCTGTCTTTCTTTAAACCATCTCTTCAAATATCCCCTCACCTTCCATTCTCTTCCTCACTGATACCAGCAGCATCTTTTTCCAAGAGTTGATTTCTGTGGTATAAATGACACTTACAGGGCTCATAGATTTTTTATTAGGGGCTGAAGTAAGCCACAAGAAACCTTTAAAAAGAGTGAATTATATAACTAATCAAACAAATTGAGGAAAAATGCTCTTAATAATATCTATATACATATATGTAGATTCTCACATTAATGTTTAAATAGTATATATAAGTATTGATATATTAATATCTACACATTTAAATTACATCTATATTCCCCACACATATATATATATATATTTTTTTTTTTTTTTTACTGGATCATAATTACTCAGGGGAAATACCCATTCTATGTGATCTTTCTCTATGTTCTTGAAACTGAATATACTCACTGTCTAATATATCCTTAATGTCTAATTTAATTTTTATTTGATGACATTTCATAAATGAGTAAGCAGCAATAGTCAATCTGAATCAAGAACAATTACCCTTGAGACATGAAAAATTCAGAAAACTCCTGAAGATTTTTCAGCTGGAGAATAAACCAGACACGAATGCACAAATTTTAGTGTTCACCTGTACTGACAAGGTAGAATAGAGAATCTAAATCCCCTGAAGTGTGTGAGCTCCCTAATGAGGAGCAGGACCAAAATTTCATTTCTAAAAGGACCCCTTCAAACAGTGCACGTTTGAAAGGAGTCTCAAAGCCATAAACTTGATTACTCCTTGAAAAGTGCTCCAAACCACAGCAGAGAGCTGCGCTTTCACACGACCTTGCAGAAGGCTGATGAGATCTGACAAGTGCCATATTTATGGAAATGCAAAATCTTTACTGCACTGACATCCCTGTCACCCAAGACAGATCAAACATAGAAGACAATTGGCCTCCAGCACCTAAATTGAATATTTAGTAACTATTAGAAGGAACTCAGCAGGCAGGAGTTACACTGCTGACAGCTGCAGGAGTCCCACCCATTTATTATGAACTTAACTAGTCTGGACAAGAAGCCAAAAGGCTCCTAAATTTTTTTCCTTCCACAACTGAATTGGGTAATGCACCATTTCATTTCCAGATTTGAAAAATCCGCTGATGAGTATGACCTGCAATAATAATGGGAAAGGGGTCACAAAAAGTAATTGTGATGAGCTCAGTCATAATTCTGATGCCTTAAGTTTTAGCTTTCCTATTTTTCAGATTCTGTATTGCATCAGTGTATAACTTTGAATTTCATATAAAGTGTTAGCAAGTTCTCCTCACAGTTTAGTCAGACAAAACAATCCTTTTCCAGCCCGAGAACCAAGGACACCACTGCAGCTCCAGGCCCAAAAAGTGCAAACAGCGAATTGAGGAGAGCAAACTGGGAGGATGGGACTTCATAACCTGGAGCTGAAATTGGACAATTGACCCCAATATGTAAATGGACCAAAACTTATAAAATGTGAAAACTCGTGGCCTGTCATCCATCTTGGGTGGAGCCACGGCCAGGCTCTGGCACTGACCCAGGTGTATCCTTTGAAGGCCTTTTAAAAAATACCTAGTTTATTCCTTTAACACTGTCTAGCCTCTGTTCTAGGGAGACTCTCAAGGCATCAATTCCATTGTATTGTATTTAGCAAAATGTAGAGATTTTTTTCATCAGACACTTATATTTTCCTCTCCACGTGAGAGCAGCATAGAGGGTAAGTCATTAATGCTGATGAGACCCACTGCTCACATTACAGCCCCAAGCAGTTGGGTTCTCTGGGTATTAGCTACCAGTGTCTCAGTCTTTTAACAGCTTATTGCCCACTAAATCAATTCCCTGGGTGTGCACAACAGCACACACACAGAGCAATAAACCATGTCTGGTTCTGCAGCTCTCTGTGCATTCTTGTAAATACAACAGCATTCAGCAGAGCATCCAGCAGCAGGAATTATGTGGCTGACATTCTGCTACAGGAGGCTGTAAATCGTGTGTTTGCACAGTGATCTCAGTGAGACAAGCTGATTTAGTGCTTTGCAGCTGCTGGATATTCAGGTCTCATATCATAGGTCCCCGTCCTGGAAGTGCCTCTAGCATTGTTCATCACAGAGTCATGGAGCCACAGAATGGTTTGGGGTGGAAGGGACCTTAAAGATCACCTTGTTCTGAGCCCCAGCCATGGGCAGGGACACCTTCCGCTAAATAGGTTGCTGTAACCCCCATTCAGTCTTACCTTGTGGAAGGGGCATCCACAATTCCTTCCTAAAGAACATTCCTTTTAAAAGCATTGGGCAGTGGGTTTGAACCATTTAAATACAATAATAGCAATGATAAGTAACCACAGGAGCTGATTTTTCCATCTTCTCATTTCTCCCTGGGCAACCACTAATCTCCAGTCTCAGAGGAGACACTGGCTGCTCAAGGATGAACCAGGAACAAATTAACACACACAGTCCAGCCACGCTCTCAGAATGAGCCCAGCACAGGAGCAGAACACCTGCTTGATTCAGAAGGCATTGGCTGAGGTGCTGTGGCTGTGCTGACACATTCACACGGCCGTGCCCATTCATCTGCCTTGCCTTGCTGAGCTGAGTTACAGCCCTGCCAGGGCCCAGCTCGATCTGAGCAGGATGAGGAACCGCTCGGGGATGAGAGGGCTCGGGGTCTCTGCAGGGCTGACTGAGGATCTGCCAGCCGGGTCTCTGTGGGCATCATCACAGCCTGATGGGCTCCAATCTCCTCCTAACTCACTCTACTACTCCTCCTGGATGTTTCTGAGATGAATTCAAACATGAGGGAAGCTGTACCTGTTATCATATAAAGGTGATGGCATTTGTGGAGAGACAGAGCCGGGCTTTTCAAAAGGTGGTGTTTTGTTTGTGTGCTCATCTGCTTGTTTTTTAAATTTTAATGGTTTTTAAATGTTGCTCATTGAAAAGAGGTGAGGGTAGGGGAGGGGAGGGAGCACTGGAGAAGGGCATGAAGCTGATAGTGAATTCAGATAAACAGGGAGTTTCAAGCTGGATATTAGAAAAAATTTCTTCACTGAAGCAATGGTTATTTGAACAGGCTACCTGGCAAAGTGATGGAGTCATCATCCCTGGAAGTGTTCAAAATATGAGCAGATGTGGCACTTTGTGGTATGGTGTATTGGGTAAGGTCATATTTGGTGAAAGGCTGGACTTGATGATCTTGGAGGTCTTTTTCAACTTTAATGACTCTATGATTGTAAATATTTTTGTCATTTGGAAATAAAGGGAGGTTGTGCCTCATTGAAACACTCTGAACGCAGGAAAGGAATAGAAAAGCCACCTCACTGAGTGAGTTAAAGCAGGGGTTGGGCTTGTGCAATTCACCCTCCTGGAGTGAGTGTCTCCCCTTGCTGTGGCACCCCCGAGGTGTGCAGCTTCAGCACAGCCACTGGAGGCAAGGACTGGAAACAAAAGTCCTGAAAATACACAGGCAGCTGTGTATGACACTGCCTTGTTCCCAAGCCCCCTGCAGAGAGCACTTCAGGGAGCTCCAGGGAGGTCAGAACCCAGCTGTGCCAGCCCCTGGACCATGCTTTGTGCCCAGCATGGGGCAGCGGGGTCTCCCTGCAGCCCGAAAAACTCATTTAGCCTCTTCTCCTGACGTATTTTCCTCCACACCTGAGGGCAAACAAGATTAGTGCTTGGAGGAAAGGCACACAGAGATGTTTCCAAAGGAACAGGGCAGACCCAAGGTGGGGCAAAGGGATGTACAAGAACCCTGTGCCTTAGGGATGGGGGGCTCTGGAGAGGGGACAGAGGTGGGAGAGACAGTGGAATGTCACAGCTGCTGGCACACAAACTGCTGAGATGGCAGTGGGAAACACCCAAAAGGGAAAGTGATGGTCCCTGTGTCTCTTTTACAAGCTGAAAAGAAGGAGCATTCCAGCACTTGAAATGGATTCAGCCTTTGAACCTCATTCCTTCACTTAGGGGTTGGATAGCTCAGCTGCCCTGGGGGTTTCAGGATGTTTGGGAGGGGCTAGTCTCCATTTCAGCCTTCAAGGGGGTACACACATAATTAAAGCAAATTTTGCTGTGTGCTATGTCTTTCCACTGGAGAAAACTTCAGTGACTCACTTGAACAAGAGCCTAGGAGAATCCCACTGTGTTTTCTAAAAGAGTTTTTGTGTGTAGAGGCACTTTAGACATGGTTTCTCCCAGTTATGTTCAGTAAGATCTCTGTCTAGGAATCTTTTGAGGAAGCCTTTGGATACTGCACCTACCCAAATACTAATTGGATTATTTGGGTTTTTTTTTCTTCTAAACTCTGAGAAAATAATCCTGTACATATTAACTTAATTTCCATATGTACCTTTTTAAAGGTTTCTAAACAAAGGGCACCAAAATTCTCCACCACATTATACCTGGTGATCAGAGCAGGAGCTTCCTGTGGGTGCTTGTGCTGTATGTACCAGCTCTGGCCCCTGTCTCAGCCATCACAGGACATACCAAAGTCTCTCAAACTTAATCTATATATTTGAATCATGACCAGTTTTGTCATTTGCTGATCATATGAATTGTTGTCAGGTTTTATTCTTATTTTGTACTCTGACAAATAAGCTTTAGAGAATGTTTCTCTAAATCTTTGGAAACGCTAGCTAAAGATTCAGAAAGAGTAAGGGGATATAGTGTTCAGGGGAGAATTACCATCTTAATGAGGTTTGTCTCATTAAAGAGTTTCACTCAATTAGTTTCGCAGGTTTTACTTCAATAATAGGAGCACAGAGCTCTACATATCTGTAGCTAATTTTGGCTTATTTAAGACTTAGAGACCAACTTGCCAAAAATTATTTAAGTGGAAGGACGGTAATGGATGTGGTCTTGGATCTTTCAAAAAATGTATGGTTTTGAATCAGGAAATTAGACGAAAATACACTGTCAATTTTACTTAAATAAGAAATGTGTTGGCAATTTCCCCAAGCGAAATGTGATCACTTCAGCATAAAATACTATTTGTCATACAAAGACCTTTGGTGTTCAGACAGTTCAGATTTGCATTATTTCCCAAAAACTCTGCAAGCACATTCTGCTCTCTGCCTTTGCTGACCTATGGTAAAAGCTTGTCAAAGGTCTTAGGCTGCAGTGCTGTCATCTGCTGATAATGTGAAAGTGTCACCTGCACACTGAGTGACATTTTATCTGTCTGAACAGGGTTGCTTTTCCTAATCTGTCACTTCTTGTCATGTGGGTTTTGTCAGATTTCCCCCCAAATTGCACTCTACTCTCTGCACCCCTTGGATGGCACAACACCCACAGAGCTCAGCAAAGCTGTGTTAAGGATCAACAGATAAGAAAAAACATCTTCAACAACATCCAGCAGTGCCTGCTTAGGGAAAGGATGACAAACGAAGGGAAGCATACAGAGCTGCTCTGCTCAACACACTCTGGCAGTCTAAGATTTAGGGATTTCAAAAGCTGAGGAAGCACCATGTTAGAAGACCCAGGAGACTTTCTCCAGGTGCAGCTCATTTTTTAACCCATGGGCAATGTTTGCAACTAAATGAACTTCACTGAGGGGCTTCTTCAAGTGCAAAAAGAGATGAGGCTGATGTGCTGTACACAGTGAGGGAATATGATCCACTGCAGTAGCAAAAAGCAGATATATTGGAGTAGTTCACCCAGAAAAGGTGAAACTGAGGTGCTCCGTGCCCTGGGTAGTCAAGGCAGCTTTTCTGCCTCTGATATATGAACTAGCCAGCCACCAGCTCTTGTCCCAGGTCACCCTGCAGTGTGCAATGCTCCAAAAATTCAGAGGGTCTGATTCGCCTCACCAGTCTCAACATCTGCTCTGAAACTGCCTCTAAAGGAGCTGGGCACCTACCTGGAGAATAATGGGCACTTTTAGGAAGTGACACAATTGACCAACTTTGGCATGGGATGAATCAGGCCTCCAAAATCCTTGCTCCTCACAGGGAGCCTTGGGCAGGCAGCTGTTCAGAGGTGAACCCAGTGTCTGCTCAGGTGAAATCCCACTCTGTTCCCATGGCATACATAACTCAACCTGCCTGGTGAAGTGGAAGAGGAAGGACAGGAAATCAGCTTTATGCCTGATCCAGAAATCAGCAGCAGCAAAAGAAACTGTTCCACTGACTGCATGCCTGATCTGAGGCTGTTGTCTGTGTGACTCTCTAAAGCACTTTGCCCACAACAGTTTTCAGTAATTTATACTCCGATGGAAAAACTCCCTCCTCCCTCCCCAAGACATCCTGAGATACTGGTATACTCCAGATTTTATATTAATCTTTATTCTGAGGAGTATGGATTTCTGAGGCTTTAATGGTTGGTTTAGGTATTTTTCAGTATCAACAGCTTTCAGCAAAATGCTTTGCCTTTAAATCTCTTGGGGTTGTTGGGGTTTTTTTCTTTAAAGCAATATTTGAAGGAGAGAAATAAATAGTGTTAAAAATTGCTTTTGCTTCCATTTGCTTAGTTTTAAAATGAATCTTTTTGAAATAGTTCTAGAATGAGAGAACCAGAGAGTGGTTTGTGTTGGAAGGGATCCCACAGACAACGTTGTTCCACCCCCTGCCAATGGCAGGGACACCTTCCACTCTCCCAGGTCACTCCAAGCCCCATCCAGCCTGGCCTTGGACACTTCCAGGGATGCAGGGGCAGCCACAGCTGAGTTTCTTCCTAATATCTAATTTAAGCCTGCCCTCTCTCTGCTTGAAGCCATTCTCCCTTATCCTGTCTACATGCCTTTTAGAGATAATCAGATTTTTTTTCTCTAAAATAGAAAGAAAATAGTACAAAAAAAAAATGTTTGTTTAGGTACAATTTTTGCATTTTGGTGCCCCAAAACCAAACATAAACTAACAAAATCATAGCGTTTTTCAAAAAGATAGTGTGTTTTATATTCTTTAATGGAAAAACAGCTTGCTTGTTGCATTGCAATTTTAACTCCACCAGGATTTTCAATAAAAAGCAGTCTTGATGCAGAAAGTTCAACTATTTTTAGTGGAACAGTTCACAGTGCCTCTTGTGCATCACAAGAAATGTTATGTAGTTTAGCTTTAGTCATATTTTAAAATATACATATTTGATATTCCAGGGTGAAACCAAGGTGTTGTTTTTCATATTCAAGATATTCAACCTAAACTATGAATAACACACACAGCTTCTCAGTCAAACACAAAGATAATCCCCAAAGAGATTCTTTTTTTGTATTTTTATTGCATGAAAAGGAGGAAGACACGATGGGGGAAAACAAAGAAGAAATAACCATTTCAAGAAGGTATCAGTAAATGAGGTAGGAAAAAATAGCCCATAATCCCCATTATTAAATACAGACTGCAAAGACCAACAAGTGACAGCTATGTTTAAAAAAACCCTCCACAAGCAGCAGGGCACTTGTGAATAAGCCAAATCATCAGATTGCACTTGCAGGTCTGTGGGGTTGCCTGTGAGCAGGAGTCAGTTCATTAACCCAAACGACCCACAGTGCTGCAAAATCAGATTATTGGTGGCTCTGCCATTCATCAGCTCCCCTCTCCCTTGAACTCCTGCTCCTACATGGGAAAAAATTGCAGAAGATTTACTGAGAATAAAGGCATCTGGGGGGCCTCTTGCTCTTCTTGATAACATCAGCGTGTCCCAGCTCCCCTCAGCACAGGGGAGATCACCACGAGCACCCATCTGGTTTTCTTCTGGCCTATTTCATTACTCAGAGCCCACCCTGTGTTCTGCCAAGGACCTGATTCCTGATAAAACATTTCTGGGAAGATCTTCCTTCTGGAAAAATAACTCACAAATTGATCTCACAGACACATCCCAGCAACTGAACAGACAACCAGAAAGGCCCCACAGTGGCAGTGGATGTTTTTGGGATGGAAATAAACAGCAGGTTCCTAAGAATGAGGGCTGGGGATAACCCCCAGAACTGTGCATATGGATTAAAGAGTCAAGAAACAGGCCAATTTTAAGATGAATCTTGCTAGGTTTTGACTATGACTGCTGGTGATACCTCAGTGTTTGACACTGTGATCATGAAAATCCCTTTGAATCTGATGCTTTATGTTTCTATTTTTTTCTGCTTTAAAGCCTTTCTTCCTGTAGAATGAGGAAAATTATATAATATATTATCTTGTCTCTTCACCACCTCACAAAACTTGTCATCATTTCCCAGTGTGATTTTAAAACTTTTAAAAAGCAAATTAAATAAAGCTCTTTTTTATCAGTTCTTCTTATTTCTTTTTTTTTTTAATTTATTTATTTGCTGTTTACTTACTTGTTTAGATCAACTACAAAAAACTCTGCGCTGGCAGACTGTAAAATACTGATCTGGTGGCTGATTAACAAGACTTATACTGCCATCTTACTGGGCAGGACAATGATGCAATCTTTCTGTTTTATTAACAGTAAAATAGATATATTGCCCTTGAGAGCCTGGAACAATGTGCAGAAGCATGGAGTGAGTCCAGCAAAGCCAAGAACTCTGTCACTCCAGGGTAACACATGATCTGAAGTCTAATTTAATATCAGAAGCTCCGAAAATAAGAAGGATGGCAATAATATTGGGCTGAGCTCTGTATGCATTCCTTAAAATCTGGCATGCTTTTTCCAAAATCCTCTGTTCATCCTCTGTGAATCCCAGGCTAAAAGTTGAGCTTTGAGAGTTCCAGTCTCTCCTGGCCTGAACCCAGAGAGGGAACTTTGTTCAGCATGTCTTGGCGGTGCATCCCCCAAATTCACTTTGCTCTCCCGGATGGAACAAAATGTCAACAAACAAAAGTCAGGTCCTTAAGCAGATTCATCTTTGGAGTTAAAAAATTCCCAAAATTCCGAATAAAAGGAGGCTGAAATTTAGGCAGTTTTTTTGAGGCAGCTATGCTGACTTTGCGCTGTGAATCCTAAGGAGCACCCACAAGGTTCCTTTCACCAGTGCTAGGCACTACCTCAGCTGAGAATTGTGAAAGAACCACCACAGGAATCAACTTCTTAAAACATGACAGACATTTCTGTGATTGTTTGGATACAGCCTTCGTTATGTTTTCTCAATATACCTGAAAGCAGCATGTTGTAGACAGAACACTGGGGCAGAATGTGTTGTTCTAACATTTAGGAGGCTTGATAATTTGCTTTGCAGATTGTTGTGGTGTGTGTAACAAAGCAGAGTTTCTCCAAAAAAAAAAAAAATCTACAGTGATGGGGCAGGTTTGTTATGCTCCATCATAAAAGGGGCATCAGGAGTGCTGGTACATCAAGGTCTATACCATGTTCTGCTGAAAAACTAGTTTGTGTTTCTAGGCTAGAGCTGTTGTACCAGCCCACTTGAACTTCTGGTCTGGCAACCTCTGTCTCCCAAGGGGTCATTTATTTATGAGCTTCACGGCTGTTCAGGTAACCTTTGTCAGCTTCAAAATCTCCACCCTGCATCTACTGGTCACATCTCTTGAACCTGATAAGATTTTTGTGGCTGTGTGTAATTTTTTTTCCCAGCAAGTCAGTGCTCAGTCACGCATTACAGTGCATACACTTCAATGTTTATTTAACAGTTTGAATTACATCCCCTCAATGTCCCAAGAAATGCAATTTTTTTGCTGGAAAATCTCTGTGTTGTGAGGAGAAATCAAAACATGAGTTCTGCATGAATTTTATTATAATTATTTAAAACACAAAACGTGATCTTAGAAACCTTAACTCAGTTTTCCTTGTGACGGCAAAACAAGTAGCTCAGAAAGACAATCCAGAAAAACTATCTGCGCATCAATTTGAAGTTGAGAAGCCAGTTTGGTCCCCAGATTTAGAGTCCTGCTCTTGCAGAGAGGATGGGATTGGTGTGTAAAGCAGCAGATCTGCCCCTGGCTCTGGCTGCCTCAATGTCTGCGTGGAAGTACAAAGCCCCCAGTGTCCTTGTGCTGGGGAAAACCTGTCATGCAGGGAGAGGGGATGTCAGGTCAGAGCAGGCTCTCACCAGGTCTCCTCTGCTTCAGAGGGAGCACATGGCAGAGAGAGAACCTGGGAACACATGAGCTGCCTTTTGATGCTGCTACAGGACGTTTACAGCAGAGGCAGCACATGGGATAATCTCTCCGCACATTAATTTTCATTTCTTCTCCTGGCCTTAGCCAGGAATCCAGATTGTTTTCAAGTTGTTTATTTTAGGTGAACTCATCTGTGAAGGCCCATTTCCATTGTATTTCCATTAGACACAGATGCTATCACTATATGCCAGTGCATATTACCAAGCAATTAATCTCCAGAGTTATTATTGCCCGTTTTATTGAAAGTAAATATTTTTGAGTTCAGAAAGCTATGTAAAGACTTGAAGCAGCTTAGCTAAATTCCATGCTAAATGCACAATCCTCTTTGGAAAGGAATTCTCTTTAAAACTATAAGGCTATGCTCCTGTGTTGTATAATTTCATCCCAAAATAAAGCACCACCTCCCACAGTTAATGTCTCTGCAAGCTACCCTGGCATTATCACTCAGAACTCTCACTCCTTTGTTACCCACTGTTAAACTGAAAAGTTCTTCTTTTTGACATACATACAGGCCAGAGGGGACACAATTGAATGAATATGTTTGTCACAAAAAATGAAGATCAGTAAGAATTAAATGGCAAATAAATTAGGATTGGCAGCCTTTTCCCTAGGGTGCAAAAATATAAGCTTCCTAAATTCAGTAAAGAGTGTTCTCCCCTCAGCCTTTGATCTGCAATCTTCAGTCAATATTTCCATCTTTGAAGACAGCCAGTCCAGAGTTAAACTCATATTTGTGAGTATGGTTCTCACTTGGTGGCCAGAAGAAATCTGAGGGTAGGAAGTGAGGCAAAGCTATAATCAGATCTTAAAAACATTACCAAAAATTGGATCCTCCAATAACAAAACCATCATTCAGTGCTGTTATTTTCCAGGGGAGTTTAAAGGAGGCAACCTGAGCTCCAACCCTGTGGCAGCTGCAGGACCAGTCTCCCTCCAAGGTTTCTCAGCCCAGGGCAGGACCCAAAGCTGGCCAGAACCCCTCAGACAGGGTTATATTCTCCCAGTGGAGAAGGGCTCCAGCTTGTCCAGCAGGTTTATAATACATCTTCCAAAGCTGGAATTGCTTTTCCTGGGCTTCTGCAGATAGGGAACAGAGGCAGACCTTTCAGTTCTGCCTCTAATGGCTTCATCCTCCAGCCACGAGGAGAGCAAAAGCATTTGTAGCTACTGCCAACTGCTTTAGACATCTTCTCCCACATCTCTGTTCTTCTTCCTCCACCCCTCTGGCACCCAAAAGTGGCAGCTCAGCAGTAAATAATTCATTTCCTCATTTCCTGCACCTGTTGTCCTGTCCCATGCAAAGTTGTCCCCACCTCAGCTCCTCTATCTGCCCCTCCTGGGTTGCAACAACACAATCATATTAAAATATCCCCAGATTGCTTCCAGACTCTACTCATCTTCTCAGTCTACCTCCTGCTCCTCTTACAACTCTCCCCAAAGCCCATCAGATATTCTCATCTCCCTTCCCACCAACAGCACTGAATCCAAAAAGCAAATATCAGAGGAAATCTCTCTCTTAAGGCAAANAGTCTCAAGGTCTCTCAGGATTCTCCTCAAACACAGCAGGAATGAAGCAGCTTGACTTTGAACTCTGAACAACCTGGGCCTTTTATTATTTTTGGTACTACTCGTGTACTTCCTTGTCATTGCTATTAATTATGCACACTGAAAGCACACTGAGTGTCTCACTGCACTGCAAGCACACGGGGTGAGCCAGAACATGTCCCCTTGTGCTTGTAGTGTGGCTTCTCAGGAGGGTTAGCTTTCATTTGTCAGTTCAAACACGTTAATATTCAGACACTGCCATGGACATTATTTGTCACTCTAGTTGATACCTGTTCCTGAGGCAGCAGCAGAAAAGACAAGCTATAAAAACATATGAAAACATCACCTTTTTTATTATGCCAGAGCCTCTGTCACCATTCTGTTATAGCACAAATATTTGACTAAAGGAACATGCATTTTTTTCATCTTTAATTAAAACGGTTTGGCCACAGGATGTACTGGAACTGCACTATCACCAAACAGTAGACTCTAATTGGAGAAGGTTTCTGAGGAAAACACAGTATTATCAAGAAGCTAAATAGAATAGAATAGGTCAAATAAAGCAAATGGGCAAATAGGCTAAAATAAGCCAATGTAATACACTGCTGTGAGGACTGTGTTGATCAATTGTTGCTGTGCTTGAAGATGCAGCCTGGATCAGACCTCTCTGCTCCAGGCTGGGGATTCTCCCTGTCCCTGCACACCACTAGTGTCTGGTCTGACTTCTGCTGAGTGTGGCAGGACTCTTCCAAATAAAGTGAGAAGTACATTCCATAAATCATGGCTTTGGCAATAGCTGGCAGAAAGGGCATTGAGGTGTTCTATCAGTCCACTGGTGCCATGTCCAAGGAAGAAATCTTTATTTCTGGTACTGAGGAGGCTGGGGAACACAAAAGCAAGCAGTGACACAAGCCTTGATGGTGTAGTGAAAGAAACCTGGACACAGAGCAAAGGAAGGGTTCAGTGAGTGCCTGGTGCCATTTTAGATACCTTGGAGTGACTCACCTGGCTTTGGATGCCTCTTCAGACATTCCTGGGTCCTGCCAGCAGGAGGATACCTCATGTAGCTTGGAGCATCTGGATAGGCACTAATCTCACGTGTTTAAGCAAATCAAGCCCACTCTGAGTCTCCAGCTTCCCATCCATCCTCTTTTTAAATGGTCTAAAGGACATTGCTTTTCAGTTCAGAGTATATACAGTTATAAATCACATGTACCAAAGGATTGGAGTGTCCACATAGCCCACCTGGATGCGCTCCAGTAGCAGCTACTCAAACTCAGGCTGAGCCAAGGCTCACTTATCACCCTTGCATTAAAAAAGAAAAGGAGGTACAGCTGTCTTTAGTGCAAATGAACCCTCAGAGCCCACCACAGAACAACCAGCTCACAGGCTACAGAGCAGAGACCCCAAGGGAAAGATCTGACAAAGTGCCACCAGACAAAATCCATGCTGGCAGCAGGAAATGGAGGCTTCCCAGCCTAATCCAGTGTTCAGGGCTTGACACAAATGAGAAAGTAACAGAGAAGCAAGGACACATGGGAACCACTGCAAGTACATTATAGATGAAGGATAGCTGCACTAATGATAGCTGGAGACTTTGTAAAAAAGCAGTCCTACACCAGAACATTAATGATACAAGAGTCTATCTAAAGAAATCTTCCCAAACAAGAAGCTGGGGGATTAGATCTGAAAAGGGAACTCATTAAGAGAAACTTCCCTTATAAAATAAAGTAAAAATAGTTACAGGCTTTCTTTAGAACTTGTCTCTCCTCTGTGTTATAGGCACTGAGGAGGTGATTTTTCAGACTGACTGTAGACTTTTGCAATGTAGATTTGTACACTTGGGTGAGTCCCCATAGGTTCCCACAAGCCCACCAAAGACAAATAGGCACTTCATCTCACTTTAAAGCACGTTGCAAAATATGGCAAATTAATTGTGCCCTAAAAATGTCTCTTTTTCTTCCCATCAGCTGTGAAGAAATCCTTGGTTTATTAGCTGAGATGTGAGATGATCAGCACACATCCACACTGTGAATATCTAATGTTTATGTAATTTAAATGTTACATGAAGTGTTTGGTTCTACCAACTGTATATGACACTGTTTCACACTATAGAGCCAATGCTTTATGTTCCAGGAGTGCATTTGGCTTTTGAGATTCTCTGCAGCAGTGGGCAGCAATGACTTTCTTCAGCTCAAACTTTTTTCCCCTATGTATTGAGGCAAAATGAAGGTGGTTTCAAGACTTTTGTAAGATTTAAGGCAAATTAATGTTCAGTATCCTGTGGCATGCCCTTTCAGGAACTCATTAAAAATTTTGGCAATCTGTATTTAAATTTTATTTTCATTCAATTTGTCCTAAAAGGGATACTGCCTTCTTAGATGGGTGTGAGTAGCTTTGCCTTCAGGGAATTTGTGGTTCATTGGGATAGGGATTTTTACATGGATTTCTTTTATCTCAGAAGAATTGTCTTGTCTTCCTGTTACTGTGTGTCCCACTGATATAGGAGGGTAAGACATTCCAGTGTAGTTAGGTTGCCATTTACATGGCAATAATCTCATTTAACTGAACATGGAATAGTGCTGAGGTCCTTGTCTGTTGGTCATTGAAGGAGCAAAACAACTCCCTTAATTCACCTGATGTTTAAATTGTGAAACAGAAGCATCTCACTCTTGAGAATGAAATAACATAAAAAAAAAAATCCCAACCAGCTTTGAGCTAAAAACCAAACAACACCCAAAACAAAAGGGAAAATTAAAATAAAAAAAAAAAACACAAACAAACAAACCCCCACCAAAAAAAAAAGAAAAAACAAACAAACAAAAAAAAAAACAGGGACAAAAGTGCACAAACTGAGGAATGTAGAAAATGTGATTGGTTTGCCAGTTCCTTCAGCCTCCTCTTCGCTTTTCTTGGGATTTTGTATGCAGATAATTCTTCTCAATGAGATGCTGTCACTAAAGCAAACCCTCAGATTATTATATTTCAGTCATTTATTGCAGAAGAAGGAGAAGAAAGCAATATTCAGCCTTCAGCAAGTCTTCTGGAACATATTTAATAACTGCTGATTAAATAGCAATGGAGACTTTCAAAGAAAGAATTTTAGAAGGTACAAATTTTTCGAAAAGACATTAAATTGCTGCTCCCTTTCAATCTACAGAAGCAGTTTTGATTCCTCTATAACCCAAAGAATCATCTGGCTCTGAACTGCCAGCTCTGTGTCCTCTCACAATTGCTCCTTAAAGCCCTTAAGTGACAAATTTCCTAAGCTCATGCTGCTGTGTTGTACAGACCTGACTTTAAAGGGCTGATTTGCCTAATCAACCCCTTAAATCCTGAGCCAGAGGAAAGATGAGATCAGCAAACAGTGGGCCATATCCTAATATCTCTAAACACCATTATTCTTGTCTGGGTAGACTTGAACAGAAATTTGGGGTTTGTCCAGTCCCTCATTCCCATGTTCTCTTTACCCATCAGCAATACACCTTAACAGCATCTGATAGGATCAAGCCACGTGCCTTGAAGTTGACTTCTTTTAGGATCTAATTATAAAGGTCTAACATTTAGGGACTTTTCTCCTCACTAAAAAAGCAGATTATTCAATATTATTTGATTACTGTTAAAAGAGTCATTTTCCCTCCTCAGGTTCTTCACCCTCAATTTATTCTAGATGATGAATCCAAAACTAGGAATATTTAAAACGCGTTACTCAAGCCACTGCAATATCTTTATTATCCTTTGATAATAAAGGTATTGCAGAGAAAAAACGAATCTTGTGTTTTAAAGAAATAAACAAGGCTTTTTCATCTTTACACATGGGACTTAATCAGGGAAGACAAGAAAATTTGAAGAGAGTGGAGTCACCAAAGGTCTCAGGGCAAGGGGAGGAAGGAAAATTGCCAGTGAGGAAAAGCCAGGTGGCAGTTCAAAGCATGAATGACATTTATTTAGGTTTTCCCTGGGGGAGGATCCAAGAAGTTCCATGAAAAACTGCATCCTCTATTTCTCCAGTCTGTTAGACAGCAGACTGTTGCCTTTCCAGCAATTTCTTAAATATTTTGAGCTCCATCTCTCTCAGTCAGGTTTAAGAAGATGTTCTGTGGGTATCATGCAACTGGGGACAAGAAGAAAATCTGGAATCAGGACAGAGAAAAATCAAGTTGAGAGGGAGGCTGAGGTGATGCCTACAACAGGACCAGACAGGTTGTGAGGTCCACTAATTTCTCTCACTTTTTTGAACAGAAGTTTCACACATTATGAAAAGACTTGGTTACAAACTCCATCTGTTCTCTCCCACCTTTGTCCTCTCCCAGTCACACACATCCCACATCATGTCTAACCTCAGATAATGAAAAAAAAAAATTAAAATCAGTAATTAAACCATCTGTCTCATCTGAGATGCCTCCTGAAGGATGGATTAAACCATGCCCCTGGATACCTCTACTCCTCTCCATTTCTGGAGCACTACCAGCCGAACACAGAAGCCAAAGCTGTGGAGAAGCAGCACATTGAATATCAAGTGCAGACTGCTCCTGACAGATTGTTGTAGTAGCTCTTGAGTAGCCCTTACAATGCTTTCTTTCTTCTTCATACTCAGCTGAGGTTAAAAATACCCACAACAAAACCAAAAATTATGAAAATTAAAGATTGGAGGCAAGAGGCATTGGAAGCAAAGAAATTTACACATTCACAGGTAAAAAATAATCAGACAACGTGATAATGTTGGCAGTCTCAGAAGACAAAGATCTGGTGAGAATTCTGCACAGCTGTTTGCTTTATTTATAAAGAAATAGTGAGTGTCCTTTCAGCCTGAGCCATGTGAATGCTCTGGTTCCAGTCTGCAAAAGTGAGAGAGACCTTCACATCATCACAGTTAAATCTCTAAAGCTCAGAGAAGATGCATCCCATACAGATTGGCCTAGTAGGTTTTATATTGGCTTCTATCTTCTTAAAATTTCTTGAAAACTTAGTATTCTTTCTTCTGCATTTTATAAATGAAATTGCATATATGTATACGTGTCTATTTGATTATTTAATACTAATGCAAATAGTATATTTGAACTATTTTGCTATATTTCACCATAATTGAGTAAAACTCTTCAAAAATGAGTTTTTTTATGCTTGTATTTCTTTCCTTCTGCTGATGGCTCCCAGAATTATCCTTGTTTCCAGGTCCTGGCTGAGGGCCAACACCATGAATAATGATTCAAGGACTAGTTCATGCACCTTGACATTACAGATGGCTGGGTTTACTCAGAGATATTTCAACATATTCTGCAAGGATAATTCCAGATCAAAGAAGGCTCAAGGTATTAATAGCAGCTAAATATAATTAGAAATCACTTGAATGTGTTTTCCTGTGTTTTTCAAAGCTGAGTGGATTTGTTTGGGAATAGCAACGTGAACATGGCACGGCAATACCAAGGATGAACAGGTTTTCAAATATTTTTCTTTTCTATAATTACTGCCTTGAACAACTTTTACCTGTTGGCACAGGGAAGACACTGTCCTTAAAAATATTTTTAGTATTCCTTGTCTTTCTTCTAGGACTTCAGAGCCTTTTTGTAGTGTGAGCCAAGAAAAACTGGTAAAGAAAGAGTTTATTTCATTAAGCAGCTGTAGAATTACAAATTGGAAACAAAGAGGAGAGAATAATAATGGGAAGGCAACTAATTCCAAGAACCAGACTGTGTTTTGAAAGGATGGAATAGCCTTAACATAGAGCACAGCTGATATATGTCAAAGTTTGTAATAATTTTCCAGACTCCATGTCACTAGACTAGCAAAAGTTCCAAAAATGTATTTAGTGCGGAGTCCACTAACTAAGCATTGAAAAGCTGCTGCTCTGAGCACCTGGACAAGAGCAAAATGTAAATCAAGATTGATTTCTGTTCTAATGCTGATGCAGTCGCATAGCAATGAACAAGACTATGGAGATTGGAGTATCCTCCCAAGAATTTCAAGTGCTGGGATGGAAAAGGTCTGAATTGATTCTGGGCCTAAAAGGGCTATTCATCATGGCAAAAGAACATTCTTTTGAAGCATGGTAATACAGAGGACATTTATCAATAAGAGAAAGCAAGGACTAAAAGACCAAACTCTTTGCCTCCTGTTCCTCTTCCAAGGCAAAAGAAAAAAGTCAGGAGATGCTAAACCCCGAGGCACTTCCAATGGAATGTGACCTCTTAGAAGTAGAATGGGTACACCTGAACAAAGTATCTGTCATCTATATTGATGTGTGCTCATCACACAAATATCAGCTTTTCATCCAGATGGGAATTTAATCCAGAGCAGCTTTGAAGCTACTGAACATGACTGAATAACAGTTTCATTGAAGGAGGGATAATATGGAAATAATAATCTGATTATCAGATCTGACTGGTCTCCAACTGCAGCTTCTGAGGACTCAGTGAGGATCACTTCTGCTCTGGGAACTGCACAGAAACATCCTAACAGATGGCAAACAAATAATACAAGGGGATGATTCAAGTCACAGACTAAACACCTGAATGTGATGTAAAATAAAACCTGGTTCAAGCCTTTGAAACAAACCCCACCATCACCACCTCAATTAAGTGATTTGGAAGAGCCACTCAGCCAATTCAGTAAACAAGGCAAAATATTTGTGGAAATCTATCAGTTGGGCTTGGCTTTTGTCATGATTGTTTCCTCCATTTCTGAAGTGAAGGAGAGAGGGAGAATATCCTTTGAGCTACAGAAATTTTGGAAAGAGACTGTGGGTGGAGGGATGACTGTCCTTTGAGTAAAGCAGTTTTAATTTCAGTTCTGAGAGAAGCACAGAGATCCCACCTTTACCTCTTTCCCCTCGTGCTTGTTTTTCAACTGCCAATGAGGAAAACTTCTCTGAGTCAAGGGATGGCAGTGACTCATGCATCAGCTGAATGCACAACAGCAATGTCAGAGCTACTGTGCACTTAACGTGGCTCCAGGGCAGGATGACAAAAATTCATTTCCCACTGGAAAGCTAAAGTAAATTCTAATTCACCAAATAAGAGCAAACACGGTTCAAATGCCCATGTGCTTCAGCTCTGTGCACAGAGGGGGGATTATTTCATTATAGAGTCACAGAATGGTTTGAGCTGGAAGAGAATTTAAAGATCATCTAGTTCCAGCTCCCTGCCATGGACAGGAACACCTTCCACTATCCCAAGTTGCTCCAAGCCCCATCCAACCTGGCCTGGAACAATGCCAGGGATCCAGGGGCAGCCACAGCTGCTCTGGGCACCCTGTGCCAGGGCCTCACCACTCTCACAGGAAAGAATTTTTTCCTAATATCTAACCTAAAGGTCTCATCTTCTAGTTTAAAACTGCTCCCCCTTGTCCTCTCAGACACTGTTTCTGTCACTGGCTGCAGTGTGGGAGGGGAAGGTTGTTGAGGTGGTGGGGCTTCCTCTGTGGTGGGAAAGGGCTGCAAGCTGGAAAGGACAGGGAAGGGGGGTCCGAGTGCCAGAGGTGCAAATGGCAGCTTCTGTAGGTGTGTTCTTTTATCCCACGACCTTTGCTACTGACAGATGAGAAAAGAACACAGTGGATGAAAAAAAACCTCTGCCCAGACACACACACACAACTTCAGTTTGTGCCTGCAGCTTGCATTGTTCTACCCACACAATGAGATTTTTCTTAGGGCTGAAACCTGTTCCCATGTAGACCCAAAACATGGCATTGCAGACAATTTAATCAGCAGAAAGTGCTGATTCCTGCATACCCAGAGTGCTGGAATCTTCCCATTTCCATGCTTCAGGAATTTAACAGGTCAGGAGCTAGACAAACATAACAAAGTTATTCCCAGTGAGCAAACACCTAAAAAATACCCAGAAAAAGTAACAAAAAGGAGATCAGCTCTCTATAGGTGTCTGAGCTGGGGCATTTATAAGGAGATCTCCTCTAAAATACAGAATATTTCTATATATTTTTTCTTTCTTTCCTGACTACAGGGTGACACAACAGACAGGAATACAGGCTGCAGGACACAAAGCTGTGACCAGGTCCCACTGCTGCCCTGAAGAACCACAGTCTGAGAAAGTATCACCTCTGTCTCTGAGGAAGGTGTTCCTGGATGCAGGACAGAGGAGATAATCTTAGCAGAAAATGGGAAACCACTGTCCTGTGACAGGAAGGATTTCTCAGACTGTGTTATTCTAGACGATTTCTGTTCCTCATACATACATGTTATTTTCAAGTCTCTTCAGAGTAGGTAAAAGGGTGAAAATTGTTTTCAAAGATAAAATAAGAAGTCTCATTTCCCTAATAGCCTTCCTGTGTGCTCAGGCCACTATGATATTGTCACTGTGGCATAAAAATTCAACCCTTGTTTGCAAGACGTTCATGCATAATTTTAATGATCTCATTAACCAAACTGAGGAAGGATGGGAGGGCTTGGTGAGTGTGTTCCTTCAAGTTATTTTCAGCTCTTTATGATCAGAAGAAAATGTACATGCAGCTGGAATTAGAAGGAAATCACTGTGCACATGTGGAGCAGGGCAATCAGCCACGGGTTCTGCTGTCCCTCTCAGCCCTCCCTCTGCTACTAACACTTACAAATGTCAAGCTGCTATTTTTCCATGGCTCGGGAAGAATGTCTCTGGTTCCATATGCTCAGGCTCCTTCCTTTGCTCTTGCAGCCCTAACATCAGACTGTCACCCCCCCAAATTAACAATGATTGCTGCCTGCCTCAGTGCCCACTGCCACCCCACACCTGCGCTGCTGCCGCGTTTTGGGAATGCCTGAAGAGCTGAATCCCTTCTGTCACTTGGAGAGTGAGGGTATTCTATTTTTAGGTATTTTTTAAAACCCTGAGGTGATACCAGCAGCTGGGAGACAGAGCTGCAGGGCCCCGAGTGTGTGAGCCTCCTGTACCTAACAGAAGCTCAGCCAGCCTTGGCAGACTCAGATCCTGAGCATCCTGAGCCAGCTGCCTCTGAGGATGGAGGTGGGGATGCAGCACCAGGCACTGTGCTGGGAGATACAGCTGCTGAAGCTCTTCCATCTGGGAATGGGCTTCTGCCTGCATCACCTGTCACAACAACACATCAGCGCATGCTAAATAGGTCTCTCTCTCTCTTCCCTCTAAATACTTGAAGATTAGTAGCCAGATATTCATGTAGAGCTATCCAAAAATTGTTTGATGCATTGGATTAGTTTTGATATACTTTATTTCTTGGTTATAAAATATTTGGGAAATGCCTTAGCTCTTGCAGATGGGATTTGCAAGCAGGAAGAAATTGCTCCCAACGCGTGACACGAGTTGGGTATTTTTTATTCTGGCAATGAGACAGAGAGACCACAGTTAGCTCCCAGTTAACTCGGTAGCTGCTCTGCTACCTGACACAGGTGCAAATTGCAAAGGTGACTGGTGATCTCTGAACCATGCCTGCAGCAGCACTGATCACAGGAATTGCATTTACTACGTCTCAGTGTGATATTTTGTGTCATATTTTATAGTGTAAACTGATATGGTTTAACTGACTGTATAGAGCTGGGCCAGTCTGGACTGATGGAGGATCTGACCCAAATATACATGTTTTAATTCATCCTGAGCTGAAACTCCTTCAGACTTTGGAAAGATTCATTGGAGTGTTTTCACTTGCATTGTGTGAAGTATGTGTCAATGTAGACAGGCCAGAGCTATTCATCAAAAAAACCTAAATAAAACATTACTTCCCCACTGAAAAACAGAATTTCATCTCAACCACATGCACAGAAAAAATGTCAATTTCTGACAGGATTTTTCACCAGAAAAAAAAAAGTGCAGAGATATTTGTCTGCTTTCATCAGCTCAGTTATTCTCAGGAGCTATGGTTCCAGGTTTCTTGTGATCTCCTGAGTATCCAGCCAAGCTAAATCTTTCATGATGTCTCATTGCAATGCCCCAGGAATAGGCACGCCTCAGATCTAGATCTTTCAAGCTTTTATTTCTATTATGGTGATGTGTGAAAGTGCCAGTGCTGCCCCCCTGAGATAGTGAAAATGTCAAAAAAGACAAGAGGCAGAAAGTGAATATGTGACAAACCACAAGATGAAAGGGAGAAGCAGAGCAACAGCCAGAGCAAAGAGTTTGCAAACTTACTTCAATCACATGTAGGCACAAGCTTGCTGTTGTGAATCACAGAAACACATTTAATAGAAATAGCAAAAAGCATCTGCTGTCCCTTCTCTCCCACCTCTATCCACTGCCTCGTGAGGAATTTTCTGTAGGGATTTTAGCAGAGCTTTCTCTCTGGAGTTCCAAAGGAAGATGAAAAGCCATCAGTAAATAGGGATCTTTGTGAAAGAAGCCTCTTCATTACTGGATGGCTCATGGTTAGCAACTACAATATGTAGGCAGCCAGAAAAGGATGGAAAAGCTCCCAAAAATCGTTTGGAAAAATATTGAAAATTATATGGAGGAGGCAAAGAGTTTGTATGGCAATGGGTATGAAAGGAGCAAGCAGACTCCCACCTTCACTGACCTGAATTTGGGGTCCTGGGCAGGAGCTGCTTGCCCCTGGGAATGCAGACTCCTGTCAAGCTGCTTCATGCCTGCTGGACATGGGGATGTGGAATGAGCACGGACACAGGGTGAACCTGGAGCAGTGCTGAGCTGTGGTGTGTTCCTGCACTCCCAGGGCTCTGCCAGCTGGGTTGCCTGGGCACTCAACTCCTGGCTCACAGGGACTGCAAAGGGATGATCCCCAAGGAGCCCTGGGGAGAAGTGTGTGGAGCAAGGGAAGAAGCACAAGAGCACAGTTAGATAAGACTGATCTGATCACTGATTAAAGGCACCTAATCAAAGTCTTGTGCATTCACTGGGTGTCTGAATTTCCATCACAGCCACCTGCGATGGAGGACAGAATTTAGCAGCTGAAACAAGATTCTGATGTGATTTGAGAGACCCCAGTGCATGATATGTGGTCTACATCCACTTTAGAAGGACACAGCTCTCCCATTAATCCTATATCATATTTATTAGTCTGCACAGATGTCTCACATGTGCTGGGGATCTCAGGTCACACCTCTGAAGCTGAATCAAGCTTGCAGGGCTCTCTCTGAGCTAGACCCTGCCTGTATTAACTAACCAAAGCTGGACTCATTTCTGGTGACTTGTGAACATCACAGGCTCAGGTACTTTCTAAACATCCATCAATAAATACTACAGTTCTACAATCTGATGGTTTAGATGTACAAAAAGCAAGTTCCAGCTCTGCAGAGATACAAAAGTTGGGAAAGAATTGGATGGAAAAGGGCAATTCATTTCTGATAGGCAGGGCTAGTTCAAAGATAGGTCCTTGCCTTGGGTACCCAACCAAGGCTTTAGGAGATTTCTAGCAAGAATGAATAGAAATATTTCACATGTCAACAGCTCTTGTGATTAAGCACAGCAATAACTCTGGAGGTGCCAGGGCCATTTATCACATGTAAATGTAAATACATTTACATTTATCTACAAATACATGTAGATAAATGTAAATGTGTCTAACTATGACAAGTGTGAACTTGGGATGGTGTTTTGGGTTGGATTTTTTGGTTGTTGGTCGTTTGATGTTTTAGTTTGGTTTGGGGTTTGTTTGTTTTGTCTGTTGGTTTTTTTTTAAGGTTTTGAGGGTTTTTTTATTCTTTTTGACTTTGTTTTTAATACCTTATAACTAAGTTTTTTCTGTTTACATATTTCCAAGGGCTTTATATAAAACAATTATTTATTTCCATAAGTAACAGTGAACATGTAGGTCCTAATTCCAAAGCCCATTTCAATCAGTGATTCTGTCCATTACCTTTTGAGCATCAGGAGCAGAGACAGTGAGCAAAATTCCTGAGTGCAGTGCCAGGAGAACAAACATCTCTAATTCCTCACGGTTTGCATTAGAGTTCCCAAATTCATCATTTTTTAAAAATTCCTCCAATTACTTCTTCAGCTATTGTTTGTTAAGAAAAAGCCCAACCCAGGTTTTCAGTCACATCTTTGGTGTCATAGGGAGATCTGTGTTAGAAAATGAAGTGCTGATAATTCTACAAAGCCATTTCCTTTAACACATCCTCCCACCTCCTCCTACCCACTCCATGTGTCTGCTTCATCCATCTGTTTCATCTCATGAAATTCATGGATCATGAGTTCCCTGGAGCACGTCCAATTTTCTCTGCCTCTGTAGTTCAACATTCACACTTTCCTGTCCTGTAGACAGGCATAAATATTGTGTAGTGAGCAGTTTGCCTTGTTTCCAATTTTAGCATGTCATATCCTGAAAACTATCCGTTGTGCTCGTGGGTTTATTTATCAATTAATGAACGGCATTATGATCTTTGGGTGTATTCTGGGCGCTCGCTTTTGTCGCTGGTGCTGGGCTGTTCCTGTGTGAAGACTGAGCTGTTCAATAATCCACTGGTAAAATTGCATCTCTGTGCCACTGAGGGCCCAGCTACAGCACCTGCATCCAGAGAGGTGAAGGGTTTTGCACCTCTGGGGCCTCTCAGCCTGCACCTTCAAAAGCATCATGGTGCTCAGCAGCTGCTGCAGGGACATTTCCTCATGCTGGGGTGGCAGCACTGTTAATTTGCCTTTGAAACTTGCCCTTCAGCTTAAAATCCATCATTTTGAGGTAATTACTCTGATACGCAAGAGTATTCATAGAAAGCAAACAAAATATGGCAAACAGACATATTCTCTTCCATTAAAAATGGAAGCAAATGTAAGTGGGAGGCATTGGCCCAGCCTGGCCAAGGATGTTACAACCTGCAATAATTAAAAGCATTCCTTTGACCTTTGTGGAAGAAAAGTCCCAGTCATTCCTATTGGTTTTACAAGCATGGAAGTCTTGGTCTGAAGTGCAATTTTAATTTAAAGAGGCTCCCCCCATGGCCAACAGCCTTGGTAGTGGTGGGAGGATGTGTGCAAGAACTTTGGTAATAAATTTCTCTGGCTTTTACCCTGGAATTTTATTTCTCTTGTTGGTGTTGGAGTCACTACCAGGGTGTACACTCACTGACAGCCCTGAGAGAGCAGGGCAGTCAGCTGAAAAACATGAATATGGAGATTTTGATCTGTGACACTACTTTGAAAGAAAATCAGAGAGTGTATTTAGCTTGGATGTGGCCTTATGGGTACAGTGAACTGAAGCTATCATGGTTTCTTCTGAATTTTTTTGACTGTTTTATTTCCAGCAGCATTTCTGTTTTCCTTCCTTTGTGTTAAGAAAGCGATCCCACGAGCTCCATTCTGCTGATCCAATCGATTCTGTAAGGCAAGCACTGTGCTTTGCAGCTGGTGGAAGTGCACAGACAAGCACCCTCCTCTCTCCAGACAATTCATAACTCGCCACAGCTCACACTGAGTTCCAACGGGAAGGAGCTGCAGAGCTCATCCCGTGCTCTCACTTCCTCACTCCCATGACAACAAAGGAAAAATCAGGAAGGATTTTGCAAGCACATGGGTTGCCCCAGCTGTGATGACCTGATCCAGGTAAAAAATACTGGAAAGTTACCAAGCAAAGATCAAAAGAACCTGCAGAGTTCTTGCTGTGCAATACCCAGCTTCTCACTGGAGGAACAGGACCCATGCAGGGAACATGCTGTCATTCCACCCTGCCCTTTGCCTTTCTGCATTAATCTGTAACTATCTCTTTTACTGGATCTTCACGTATTTCCATGTATCTAAATCGTATTCACTGCAATAAATAAAGGAAAACATCCTGGGGCATAGTCTTTTGGCTATTATCATTGATGAAAATCTGTGACTCAAGAACATTTACTTCACCAGGAGCTCAATTAAAACTGAGCACGGAGTGCTGTGATGTGAGCAAATACTTACACAAATGAGAAATTCACCATGAACTACACAAATGTGATGCATGTCAAACAGCAATCAATAGAAACCTAAGCACAAGAAAATAAACCCAGTGAAATGTAAATATATAGAAAAGAAAATAAACAAGTCTTTTTTTAGACCTCGAGCCTTAAGACCACATTCTCCTAACAAATTGCTGTTAACATCGGAAACAAGGTCATGATCTACTTGATTCTCTATCAGTTACCATATATTAGTAAACAAAATTTATCTTAGCTGTTTATTTCATCCCTCTGCAAGTTTTCAAGCATCTCTTTCGAGGACATGTTGCATTCTAGCCTAAGGAAAGGCTATAAGGTGAACCTAAAAAGAGAAAAAAATTTTTTTATGTAGACTCCTCTATACTATTACCACAGGGACTGAGGAAACATGGGGAAAGCAGAAACCTGAGGAAAACATCCTGGCAACTAATTTATAGTTATCTGGTTCAACCATGGAGTCAGATCTACTTACACTTCTTCTTTCCCTTGGTCCTGGGAAATAGAGTCAGAGCAAGCAATCAGGAAAAAAACAGGGCACTGGAAGAGAATTGCAGGGGAGGAGGAGTTTGAATATACCAAGACAATTGTGGGAAGTGCAAATCACAGATTAAACTATTGCTAAAGGAGACTTCTTGGAAGTGCATGGTCCCAGGATAGGATTGTGATTAGCTGCAATTCAAACATCCAAGAAAATCTGACAGTGTAAATAAATAATATCAGAACTCCAGAAGAGTCCCTGGCCATCACTGAAACCTCTTCCTCACGAGAGCAATCACCTCGTGGGGCTCCTAGCACAATACATTTAATCTTCAAAGTTTCAAAAGCATCATAGGAGGTGAATAGAAATAATAAAATCATAGAATCAAAAATTGTTTGGGTTGGAAATGGAACACCTTTAGAGATCATCTAATCCAACTCTGCTGCAATGAGCGGGGACACCTAACACCTAACCTAAATCTCTCCTCTTTTAGTTTAAAATCATTTCCCCTTGTCCTGTCACTGTCTGTGTAAAAAAGTCACTCTCCCTTTTTTTTATATCCCCTTTCAGGTGCTGGAAGGCTGCAGTAAGATGTCTCTGGAGCCTTCCCTTCTCCAGGCTGATAAACCCTGACTCTCTATCTGTCCTCATAGGATCCTAACAGTGACCTCTCCCCAGAGAGGGGGAGGGATTTCTTTGCAGCCACATGAAGTTCCCCCCTCACCCTGCAATTTGCAGCCCTTTTCTCTACTCTGAATGCTGACCTTTTATTTACACTCATTAGCCCGATTTACTGCCTGGATTACAAACGTGTGAGTCAGCAGCACCAGCAATCAGCATTTCTGTGTGGGGCTCTGTCCCACCTTTCTCTTGGCCGAGCTGCTGAGGAGAAGGGGATCCAGAGCTTCTCCCCTGGTGCTCTTCAGCAGCTCCATGAAGTGTGTAACACACTCGTGCACCTCAGGATATAGAGTTCTGTGGGAGCAGGGGAGTGCAGGATGCCTCCAGCTAATGACAAAAAATACACAAATCTGGATTACAAAATGTTCCCATGCTAACGCTAAATTCAGGTTTTCTACTCTTCCCTAGGCTGGAGCTCTGGCAGGAGCTCATCTGCAGAGTCCAAGCAAGGTTGGAAGGTTGACAGAGGTATGGAAATTGAGTTTATAATGAAATGAAGACCATGAAAGATCCCAGATCATGGAACAGAGAAATAGGATTAAAAAGTTTAGAGAAAGTTTGTGAGAAGATTATATAGGTTGGGCTTATTGAGGCCGCATAGAGCACAGAGTGTAGAAACATGAAATAAATATGACAATAAGGTTGTGACAAGTCATTTTGCATGGCCTCTCATGTCATCCAACCCGAATCATGTCCAACAGCAAAAACATAAATTGGGTGAGAGGAAAATTCCTCTGCAGATCTCTGCTAACAGACTGTGGTCACTGATTTCTTTCTCAGCAGGTTACTAAGAGTAGATCAGACAAGTCAGCTGCTCCTTCCATCATCTTTTAGGAGGGAATATGGACCATTTTGGGGCTGGGGATTCATCTGCTCTCAAAGTAATCAATCCAGGCTTTCTTTAGTAGTCAGTGGAGAGAGATTGACAGGTGAGGCAATGAACATTATCCAGGTGAAAGGCTGGCAGCAGGGTTCCCTGGGGCCACTTCTTTATTCCCTTCAGCTGCCAGAGCGATGAAGAGATCCAGCCAGAGACCCTTCTTTTGGGCACTTAAATCAGAGCAAATGCCTCCCACCCAGCATGCCTGGTATCCTTCCCTTACCTTCCTGCTCTTCCTGAACAACAGATTGATCTTTATCCTCTCATTCCCTGCTTTATGACCCTGCCAACTGCAGTACAGAGCCCTGTCCCACTTGTGCTGCCACTTCAGCTTCCACAGCATGCATCCCTTCCAGCCCTCCCCAAATCCCGCCACGCCGGCCAGAATTAAACTCATTAGCGAATCATTTGCTTCATAAAACATTTGGTTGAAAAGCAAGATGAATCTGGGGAATCCCGATGGAATTACACACATCTCAATGAAGGTTAACATTTCAATGAGAATGTTATGCTTTTTTTCAAGTTTAATCTACATTCATTTAATTTTTTTTCCCCTTTCTCTGATTCTTTTGTGCAAATCAAAGTGTGCACACTGAACACAGAGAAGAACTCGCCTCATTTCATTTATATGTGAATTTCTCACCTTAGATTCTCTTTTAAGTTAATGAAAAGAGGCCAGAAAAAATGTGCCCTCTTTATTTCTGACATTTTTATTATCTCTATATCATCTCTCTGTGTAAGGGTCTATTTCCCAAATCCTGTATCAGGGCTTATTTCCCAACTCATGGAATCACAGAATGGTTTGGGTTGGAAGAGACCTTAAAGATCATCTCATTCCAACAGCCTGCCATGGGCAGGGACACCTTCCACTAGACCAGGCTGCTCAGAGGTTCCCACATTAGAGGCATTTCTGTGCTTTTTGAGCAAATCAGCAGGAAAATAGAAAGAAATTGGTATGCTTGGATAAAGCTATGTTATGAAATTAACTCTACTCCAGCCAAAACCAGGACAGGATTCTTTGAGATTCCCTTCCTGCATGTGTTCTAAAGCTGGAGGACCATTGATGAACAACCTATCTGTTAACTTTTCAGCTGAAGTTCAATTCTTGAATTTTTGCATTTGTATAATTGATTGTAAAACTTTGTAATTCATGCTAAGTTGGTTATTTAAAGATGTCATCCAATCAGAGAATTAAAAAAAGTGCATAGCATTTAACTAGCTAAGATAGAGCAAATTACAATCAAATACACAATTAATATATGAGTAAACCTTATGCAAGCTGAAAATAAGATGTACGTATTTAAGGCATGATAATTAACCACTGGAACAAATTACTGAGGCTCATGGTAAATTCTTTTTCATTTGGGAGTTTCTAAATCAAGACTAAATGTCTTTCCAAAAAGATATGTTCAGTTTGCAGTCACCAGGAAAGAAGCAGAATTATTGATGAACTGTCATATTCACTGTATTTCAGAAAGCCCAATTAATGTTCATTGCAATCTTCCCATCTTAATAAGGATTAGTTTATTTGGATGTCCCTTTTCAATAACAATGAAAATAACCATAAATATCATAAAAGTGTTAATATTTTAATATAATATGCATTGATCTGATCAAAGTACCATTCTACTTCTGTTCACACCTGGAGTGACACAGCCTAAAATTACTGGAAGGAAATGTGCCATTAAGGTTCTTTTTATATACTCAAAAAGAAAACTAAAATTTCTTCTTTCAAAGTATTTTAAGATCATTTTCATACCAATTTCAACATAAAATACCAGAATTTCAGTTGAGGTGAATATTCCGTGTTCATTTTCTATGACTAAGCTTCAAATTCATTGAAGCACACAAGGATAATAATAAAATAGATAATACAAACACTGAATTCTGAGCATTTGGGAACCTGACCTTGGCTATAATTAAGGCATTTATACTTATTTGAGCTACATATTCCTATCAGGTATTGACGTCATATTGATTTCTACTTTACATACCAGCTTTAAAAGAATAGGAACTAAATTTTGGTCTTATTTTGCCTTATCCCTTTCTCAGCTGTTGAACTATTAAAGAATAAGACAAGATCATAAGTAAGAGAAATAAAAGCCTGCAAAAACTGAAACAGTGAAGGAGCAAGATGGCAGAGAGTAAAGATGTTTGGCAAAAGGGGTAGAGAAAGAGTGTGGGAAGCATAAATATTCCACAAAAGCAGCAATAATGAGGCCCAGCTCTGTGAAGGCAAGGAGGAGATAAAGTTTCACTAGAGAGGTTATAACTTGCCACTGAACACCCTGGGATAGCCAGGGCTATGGGGAGGGAGGAATGGTGAGAGGCAAATTCCTACAGGAACCAAAAAAATTGCTTCATATAATAAATAACTCATCTCTCTCAGGGTAATTTCTTCATGCCACAGCTCTTTCCAACCAAGTCAAGTTTATCCCTGATTTCCAGGCTGGATAGCAGGTGCCCACCACTCCAGCACTCCTCTCCTTGCCTGGAAAATGGGTTAAAAATATATCTAAAGGCTTGGAAAGGGCAGGGAGGGATCACTCACCAGTTACTGTCACAGGAAAAACAGACACTACTGGGGGACATAAAAAAAACAATCAAATCAGAGGAGGGTAAGGAGAAACTGAAACAAATCTTGAAAACACCTTCTTCCTGTCCTTCCCTTCTTCATGGGCTCAAATTCACTCCCAAATTCCCACTTCCTTGCCTGGCACAGGGGGTGGCACAGGGGGACTGTGAGCAATCCATCACAGGTTGTCTCTGCTACTTCTTCCTCCTCAGGAGAGGATTTCTTCACACTCTTCCGTGCTCCAGCACGGAGTCTCTCACCTGGGAGGCAATCCTTCATGAACTTCTCCAGGGTGGGTGCAATCCTTCAGGAACAGGCTGCTGCAGCACGGGTCCCCCATGGGGTCACAGGTCCTGGCAGCAAACCTGCTCCAGCCTGGGGTTCCCATGGGGTCACAACCTCCTTTGGGCATGCCCCTGCCCTGGTGTGGGGACCTCCATGTGGGTGTCTGTCACCCTGTGGACCTACCTGGGCTGCAGGGGCACAGCTGCCTCACTCTGGGCTGCCCCCTGGGCTGCAGGGGGATTGCAACTCCTGGAGCAGCTCCTGCCCCTCCTTCTGCACTGACCTGGGGTCTGCAGAGCTGTTCCTCCCACGTATTCTCATTCTCTCTCCAATTAATGGAGTTTTTTTTCCCCCTTCTTACACGTATTACCCCAGAGGAACCATCATCATCCCTCAGCCTTGGCCAGGGATGGGTCTGTCTCAGAGCCAGCTGGCAGTGACCCCATGGGCATGGGGGAAGTATCCAGCAGATTCTGACAGAAGCCATCCCTGCACCCTCCCCTACCAAAATCTGGCTGTGGAAACCAAACATCCCTGCCTCAAACTGCTCAGCACTGTCTGAGTTTCCACTACAAGAACAACAATTAGTGAGCTGCCACAGTAGGCTTAAAATTGCATGGCTTGCTTGTGATGCAACTTTACTTGATAGGGGGGAGAAAAAAATTTAATTCCACTGTTTAGTTCTGCCCAGAACAAACAGATGTAGGAGCACTCCCAGAGCATATGGGTTAAATTAGTGCCTGCTGTGTCCCAGCACCAGCATTTGTCTGATTTAGTGACACTTGTTTTAAACAGTTGGAAGAGGATCCAGGCAGCTCTGGGGGTGGTTTTCAGCTGGATTCATCCTTAAACAGCAGCCTAATAAAATTCCAGTTTTATATTCAGTCTGTGCTGAGCTGCCACCAACTTTGGGTCACCAGAGGGGGCATTCCCTGAGATGAATTGTGCAAGTCACATAATAGCTGCACAATGTCCTTTTGATGATAAAATACTAAGCAGAGCTGACATTTAAATTAGCATCCCTGCATGTTTTCCAGCCAGATAATGATATGGGTAAGACAGCCAACACCTGTGGCACCGGGAGGGATCCAGTTCCCAGGGAGCCACGGCCAAAGGTTTGTCATCATCCCAAACCATTTATGTTGCAACTGATTGAAAATAGGCTCAGACAGTCAGAACCTAGCTGTCCTGGGAGGGATTTTGGGTTAACAAGCCTGGGTTTAGTTCTTTGAGCCTCATCCCTTCTGGGACTCTGTTGGCTTCACGGAGGTGAGGTCTTTGGTTGGCCCTAAAGCCTGGGGAAAAGAGGGATGAGGAGTAAGCAAATGAATAAATAAGCAAAATCATAAAATCTCTTTGCTTCTAGACAATGGGAGAATAACTAAAAGGACTAAAGGATTAAAATAACTGAAAGGTCATGACAAGGACACAGAGTGATAATTTCTCAGCACTGACTTTTAGCAGCGCCTTCCTGAACTAAACAGCTCCCCTTCCCCTCTGCACCAACACCAGCTCCAGGCTCTATTCACCAGCTGAAAGGCAGGGTGGTTTTATGCCAGAAATGGTAAAATCAATGCTGTTACCCAGCAATTTATGATGGATTTCAGCTCAGTAGTGAGGAAGTGGCTGTGTCTAATTAGAGAGACAGGTCCTACACAACCCCAGTGCCTGTCTGTGCCCTTCCAAGCACAGTGGGTGGATTTCCTCCCACAAGGTGAGGCACCAGGCAGGGCTGTGGAGCTTCACACTGCATCAACTTAACTGTTCTGAGGCGCAGGAGCTGTGTCCCCTTCTTTCAACACAGTGGGGCTCATAAAGATTATTGAGTATCAAGTGGGACTAAATGAATCAGGACAAACCAGCCAAGTTCCCCCTGCCCCAGCATCTATCCTGAAACAGGAACCTGACCCTTCACCACTGCCTGATTTGATTTGGAGCATATTGAGGGTATTTATGGCCCAGTGGCTTTAACCCTCATCAGACACTTAACCAAGAATACCCACACAGAGAGTTTCACTTCTCAGCCCCCACTGGCTGTAAATCAGCTTGCTCAGTGAGTCAAGAAATCTCCCAGAGATTGTTTCTGGCTGCAGGAATCACCTTGCAAAACCCTTCCCGATAAACAAGGGGTGCCATTTGGAGAGGATCTTTTCAGAGCCATCTGCAAGAAAACCAAAAGGACTTTTTTTTTTGTTTTGTGGGTTGTTTTTTTATGTTTGTTTGGTTGGGTTTTTTTGTGTGGTTTTTTTTTTGTTTGTTTTTGTATTTTTTGAGGGTTTTTTTTGTTTGGTTGGTTGGTTGGTTTTGTTTTGGTTTTGGGGTTTTTTGGTTTTTTTTTCCTTTGGACCTACCCTTTGTATCTTTCTGGCTGCCTTTTCACTGATCATGCCCTCCAGCAAACCCCTGAAGATGGAAACCTGCTTAGCCTTTTTCTGCAACAAGCAGGAAGATGGCAACAGCTATCCAGTTGAAGAGAAAAGGCAGATTTCAGTCAACTCAAAACAAGGATGAAAAGTGGAAAATTCTGTCGCCAGTGAGTGTGACCTAGCACTGGGGAAAGCACATGAACATCAAAGTCAGATGGGTCAAAGCACTCAGCTCTGAGTCAATTACCATATTTTCTTACATATAAATCACACTTCAGGCAGCCTAATTCCCTCCAAAAGTAATGGCACTTGAAAGTGTGTCCTCAGATAACCCATGCCCAGGAGGAGGCAGGCAGAGTGGTTTGGCTCTGGGGAGCTGTGTCACCCACTGCTGGGTGTGCACTCAGCCCCTGCTGCTGCTGAATCAGGCATTTCATTTGGGCAGAGCAGACATGCAAAAATATGTGAATTTCTCTACAGCAGCGCAGTGTTTGAAAATTATTATGCTGATTTAGCATCCTGACCCTAAGCTGCTCCACAGCAGATTTAGTAAATATAGCCAAACTAAAAGAAGACTGTAATAAACCATTAAGTGCAAATCAAATAGCTTGGTTAATCACTGTGTAACTGCAGTTTTATACAGCTGTCTGCTTCCCTGAATTGCACTGGGATAAATCTGCAGTGGCAGATTTGACCCTTTACTTCTGTGCTTCAGCTCCCTGCCCATAAAAAAGGCAGGATAATATATTTCCCCAAGGCACAGGGCTGTTGCAAAGATACCTAAACTTAACATGGTTATTCTCACTTATTAATTTGATAATACGCTTCTCAAAAATAGAAGAATGCAAAGAGCTAACAAAGAAAAGGCAAACTAAAACAAAACAAAACAAAACCAAGAAAGAAACCAACCTCACAAGTCAGGCTTCAAGAAATGCTGCTGTTGAGATTGGGCTGAATGTGCGTGGGAGTGAGGGCCAAAGCATGACATCTTATTTTAATTAAAGGAAAGCAATCACTTCTCTCTGCTCAGGAGAGATAATGGATAGCTGTAGAGCTTGCTGTGGGATGTTAATCCTAAATAAGAAGCTGCTGTAGGATACAACCCTGTGCCTAGAATTGCATTAACACACCAAAGAAGAGTCTGGATCAGCCCTGCTCTTACCCAGGGTGCTTCTTGGCTTTGTTTCACAAGATTTAATGCTGCAAATGTAGGAAGTGAAGCATATTTAGTATTTCAGGTTTGATCTCGTGGTAGAACTTTCCAGACAAGGCAGACAGGGCTGGAAGGTACTGGTAGGGAAGGAGCAAGAGAAACGGGGAGTATGTAAAGGGAACCGAGATTATTCTTCCAAAACTTCTCAGGAGAGTGATCTCAATAAAGGATTTCTGTGAGTAATTTCTTGCATTGAAAGTTGGAGTTAAGTCATGGACTGTGCTGGTGACACAAAGCTGGAGAGCAGCGTGAATACAAAAAACATTGGAAAAATCACAGAGGAATAAACACAAGCCTTTGAAGCTTGTCAAAACAATAAAAAAAGGATTATGCTCTGTAGCACAAAATGATTTCATACATTTTGGGATGAAAAATGGGGATTTCCATTCTAGGGTGTTTAAAAAGGTGTGAGTCACTCCAGGACTGAGACATCAGCCAGATGCAGCCCTGGAAGAGGCAAAGGTGACCCGCAGCAACATCACCATCAGGGACCACGGAGAACTCACTTGGTGTTCTTGGGACAAGCCAGGTCATGTATGCTGAAGAAAGAGGAAATCCAGCAGTCAAAGGGGCAAAAAATTTGTTCCTGGAATTGATAGGATATTCTAGTTTATGCAAGAAAAGTAAAACATTAAAATAAAGTAGATGACTGCTGCTTCTGTTTACTCTAGAAAAAATGAAGTTTGAAAGGGATGAAATTGCAAACCTGTCCTTGAGGATAAACACCAGGGAGCAGAAGAGAACTGCTTAAGTCAAAGGACAGGCCTAGCAAAGGAGAAAGTAGGTGTAAACTGCCCAGAAATAAATAAATCCAGTCTCAAAATCAAAGGGAAAGGCTTCTTCCAGATAGAGCAGTGAGGTGCAGAAGAAGCATTCAGCCAAACAGAGAGGAAAACCCAGCTACTTTTAACATAGAGCTTAATGGATAACAAAGTGGAGCAGAGTGGGTACACAAACATTTTTACACCGTGAGGAAAGGGGGAAGGAATGGGAAGGATGTTGGGGTAACTTCAGCACTCAGAAGACAGTAAAAATATAAACACTCTTCTCCTTAAATAAATAGCTGAGCAGTTTGTAAACAATACACATATAATCTTACTGGCAAATAATGAAGAAATGGATGTCAACTAATACAGTTTTGTTAAGAAGAAATCATGTAAAGGAAATATAATCTCTCTCTCTCTGACAGGATGAAGGCCAGTGGAGAAAGGAGTAGCAAAAAATGCCTCTTTTACTTAAGACTTTCGGTAATACCTCATATGATGTTCTCATAAACAAGTGGCAGAAGCCAACTCAGCAAGAAAAAACCATGGAATTGGTGCAAAACTGGTGGAATAATCCAACACAGAGAGAAGTTGTCACAAGTTTGCTGTTTTGGTGATGTATTGGGTAGTTTGTCGCTACCCAATAGTGCAAGTGGGTCTTGCACTCTTCAGTGTTTTCATCAGTGAATTCCTGTTCTATTTTGTTGCTTCTACAAGAACGAAAAAGCTGTTTTGTGAGATGAGAAAAATTGGTGTGGACAAGTGCAAAATAGTAACCCTCAGTAAAAATCAAGTAAGAGAGGATGGGATCCAACAGCTTAAACCATTTCTCCTCAACACAGCACCTGGGAGACTTTGCAGATCCAACCAGGATCAAGTTAAGGATGCTGGTGCTGCTAAAAACTCCAAACATACCATATAGGTCTATATGAGACACAAATTCCTTGGCTCTTCACTCTTGGAAGTGCCTTGATTCTCTAGATTTGAGTGGCACACGTGAAGATGTAGACTATATGTAGACAAGTAGAAATAGAAGAATTTATAGAGGTTTACAGGTCATGTCCCCTGGGAGAAAAGATGTGGGGCTGTTCATACTGATGAGGAGAGGAGAGGAGAGAAGGAGAGACAGACAGACAGCAAACAGACTCTGCTGCAAAGAGGATAATCTATTCTTGCTGCCTCTGACAGAGGAGTGAGAATGAATCTTGAATTATATCAAAGATTTCAGGGTAGGCATTTATGATAAATGATCTAATGAATGGTAAAGCATTTGAATTCATTATCTGGATGATCTGTCTTCTGCATCAGAGTTATTTGACGATAGGCCAGGAAGGAAGAACATGAGTGGTGATCCTGGTGAAAGACTGTGTGACAATATGAGCATCTACTCAAATTCCTCTTTTTCTCTGTTTTTCAGGTTCTGGTGAAATGGTCAGTGGAATAAAATTTCTTGAGAATATAGGCAACAAGACTTGAGATCCAAAGACTAAAGTTCACTGTGATATTCACACACATGTCATTCATGCATCACCCTTATGTCTGTTGCCCTGAACTCCTGTGATCTCTTATTCTTTTAGGGGGTTTGTAACCAGAGTTCTGAAACTCAGGAGTGAGGGTTTTATGTCTTTTTGGCAGGATTAATAAAAACCAGTTATTCTTCAGCACTGAATAGTGAAAATTATGCATCAGAAGGAAGTAGTGGTCAAAGAATTATGGTATAACAGAAAAATAATATCTCTTGGCTTATCAAATTTGCACTAAGAAATATTTGGACTGTTTAGGACTAGGAGGATATTTATTTCTTAAGCAAAACTTTGGTTCCAGGTCAAACAGTAGCTTCTGAACACGAAGCCAAACCAGAAGTTTTGGGTTTGGTTTTTTTCCCCTCATACAAAAACCTCAACCATCTTATGAATGGAAATACACAGATAAATGAGTGCTCATGCATAATTTATAACATTTGCTTTAACACTGATGAATCCCAGGCTCATTTTTTCTCTCTTTCTGACTGAATGCTGATTATCTGACCTTTCTCACATGAATAAAGTGTGGCAGTTTGTGACATGCTGCAGGAGGAGCTGATGCAGCCTCGTAGCTGTGCCTCACTACCCCACTCATCATATCAGAGGTTCACTCTGAGCAGTTTTGGGCACCAGCCCTCTTATGACTGTGGGGCTGGTTTTGCAAAAATCTAGTGCATCTCTGATTATCAAACTTTCAGAGAGGTGACAGATGCCAGTTCTGATTCTCTGCTGTCTCCAAGTCCTGTATCAGCAGGAGAAAGGTGATGTCTTTTCAGAACCTGCCATGGGAAAGGAAGGATTTGCAGCAACTTCTACCTATTTACTGAATTCTCTTTCATCATCTCCCCTCTAAATGCAATTCTTTGGTATAATCTAAACAAGGGAACTGAAACAAACAGCTTCACAGCATGACTATAATCTATTTAAGTCATTTTAAAGCCAGCAGATGTTTTATAGCCTAAGATTTTCAGTGCTGTCTCTTTACAGACTTCTGCTACTCTGCAGGTGGCACAAACTAGGCCAGTGACTGTAGACAATTAAAACTTAAAACCTTTCATTAGCAGTCACCAGGTCTCCAGGTCACTCTGATGCTTAAATGCACCTTCTGTCACAATTCACTCAGGGCAGGTCAAACTCTGAAGGACCCTGCTCAAACCTGTCAGAGCCAGCCAGCCATGACCTGCTGCCTGTGGTCACAAGGAGACAGAAATAAACTCCCTGAACCCTTCAGTGACCTCTGGGTCTGGAAAAATTCAGCAAAGCCCATCCTCAGTACCAGAATTGAGAGATGCTCCAGAAATTTGCTTCTCTTCAATGCCTACTGGGACCCACCTGTGAGCATGACACTGTAATACTGCATTGGCAGCATTTTGGGCCACAGAATCCTCCTCATTTCACAGGTTTCACATCCACTCACACTGCCTTCCTACCCCTTCACCTCTCATAAGCTGCAATACCAATTTTCAGGGTCACTCTTGGCATTCCATGATATGTTGGTCTCTCAGTTGGAAATTCTCAGGCTCAATGAAGGATCACTTGCTAAGGGCATGCATGAGGCTCTGGTCAAGCATTATTGTAGGAAGAATTGATTTTCTGATGTAGTGGCCTCTGGCTTTAGGAATTTTAAGAGGGGCAGGGAGATGCCATGAGTCAGATACAGATAAGAACTCAGCCAGATCAATGGCATCACACAATGATCTGCAAATCATGTATTCCTGGAGTATAAGGACACACAAACAACAATTGAATTTAACAAAGGCTTCAAAATGTAGGTAGGGCAGCATTAAGTCTGGTTTAAATGTTACTGGCTTCGGTAACTGTGTGTGCTGCCCACACACAGAAAACACCACAGCAAACCATTTTATTTGCCATGTCATATTTAATGTAAACATCAGATATTACTTGTTTCAATATTTCATTGTACTCTGCAGCTGCCTGAATCCATAATTTTGTGTTCTAAACCAACTGAGTTGGAATTTATGAGTAGGTTTTTAGTAATGATCTGCCAAATGTGAAATGATTGCGCTGGTTGTTTAAATGAAAAAGGAGTGACCCTTTTCTCCGTGCTTTAACTCAGCCTCCTATGCTGCCTTTCACATAGAGGACTGGAGCATGGAACAGCAATGCTGTCTGTAATTTCTCCCCCAGGCTCCCCCCTGGTATTTAGATTTCAGCTCCTTGATTTTAAAAGGTCACTTAGCAAAAAGAGAATGCCACATTATTCATTCCTCCCCACCTCCCTGGCTTATATCTTCTCTCTCCTTTTTGTGGAGATACGAAGAAATTAGCAGCCAGAGCTTGTTTAAAAACAGTGCCTGAACCTGAAGAACTACTGACTCTTGTTCTTCATTCAGTGTGCTCTTGTATTGTATTAGAGGGAGATCTTTCCTAAAATGCAGTTGTTATGACCCCACCCCTCCCATCTCTTTCCGAGGCATCTTCTGCACATTTGCACTGAACTCTGTGTGCCACAGCTCTTGCCCAGAGGCAAGAGTCACAGGAAGCCTTTGTCATTGCCAGCCGAACTTGCCATGGCCCACTGGCAAAACAGTTCCCTCGACTGGAGTCCTTGGTTTCCAACTCACTGTAAGGAAAATTTTTCATGTTATTGTAAGCCTTCCCAACACAGAAAGGATGCGGCCAAGTTATAGTGAGATAACTAAATATGCTGCAGAAAGATGCTGGGGCCACTAGAGAAGCCTTTCGTCTTCCTGTAGTGATCATACCTGACAGCTTGAGTGGGTTCATCCTTGTTGCCTTTGAATCCCACCAGAGGATGGGCCCTGCTCCTGACCCAGCTGGAGTTGTCTGGCTCATGTCCCCACTGCTCACAGCAGCACCATCCAGAGCGTGCTGGCCACGTCCATGCTCCATCTCAGATCTCTGAGCCCTATGCAGTGCCCTGCTGATCCATAATTGCTAATTGCCTTTCTCCTCAGATTGCCCCAGACAAGCAGAGGGCCGGGTTCCCAGTGGGGTTTTCGTGGCATGACGTCAGGCGGGGCTGCGCGTCCCCGCTCCGGGGCACGACGGCAGCGTGACCATGCACAGGGGACAGGGCCATGCTGAGACTGTGCCCAGGGCACAGGGAGCCCAGCTGACGTGGTCTGTGCCTGCACTGCGTGTGTGGCACTCACAGGATGTTATGCTCATTCTTAAATATTATCTCAGCTAATATCCTGCTGTCGGGAGAGGCAGGGGGGAGAAAAACGTATGTCCTGCTATCATTTCTCCTCAGCACTGGCTGGAGAATTAGGGTATGTGTGTTACTAAGAGCCAGCTTATCTGCAGTAGCACTTCAAAACAATTTCCTTCATCTGGTCATCTTGTGCTCCAAGGCTATTCACTTAATCAAGTATCTTTTAGTAACCAGTATCACTCAGGCAGCGAGGATGCCTGTATTTTAAGCAAGTTTCATTATTTCTTTACTGTGTGGTGTAAGTTCTAATATGCTCACTCAAAGAGACTCTGGTTGGAGATAAATCAGGAAATGCTTCCAGAAAAAACTGACATTTCTCCTTTCTTGTCATTGTTTCTTTATTGTAATTCTTATTTGTTACAATTCCCTGCAGCAATTTCTTTACTGGGATTGCTTTGTGGCGAACGTTTTGCAGTGAACTTCAGCTGCCACACAAATTGCTCATCACATCTGCATTCCTGTGTCATCTGCACCCCGCTGTGCTAAAGCTGATGGGAGACTGAGGGCTCTGAATGTTGCCTGGTTTTCTTCAGTCCCTTTTCTCTTGCTTGTACGGCGCAGGGAAACACATAAACTGTATGTTCTTCACAAATAATGTGGTGCCCAGGCCAAATCCTGTTAACCTAATGGAAAGCCCCATCAGTTTTAATGGATCTGCTCCTTATTCCATCAAGAAACAGCTCTGGTCTTCACTAATGCTGACTTCAGTGGGAATAAGTCCATTTGTAAATTTTTTTTAAAAGTGTTTGTGAATGGGGCACTGTGTCTGTGTGTCCACCACTCATCACTGCACCACAAAGCTGGCAGTGCCATGTGCCTGCTGTCCCCAGAGGCAGCAGGAGAGCTGAACTGCAGCCACAATGGACAAACTGCAAAGGGGAGGCAGTGAAGATGGGGAATATGTCAAGACAGGCCAGGGGATACAGCTCCAGCACAGCAGTTATTGCTGTTCCTTCAGAGCATGGAATCACAGAATAGTCTGGGTTGGAAGGGAGCCCTTAAAGGCCATTCAGGCTAAGCCTTCTCAGGCTGGGTTTTAGGCTAAAGTCAGCCTCTTCATAAGTGGAAATCTTCTAAGCTCATTTGGTGTATGAGACATCCCCCCAAAGAGACATTTGTCTTCTTTAAGGTGGCAATTCAACAGCCCCTTTACTCCACCCAAGGCTGTGGGTGCTGGTATTATTTCAAGATCCCTCTGCCTCAGCCAATTACTCCTTCATCTTTGTTTTTGCCGTTGCTAGATTTTCTTTGACTGTGAGGTGTCCCAGAAACTGGGCTGGCTGAAACAAAAGTAAAATCTACACACTTCCCCCCACAAAAGCCCCCAAAAACACCAAGGGAAATTCTCTGCCAGCTGAATTCCCCATCCAAATTCCTCATGGAAATGATCTTTAGCACAAGGGAGCAGGCAGGATTGTACAGCCAAAGGGAAGAGGGGTAATAGGATCGCTTATTTTCTACACCAGCTCAGAGTGATGTATTAAGGAGACTGTAAAACAGAATCCTAGAGCAAATTAAATAATTCCCCTCTGGAAAATACTTTAACAGCAGAGGAAGCCCACACAGGCTCTTTCAGCTTGAACAATTAAATCTTCAATGTCTATAATGAGGTGAAATGGATCCCACACAGGAGAAAGGAGATTTCCAAGGCATAGAGGCACATTCACATCAGAGCTGTGCAAAGCCACCACTGCAGATTGAAGATAACCCAAAAAACTTAACCAGCTGATCCCCTTCATTTTGTTTCCTAATTCTGGAGTTGGACTAGCCAGAGCCAGCAAGCTTCCTCCTGAACATAAAATAACTCTCTTAATTGCAACAGCTCCAGTTGGGAGTGATGGGGGGGNCAGTGTGTCCCTGTTCAGATCCATGGCAAAGGTGGTGTGAAAGGATAAGGCTGTATTGGTGTGGCAGGAAATCTGACAGAAATAGCATAATTAGTATTTAAAAAAAAAAAAGCTCATCTCTCCAGAATCTTCCCCTTCTCACTGGACTGCTCACTCTGAACCAGAGGCAAAGCTCAAGCTGTCAGAAGACCTTCTGCCTGCTAAGTCCAGGGAGACCTGGGAGAGACACCACCAGAATAGCAATGATGGTGCTATAAAGGTTTTCAGCTTTTTCCTCTAAAGTAAATGCCTGCCTGCTTTTTGAAACCAGCAAAAGAATGCAGAAGTGTTTTAAGGGTCTCCTGTGAACAAACAGCAGCCAGGAACTTCAGTATCAGCGAAGAGGACTCTTAAGAGATCTAAGAGGTGTTCAGAGTCCAGAGATGCAGCTCCTTCTCCTCATCCCCAGACTGGAAGTCACGTGGGTGTGAACTTGGGAATACAACTTGTGTAGCATTCTATTAGATATCACAGAGAACTAAATCTGCCAGAAATTTAGTGATCTGGGTCAGGAGCAAGGGAAGCAGAAGGAGGAGGGGCAGCCAAAAAATGAAATACACATCCCAAACTCAGGCTGTACCCAAGCTCTTGGACTGCAGCAGTTTGTACTGTGCATGTTTTTGCAGGTAACACTGTCCTGACACCAGTTCAGAGTTTGCTCCTTTATCCTTCAAACCTTGATGCCCCTCCAGAATTCAACACCCTAAACATGAATCCAAGTCCACAGACACAGTACAAGTTCCCAGGGACCAGAGCATATGCAAAATACACAGAACAAGAGAAAAATCCTCAACAATTTCCTTGTCCTTTCCTTTTTTTCCAGACCCTAAATGCTTTCCCTATTAAGAATACTCTAAATGTCATGCCTTACCCTGAGACAAATAGTTTTGTCTATCAGTTTCAGTCCTCCTGAGATGTGTATGATGCCCTTTCATTCCAAAATTAAAAATGGTTTATTTTCTGGGAAATCGAATTTGATACAAGTATTTCAAAAAACAAATAAAAATAAGGAAAAAATAAGCCAACTATTTAGCCTTTTTCCTGGAAAACTGACACTTCTATAGCCATTTTTAGGGGGAAAGGCATGGAATGAAAATCATAAAAGAAGCCTGGACCCTGAAATAGGCACTATTAATCTTGGGGTTTGCAATTTAGGATTGATTTAGAGCTACCAGTCTTAATAAAGGACCTCATTGCTGCACTCATGAGCCCATGTGCTCAAGGTTGAGGCAGCATAAAGAATTTCTTACTGAGTTGAAGTTATACTGGAATAGCTTGAAGATATTCAGACAGGATCTGGTCAGGGCTATGGATTCCCCAAGGGCAGTGAGGTAGCTCCACCCCAACAGATGGCAACGCTGCAAATGAGCTGAAAAGGGAGATGGTAACATAAAGAAAGGGGACTGGAACAAAGAGTGGTGACAAATTTTTGAGGGGAGGGAGTGGAGGAATTTAGTTAAACCCCAAATTTCGGTGTTGAGAACTAAAGCAAAGTGGAATTGACAGAGAATGGTGACTGACACCAGCCTGGAGCATTTGCCCTCTCTTTCTGAAGAAAATAGGATGAAGGGAACTGTTAATTTTTTCTCCATGGAAGACCTCAGAAGAAATTAGTAGTTCAACAATATTGTCCTCAGCAGAGGCAGCTGGTGGGTTCCTGTCAGGCTTGCCTTATGCAGACACCAAGATTATTTGCAATGGCACAGGAAAGAAATCAGTCCCAAGCCCGAGTCCTGCAGCACAGCAGCACCCAGAAATATTGCTGATGGCAAATGGCAGCAGAGGACTCTCCTCAGAGGAGTGTGGGCTTGTCAGAGCAAAAATTATTGCAGGAAGCATCTGAACAAAGAAGGCTAACGCTCTTCTGTGAAAGAGTGAAAAATCAGACCGACTTAGTAACATTTTAAAGAACAAGTGCAAGGAGGTCACAGCCCTTCTGAAGGGACTGGAACCAGCAGAGTCATCTGTAAAGCAATGTTTTGTAGAGCTTGGCTCTCACAGCCTGTAGGGATTTGAAGCATATCATAGGAGTTCACTTCCTGAGGACAAACATAATTCATTACCCAGATACCCTAGTATTTCTTGGTCTAATTCCATTTCAGTGAAGGTCTGAGTCCAGTGGAATTACATTGGCACAGGAAAGGAACTGCAGACTAACATGCTTCTTACTGCTAAATGATAAAGAGGCAAAATATTCTTCCTTTTCCATCTTTTACGAAAGTGCTTGATCCAGGACTGGCAGAAGTCAACAGGGAGTATTTCTATGGACTTAGCAGATGTTGGATTATAACATCTCTGGGAACTGGAGCATTTCACTCATTTACCAACCACTTCCTCATGATAGATAAAGGAACTGCAAATGTCTGAATTTATGGTGAAAGTTCTCACCAGTCATAAAATGCAGAAAACTGAAAAGCTGCAGCAGCTCCTATAAAGTTACTGTAGCTGAAGTTGAGATTGTTGTTTTGGGGTAAATAATCTCTGTGTTGTCTTTAGCAATTTCAGATTTTAAAATTATGGAGTATTTTTTTCCTCTTTTCCTCTCATAAACAAAAATCTGTTGTTCTATAACAGGCTTTTTAGGAAGCAATGAGATCAAAGTAAAAAAGAAAGCTAAATATTGCTCCATTCCCCTGGCAGCATTATTTGAATGTTCCCAACATTATTAATGTCAAAATACCTTGGAATGAAATAACAGCAGTTTTTCTGGTATCAAGAGGGGTTGGTTTCCTTTGCTTGCCTTGCTTAACTGTGGATTGAACAGAAGAATGGGGAATCAGCAAGGACAGGTCCTGCTAAGTGGGGATTGCTTGGAGTCCAGAGGCAGAGCAAGCAGCTCAGAGCAAGGACAGGGCCCAGAGAGAAGCTCTGCAAGGTGGATGCTGTGCTGGGCATGCTTTGGCTCTGTCCCCTGCATGAGCTCCTGTCCTCAAGGGGAAGGGCTCAGGGTTAGGTCTGTAACATCCTGCCAAAGCCCTTTTCAGGGTAAGGCTCAGGGTTAGGTCTGTAACATCCTGCCAAAGCCCTTTTCAGGATAAGGCTCAGGGTCAGGTCTGCAAAGCCCTGCCAAAGCACTTTTCAGTGTAAGGCTCAGGGTTAGATCTGTAACATCCTGCCAAAGCACTTTTCAGGGTAAGGCTCAGGGTTAGGTCTGTAACATCCTGCCAAAGCACTTTTCAGGGTAAGGCTCAGAATGGGCAATGGGTGGGGCTGCCCAGCAAGGACAGACAAACCACCAGAGTCCCTTCTCTCTGAGATGTGCAGGTGGGAGAAAGAAAACAAAATCCTAAACCTATTTATGTATGAGAACTCTCTGTGATAGGAGTTATTTTCAAGTCCATCTCTTCCTGATTGGAAAGGGATAAATGACTGCGTGTCTTCCACCTCCCCAGGCAGCTGTTCAGCAGGCTGCCAGCTCAGTCTGGAACAAGATTTCCCTCATCTCCCCAGTTCAGGTTGTCCCAGTGAGTGTAAGAATTAAATATTAATTGAACCTGAGACCTGTGTGTGAGAGAGAAAGGATAAGAAAGGCTCTCTGGAACAGCCTCACAGGGAAAGGGGGAGGAAGGGGCTGTTGCTGCCCTGCCTGCAGGACCAGACCTGGATCTGCATCCCTTCTGCAGGTGAACCCTCCAGCAGTGATGCACTCAGGTGCCCCTGCAAAAATACCCCTGGGAGGACAAACAGAGCAAAAGCTTTGCCACCCAGCAGTGGGAGGAAATGCTGAAATGGTTGTGAGTGGGGGAAGTGCTCGGAGGCAGGAGGGGAAGTCTGTCAGCACGGCTCCCTTTTGCTCAGAGAGGTTATGGTGCAACGCTGCCTGCACTCTGCAGGAATGCTCTGCTTCCAGCCAGGCATATCTGCAGTGGAGTGCCCTCCACAGTGAAATATTGCAGCTGTGCTGCTGCCAGATACTTGTGCAAAACTTTTTAGAACTGGAAGTTTAGAAAAGAGGAAAAAAAACCAGCTTGGTCTGACGTCAAAGTAGGGTAAAAATATGGGCCAGGGGTGCTCAGTGCTGGGATGGGAGATGTTTTTCCTCTAGAAGGCACTGTCAGGTTTGTGCAAGATTTGGAGCTCATGAAATTGTATACTCGTAACTCCAGGCAAGGAAGCATTTTGGAGCTCACAGAGCATCCAGGCAGCAAAATAAAGGCTTGGTTCTGGCAAGGCAGACTCTGGATTCATTGCCACAGGTAATGGAGCCACTAACACATGCCAGTCACTTGGGGAAAAAGACAAGCAAGGCAAACAGCTCTTATTTTTAATTCACAGTTTTGTTAGCAGCTAGTTCGCACTGCTGCATAGCCAGTGCAGCATTAAACACAGGGGAGGCTGCAGGTTTGTCTCTGGGGAAAGGAGCCAGATTCCTGTTATATCAGGAGTAAAGGCACACCATGCTGTACCTTCCAGGGTGAGACAGAAAGGGTAACATGGGGACAGTTGATTTTATGAAGATTACTTTCGTCTGAATTGTAGGAATGCTGATACAAAGAGGCATCAGCATTTGTTAGTTGCATAGCAAAGTCTAATTATTTGTCAGAGACTTATCTGAGTCTCAGGTAATGACAGCTGGGAGTAGCTTGCTATCAGTATTGCTGCATTTAATATGTATATTTTGCCTGTAAAAGAGCAAGCACTAGCACTACCAGTAGTGTGAAACCTCACAGTCTCATAACTACAAGGCTGCTGCCTTTACCACGGCACTAACAATAGAAAGAAAATTAACTTCACAGAAGTTAAAAATTAAAGAAGAAAGTTGATTTTATTTTTGCAGAGTTTGGAGTTACAGCTGAAGGAATTTAGGGGATGTTTTGGCTGCACCAAGTGTTATTTATGATGACTGTAAATGAATGAAATATCCTCTGCATTAATCCCTTCTGAAAATACAAAGCTTTCCTACACCTTATATCTTTTCAAACTTTTAATGCAAAACAGATCCTTAGAAAAATACATAGACAAACATAAATATGAGGTGGGTTTTTTTCCTTTGATGCATCCATGCAGCATCAGTATCTATAAATTTACATTATAGCTCTACTGCCATCAAGTGATGAAAAGATATTTCAGTGAAGATATTTTAGTGAAAAAAAAAGAAATCTCTGTAAGTTACAGAGCTCTTACACAGAAATGAGACTTATTTAATATTCACCCCTGCTTCTTCCCCATCCATGGTATCAATGGTTACCCATGGGACACCAAAAAACTCTTTGTGGACTGCAACCAGAGTAGAGACAAGGAGCCTAATTAAAGTGCATGTCAATATTTAATTATTGTTTGTGGGTAGCATAGGTGAAAAAAATCCACATTCATGTCCTCTCTTACCTCTAGAGTCATATAATACGGTGGGAAGCAATAAAAGCAGCTTCTTGGTGTTGCTGTCACAGCTCAGGACCACTTATCTGCCATTTCCCTTTCCTTGGCTGCTCTTAGAGCCTCCCTACTTGGAAATAGGGGCTGTTTCAGCAGAGGGGAGGGGGAAAGCTGAAGAACCATCAGATGTGGCCTTTCAGTACTTAAAGGCAGCTTAAAGAAAGATGGGGACTGGCTTTTAGTGATATAATTAGCAATAATGGTTTTAAATTAAAATAAGATAGATTAAGACCACACATCAGGAACAAGTCGTTGACAGTGAGGGTGGCAAAGCCCCTCAGGCTCAGAGCTCTGTCCAGGCTGATCTGGTGTTTCCATGGATGGGGTGTCCATCACCTCTCTGAGCAACCTGACATGGTTGAAGGTGTCCCTGCCCCCAGAAGGAGTTGGGCCAGAGGGTCCTGAAAGGTGCCCTCCAGCCCAAACCATTCTGTGCTTCCATGACTGGGTCAGAGTAGGTTATGTCTTAGAGCATAACTTACAAAGTGAGGGGCAGTGGGGTAGAAAGTACGAGGAGTCACATCTGGAAGGGTTTTCTGGCACGCTGATGCAGAACTTGGGGTTTTCTGTTGAGAGAGGCACCAGCTCAGGAAAGCCAGCTCTCCAGGATTTCCCCACAAAGGTGGTGACTGTGCTGCAGTCCCTTCCTTTGCTCCCCAGTGGCACAATCTCCATGGTGACATCAAAACAGCTGCCATCTGACAGGGACTCTCCAACCTCCACAATGATTTTGGCATCAGTGACAGGGAAGGGCAATTGCTGACTCCTAACACAACACCTCGCTGCACACACTTGGGAAAAAAAAACAGTTTTTGTGGGGCACCAAAGGGATCTTTGCCTTCTCACAGAACCACTATGGTTGGAAAAGACCTCTGAGACCTTCAGGTCAACCATTAACCCAGCACCACTCTGTTCAGCACTAAACCATGTCCTCAGGTGCCACATCCATATGTGTGAAATATTTCCAGGGATGGTGATTCCACCACTTCCCTGGGCAGAAGTCTCAGAGGTGTTCCCTTTATTCCTAAACCTGATTAACAGCAGATCTTCAGCCAAGGTTTTGCTACACCTCCAGCTGTTGTGCATCCATGGGATCTGAACTGGAAATACTCTAGGCTCATGCAAAGAAGTCCTGTTTCTGGCAACTGCAAATATCTCTGCTCAATACAAATAAAATAGAAATCAGAGACTGCTTGGAGGTGAGAACCCCAAACCAGACTATTTACAGACATAAACCCAGTCTTGAATAGAACTAAAATAAGATGTGTTTCACAAGTTTTTTCTGGTTGGTCGTGAAGTATTGCATACTATTAAAAATGAGCTCAGCACAGGTTACAGTGTGTGAAAGATAAAGGGAGGCCACTCAAGAAGACAAAAAAACCCCCTTGGGTTCAGGGCTCCGTTCCTAAGTGGTCAGGATTAGGTTATTTCTTTGTAAGACATTTTGAATTCCTATGGAATGAAAGACAAAACACAGAAGCACAGAGCCTGGCCAGTGAGTCAGATTGCATGGAGGAAATAAATCAGAAGAGGCTCTAATGGCTTGGAGCCCTTTGGGGGATTAGTGGCAAAAACAGCATTTGCCATCCAGTAGAACCCAGTAGACTACTGAAGCCAAAGCAGATGTGACAAGAGCTGAGCTAACAATTTTGGGAGACACAAAGGGGAAGAAATGTCCTAATAAAGCAGAAGGACTAATAATGGACTCAGGATATTTGTTCCAATTGCCCAGAACTTTGTTTGGAGCACAGCATCATCCAAAGAGACATTTATGGACTTAGGCAGCTGAATATCAGGTCTGCCTGTCATGCCTCAATCAACATAAATGGAGAAGGGAAAAAATGTGAACAAAGGATAAAAAAGAAGGATGGAGAGAGTACAAGGCAGCAAAGAGGACTGTTATTTCACACTTTCTCCTCTCATATTTTTTATTTATTTTCTGTGGGCTCCTGTCACAAGGCGAGGGTATATTTTATGAGCTAGGAGATGCTATATGCCTGAGTGAAGCTTCTAGGGGAAAAGTGTATTCAAACACTTGGACCTATAATTTATTATTATATATGTATGTAAACACACAGTGATACTATGAACATACAAAAATCTACATGATCATTTGTACATGTATATGTAAAAATTAAAGAATTGTTTAAATGGGGATAAAGACATATACACATATATCTCAATTTTAGATAATTTACTTTCAGCAGTCAGTGATTTCCAAAAGGCCATTTCCATGCTAGCAATGTAGCCTTTTCTTTGGAGTGCAGCAAGTTAGACAGGAGAATAAAAGTTCAATTAAGAGTCTGCTTGCCTGTGACTGATAATGGTTTTGACATTTGCAGAGTCTCCTGACAACAATGCCAGAGCAAAGTGGGGAAAAGGAAATCAAAGAACAAGTTCTTTGCAGATGGAGATGAGAGGGTTCGAACATCTGAGGCTTTGCACTCGTGGCCTCAGAAACAACCTTTCCCACCACACAAGGCTGTGTCAAACATTTCAGCTTTTCAAGGAGAGGCGTTGAACTTTCTGAATAAATTCATCAGCTTTGAGGGGGCCTGGGTGGAAGGTGTTAAAGAAAGAGAAATTTTTATTTTACTAACTGCCCTGATCACCACCACTGCCTCACAGAGGGAGGACAAGGAAGGAAATGACCAGCTGATCACCAACCTAAGCTTTGCTTTTGATCTTGTCAATTAAAGTAGCATCCTTCTAATGTAAGACCCAGAAGGGGAATTCCCATAGGCCAGGCTGGGGTTCCCAGCACTCTGGGCATCAAAGCTGCCTCAACTCAAGCTCTAGACTGGGGCATCTGGGTCAGATGCCATCTGCTGTCTTCTGTGAGAGTAAACACAGCTGCAGTATCAGGAAGAGTTAAGATTAAATAAAGTTCACTGGCTCTGCCTGCCTGGGATAAAACCAGTGCTGCCTCTTTGAATCTGGCTGCCCTATTTGCTTCTGCAAATGCCTTTACTGAAAAAGTTCATATTTGCCATAGAATGTCCAAACCTCAGCCACAGGCCTTTGAGAAAAATCTGAAAATTTATTGCCTCCTTTGCACACCTATACAAAGAGTTGACATGAAATGCATTTCAATTTGCACTAATTTTAGAGAGAGGAGAGTCAAGAAAGATTATTTTAAAACTCAGCTTAATGAATCAGAAGCAATCAGAATTAGAGCCCCCTCCTTATTCAGATTCCTGAGGCAACACGAGCCAATTGCTCCAGCTGATGGCTGAGGTAGGCATAGAGCAGCAGTGAGTGAAGATTGTGTGGGAAGAGTGACCAAATGACCTTCTAAAGCACAGAAAAGTGTCCTAATGGTCCTGTCAGGGCTGCAGCTGGTTTAACCTGACCACTGTAATAGGATCAAGGCCAGGCTGCTTTAGGGGTGAGTGCCACCACTACTCTGGGAAGTGTGCCATTCCCTGGGGATGCATCACCCTTCCTGACAGCAGTCAGAGGTACACTGCCAGCTCACTGATGTGTCTCTCCAGTCCCTCAGACCATGGGCTCCTCGTAGCCTCTGGTGCCTCTCTGCTGCCCAGAGCCTGTGGGGTGCACAAGCTCACCCCTTCCCACAGCAGGCGGCTGAAGCAGAGACTCTGCCACAGCGAATGGTCTGCCAAGGCACATTTCAGCGGGGTGGGTGTCCTCACATCCAGGCAGCAAGGTTTATTCCGCCTTTGAAACTTCATGAGAGCTCCTGGTTTCTAGCTGGGATGTTCCCCTGGAGGGTGTTGTGGCTGGTAAGCAAGGAGAGGAGACCTGCTGCTGCAGCATGTCAGAGAGATTTACCATTAGCTCAAGAGCTCCAGGCCAGTGGGTTTGGACGTGAAGAGCCAGGCTTCCAGCCTCTGAGGCACAGGGCATGGTTATTTTGCTGTTTATAGCTCATTAATTTATTACCCTAGGCCTGTATGGAGGGTACTTTTCCATGTTTGTCTTTCACATGATATTTTACAGCGTGACATGATAGGGCAATTTCAGACAGAGAAAGTGGAGCCATCAACTTGTCAGGTCCTTTTTAGCCAGTGGATGGACTTTTCATCAGCAAAATGAGCGTGTGTCTGTACAAGCAGGCAGGACACGCATGAACCACACGTGTGCACCATTCACACACCAATGTGCTTCACCCCTGTTCTCAAACCACAAGGATCATCCAAATCTCTGCTCAGCGCTCAGCTGCAATAATTCAATTTGCTAACACAGAGGAGAAGGGAGGGTTTTGAACAAAAACCCAGCTCCTTCACCTGACAAGACCATGCTGTTTGCTTCCCAGTCTTTGTCATTCAAGAGTGTCTAAAAAACACTTGAAGAGCAAGAAGAGAGAGGGAAAATGGGAGTCCTTCAACATAAACATACTTCAAAATGGTATTTCTCTACTGTCATGAAATAGATTTATTCAGGGGTATTAACAAGAGTGTCTAGTAGGGTGAAGTGTTGCCTTTGTGGAGAGGAGCTCTACTGCCAAAGGGCTGGAAAAAGAATGGAAAACACTTGAATTTCAGTGCTAGCTCTATCCATGCTTATAGCATCTTACTTTCTCTCCAGGTTTTTTCAAAGCAGGGATTTTCTAGGACAAATAAACTACATAACATCCATAACACAGACAGATACATGAAACAGTCAGACAAGGTCTGTGCTGGAAAGAAAACATGCCCAAACCTACACAGGCAGTCCAGATTCCTATACAAGCAGAAGCACCACTGTAGTCTGTTCAAAACCTGCCCATAGACCTCCTTCTTTCAAAAGAAAACAAACTTGTAAACAACAAAATTAAACACAATAATTTGAGTAGAACCCAGGTGTTATATTTGATGATGCGCCTGTATGTGCTTATGGTTTATTTTTATTTTTCTTGTCATGTGCTGCTACCAAAGTTCAAATCCACATCTTGGGCAACAGCAGGTGGAATTTCTATTTTAGCACAATTTTAGCTCATTAGAGAAAAGAGAGTCCAGCTTGAAGTTTTGCAGAACAATTCAAGAAGCAAACAAAAAGAAAGGAGAGCAGCTGAACTGGATCAGGCTGTGGGCCTCTTATTGTCTATGAATACAAACTACAAGAGAATGACATGGAATACTGGTAAGTCCCACAGCTGTGCTCATTAAATGTTCACAGATGTGTCATCTTTGTGCACATTTTTCCTCTGATCACTTTAAAGGGACTCCTATAACACAGGATACGAGGTTTTCCATGAGAGGCTGCATGGATTCCTCTGCTGAGTTACTGTCCTGTTTCCACCCCTCCCACAGCCTGACCAGAGTGACATGAACTCTATTCTTGACTCTCATATTGAAGTCCTAAAAAGGATGTGCATTTCAAAAGGTTTCATATTCTTCTGGGAAGTGGATAAACAAACACACTGACTTGTTACAGCAAATACATTGTACCTATTGGGACGTTCATCTTGCACAAGATATTGGAAAAACGACAAAGGAGGATGAGATCATTTTCTGAAGTTGTATCTGTCCTGGGGAATTAAAAGAAGAGAGAGAAAGAAGAAAGTTTCGTTTTCTTGAAGTTTATCTTAGTACTAAAAATTAAATTCCGTGGGCAATGCAAAGGTTTGCTTTGAGACAGCTGCAAGGGGACTGCAGCTAGTTCCAAAAGGCTTCAGAAAAATGTGTAGATTAAAAAAAAAAAAAAGACAAATTATTCACTCCTGTCAGAGAAATATCACTAAGCAAGAAATAATAGGGGCCAAGTCTTTGTCAGATTGCATCTTCTCACTAGTGCATCAAGGTAGGACTGATTCAAGAAGAGAGCAGCTGGTGCTGCCAAGCAAAGGAGGAAAAAAAGAAAACACCATACACCTGTGGATATTGAAAAGCCTTAACTGGAAAGGAAGCTACACCAGGAGTGTGCAGGCTTTGCCATGACCAACAGAAAGAGAGAAAAATTAAAA
>VXBQ01009512.1:210438-271417 GCA_013400175.1 Phainopepla nitens
AAACAGAAATCCTGTTCAGATCCAATTTGCTGAGGTGGAAGGGGAAATGGTTGTTGAAGACAGGGGTTTAATCTATGCATCTGGTTTGAAATCCATTTGGTGTATCTGGTAACCCTTCCTGCTCTCCCAGCTGCACTGAGTCCCTTTTCTGTGAACACCACATCACACCAAGCTGGGAAGGGCTTTCCAGCTCTCCAGTGAAGTACTACAATAAAATCTTACTGATTTCTCTTGCAGCACACGTTTGGAAAGAAAAACCCACTGGGCCTCACCACCAGCTGATGCAACCATATACTAAACACCTGCTGTGCTTGAGTTCCCAACAGCAGACCCAAATTTCCACATTTCCTTTGGTCTCAGATGGTTTCAGGATCCAGCTTGCAAGTTCTTTGGCCCTGGAGATCTGCATCCTCCTTTCACACTCAAGCCCACTCCCTAGACAGCCAGCATTGAGCCCGTATCTACAGGGCACAGCTTTGCATGAGACAGCTCAGGGGCAAGTCCAGGATAATCCAACAAAACACCGCATGTGGCACACTCAATAAAGCATCACTGCAATTTATGTGAGGTTGGAGAGATATTGACTTCTCCTATTACTTCTCTATAAATGTTTCATACAAAACCCAGATGTAACCCTGCCCCAAAAAGGAGGGATGGAGGGCAGGAGGACAGGAAAAGAGAACGTGGCTGTGTCACCCCAGACCCAACACACAAACATTGTACCAGGCAGAGACAGTAGGGGTTATAATCACCTTGTTTGTCTCTCTTCATCTAAACCTTCTACTTTTTCAACTTGCCAAATCTTCTCAAACAAAATGCAAAGCAAAAATTCCCTGGACGGGTCTTACGAAGCCACTTAGTGATACTCTGCAGATTTCCTCCTGGGTTCATACCCGTAGGCAGTTATGCTCAGGGAAAAGAAAAGCAAATCATAAATAGCAAATTCAGAAGAACAAATCTTGAAAGTCACTATTGCTGTAAGTGTCTGTGCATGTCAGAAAACATTCTCACAGGAAACATCACTGAATAATTTTGCATGATGAGCAAAATTTTTTTTTTAAATCAAACAAAGAAAATCTGCTTACAAATAAATGCATGAAACCTGAGATAAATTCCTGCAAATAAGTTTTCAAGGCTGGTTGAAGTTGCTAATGGCTACATTTGTCCAGCCTTTAAAAATTTTGCTCAGGCATCGCTCATTTTAGATGACCTCTTGCAGTGAAGTTGCAGAAAACTCCTGAAATCCTTGTCAAATCACTTTCATCCATCCCTGATATTAACCATTTGAGGCATTTCCACTTCCTTTCTCTGTCTCCTGCCACCTTGGAGAAATTGTTTTGATTCTTCTTCCTTTTCCTCAGAAATTATTTCACAGCAAAGGAAATAAAAAATGACAACAAATCCCGTAACTCAGTACCCACTAGAACGCACTCTTCCAACTGCAGTAACAACCTCACTCTTGGGCATTTCCTGTGAGACTGATGGCCAGCTGCCTCAATGCCTGCAGTCTTGCTTCAAGCCATCAGCTCCTCCAGTCAATCAATCCGCAGAAAAAGAAAAAGAAAAAAGCTCTGGGCCTTGGTTTAAATTAATTAATTAATTTTAAAAAAAAGTGTCAGTGTAACCCCTTATGGTGTGATATGGATAAAACTCATGGATCATTGTTCTGGTCTCTTCATCATGTTCAACAGCCCAGGGCAGCCCAGCTGCCTCCCAGCACACCCTGGATGGATGGTGGCCCTTCATTTGATCTCCATGTCCCTCTCTGTGGACAACCTAAGGAGTGCCAGCCACGGGGAATGAATTTCTCCTGCTGGGTGCCATGCAGGACATGACCCATCACAGCAAGATCCATCCTTTTGTAGATTGTATTTTCCCTGGCACCTCCTTTCACCCTCAGGTCACAGAATCACAGAATGGTTTGGCTTGGACCTTAAAGACCACCTATTTCCATCCCCCTGCCATGGGCAGGGACACCTTCCACTAGACCATGTTACCCCAAGCCCCATCCAACCTGCCCTGGAACATCTCCAGGGATGGGGATCCACAGCTTCTCTGAACAGCCTGTCCCAGTTGTTCCTCTCCCCACCTTCACAGGTCCTCTCCAGTCCTGTCCCAGTTCCTCTCCCCACCCTCACAGGTCCTCTCCAGTGGGGCTGCTGTTTGGGCAGTCAGCTCCCAGCTGGTTTCTCCACCTCAAGGACAGAGTTTTGTGCTTCCCTTTGCCAAACCTCACCGAGTTTAATTTAGCCCTTTCTTCAAATTAAGCTGGGTCTCCTGGGCAGCCAATCTATCATTTGTCACATCAGACTCTCCTCCTAGTTTAGTGTCATCCACAAATTACTTGTTTTGATAGCACAGCTAGAGCGAAGAGACCATTTAAATGCCACCCCTGGTGTGTTTGCTCGTGGTAGAGTTTGTGTAAATTAGAGTCCCCTGGGCTCCTCGCTGTGCTGCCTGCTGACCCCATCCTACAGCTGCCCTAATAGATTTTCCCTGAGTATTTCAATGCTGCAATATAAAACCTCATTTCATAGGGATTCCTGAAATGAAAGTGCCTCAGCATCTGCAGTCTGAATTATCTGTGGGGCTGAGCTTCCCTGCAAGCTCAGGACCATAAAACATCCACTGCCCCAGCTGGGAGCAGCCATGGGCTTGTCCTGTGGAGAGGTTTCTCCTGGGAAGACGAAGCAGCCCACAGAACTTTTAGTGCAAGAGTTTAATAAAAAGTTTAGCTTTTGGGCTCCTTTGCCTGTGAACAAGAAGAGTTCCCCTGCTTTCTTTCCCCTTTGTAGAATAAGTTGGGGTTTTTTTCACAAATATATGAGAACAATTCACCTGCCTTTTTCTTCCCCCTGCCAGTTCTCTGCCAATGAAATGGTCTCCCTCCAAGGCATAGATCACTGGCCTGGCTAGGCTGCTCTTATGTTAGAAACAGGAAAATTATAATGCTGCCCTTTACTTTTTCTCACGAATTCAGGTGCAACTCACTCCTCTCCTTCCCTTTCTGCCCCTTGAAATTCAGCTGTAAGTACCTTAAAGGAAGAGCTGTTCTAATCCAAGTCCAGCAGAGAGGGTGCTCTCTAAAAGCAACCAAACTACCAAAAATCAAAAATCATTTCAAAGAGCATCACTGTTTTTGGAGAGCTGCCAAAACCACGTGAATGATACATAAAAGATAAAGCATCTAACAAAATCCTCCAGTGCAGCAGCAAACTGTTCAAAGAAAAGGCATCAATGTCCAATTACCTGCCCAGGGTGCTGGACTGCAGGGAAATATCAACTTTTGTGCAACCAAAGCTCCACACAGGTACTAATTGTGGTGGGCTTGCTGTGGTAAGATGCAAGTTCATTTGCTTTATCCTGCTCCCCCGTGGTCACTTTAGGACCATTACCAGCACCTGAGAGACCAGGTGTGGTGCCAGGTCTCAGAGCAATGTGCTCAGCAGAGCAGGTAAAAGCTAATTTATCCCACCTTTACTTCAGCATCTGCTCATGTCCACACCATTTTCTACCTGAGGCACCATCTTGTTACTGATCTGCACCAGAACACAACTGCCCTGAATTTTATTGCCTGAAAGACAAGGGAAACATCTTCCTGCTTCAAACCAAGTTATAGATTCATGTATTTTACTGGCATTCTCAATCAGTGCTGTTTGCCTGGGGTATTTCCTCTCTCACTGTCCCCTCCTTACACCACACTGAAAGAGCACTTCCAGACAGGCTCTTCTCTCATTTGCACCTCCCTGTTCTCTTCTACACTGCAACATGGAACCAAACATGGACAGAAAAGCAGAGCTGGATGAGTCCAAAGCAAACCCTCATTTGAGCATTTAACTGCAAATTCACATCTGATGGGAGGCTCCCTGTTCCCTGCTTGCATACTGAGACAAATTCCAGCTCTGGTGGACTTCTAATGTTATTCCCTATCCTCCTTCCTACAAATCTGGCAAAAATTATATTCCAGAATTCAATAAATTATGGGTTTGCAAACAATGATTAAAATAATCCATTTCTCTGCCTTTTTTGAGTTCAGGTTGACCATCACTTCCTGAACACAGTCTGAGTGACTCAGAGGGGCCAGTGATCTGAGCACTGCCCAGCCCTGAACTCTCTGCTGACATTTCTTAATGTCAGTAAATAACAGCAACTTTTGTACATAATACTTCTTTCTAGGCAATTTACTGCCTTTATACTTTTTGGGTCTTGTCCCAGACTGAGATTAAAAACGGGGCCAGCTTGGGCAGGTGATTCGTTTTGTGTACGTCCATGTGTCTCATTGCTGTGCTTGAAGTCAGACGTGCATAAAATTTGGTGATTTGGGGCCATTGGGCTCAGAGTGCTTTCTCTGACTTTCCCAGCGTCCCTCACCACAGATCTGACATGACTGCCAATCTCATCTTCACTTTATCTCTGATCATCAAACTTCTGTAAAGAAAGGTCAGTGACATTTCGCTGTGTTTCTAAATGATAACATCTCAGACCTGGTCAAGCTTGCATTAAAATGCTCTTTTAATGACAAATAGGCCATCTGCACCCTGTCTTTGAGTAAATCCAGGAGCCCACATAAACTATTTCTATTGACAGCTATAAAAATGAGCAGAGGCCGAAATCTTTCACATCTCTGCCTTTGTCCTCCCTCAGAATTACTGATTGAATGTCCCCTATTTTGAGCGAAAACTAAAATATGGATTTTCTTTTCATCATCACCACTTGCACAGCTGCATCAGTCATTAAGCTGTCCTAAAGATCTGTTACCCAGGAGCTGGATGCCAGGTATATATCGTATCCTGAGGTGAATTGTGGCAAGGCATAAATTGATCATGAGGTTCATGCCTTTGAAACCCAAGTGAAAGAACATCAATTGTCATCAACTACAAGAATATAAATAGAAAAGATCAAATCAGTTCTGGCCTAAATTCTATTGTGCTATGGAAATATAGTAAATAAAAAAAAAATTAAAAAGCCAAACAAACTAACAAAAAATCACAAGTTAGTTTGATCAGGGACAAAAAGTTATACTTTTCAATGTAGGACATAAAATGAACAGAAATTTCTTTACTCTACCTGTCCCTTCTCCACGCATTTTGTACAACTGTGTGCTACAATTAAAACCTCAGGCTTCTCCTCTATTGTCCCTGCTGAAAAGTCACTGCAGAACTACAACCTTCTGGAGCCTAACTTCCTTCAAATACCCAGGTGAAATGTGGCCACGATCCTTTTAAAGCTTTCTGCACTGCTGTCAGGTGTTTATTTTAAACTTCTGCCAAAGCTGATGATGTAGTTGCAAAGTCTCATATCATTATGTCAATATACTCTCATTCCCCTTAAATTGCAGTTTTCTAGGTTAAATAAGCAAAGCTATTACCTTTTTTAAACTACAGTATGTTCTCCATCACCTATTTCAATTTCAGTTAATCCTTCTTGAATATGTGTGACTAGGACTGTATGTTATCATTCTAAATGAGATTTTACAGCACCACAAAATTTCCTGTTTCTGCTGGAAATTCCTTCTGTGAGATATGCTCACATCCAGTTTTCTCACTGTTTTCTTGAAGGTCCATAACCATGTTAAGATCAACAAATGCAACCAGGACTTCTTTCTTCTCCATTGATGATTTCCAAGCCTACAGTAGGAATTATCTTTTTTTCTTCTGAAAAAATTGAAGTCTTCATTATTACAGCCACACTAGAAAATCTGTATGTGCCTGATGCCATTTTTTCCTTTTTAATATATAAATTTTGTTATTTGACAAGTGAATAATGCCAACTTTGTTAGACTTACATTAGACCCACAAGTCCACATGTGAGTCTTGTCTGAATTCTGGAATGGAGACTAATTAGTCTCAGGATTTAATTCTTTTAATTCTTTATTCCTGCACTTAAATCTCTGATTAATGTGCTATATAAAAAAAAAATAAATCAAATACTAGGTTCATGTTATCTGTAATTAGTTAGAAAAACTGGAAAACTCACACCATTTACACGTGATAGTAATGTGGGTCTCAGAGTATGAAGCTTAGAGCAGGATACAGTTGTCTATTAATCACCTAAAACAGGTATCCAAGGTGCTTTGGGGTATCTCAGGGAGCTCAGACCTGGCAGATATCATACAGGACCTAGAGGAGACCTTGGCTCTCCTGGAACAGTTGCTGCAGGGCAAGTGGGGTACCCTAAAACTTGCATCATTGTTGGGCACCTGACTGAAACTCACCCTTAATCTACTGATTTTAGCTTGTGAAGGTGAAATGAAAACTGGAGCTGGTGAAAAGCCTGCATTAGATTAATTCAGCTTAGAAACAGAGCTGCTGTTTCCTGCAGAGACATTAACAGGGCAGGGCAGTGTCACCATGTTTAGGAAAGGGACCTTTGGAGGTGGCAGCCTTCAAAGTTAGCTCTGGGCAGCCTGACCTGTGCTAATCTCAGCACACTCAGGCTTTCCTGCTGTCTCCTGGCACCATGATCAGCAGAGCTCAGGGATCACAGCTCACCCAAAAGCTTTAGCAGATGGGTGCCTGAGGGAAAACTCTCCCCTCAGTTCTACTCTCCTGGGTTTTCAGAGCTGTTCACTTGGAGTTTGGCTTCCTCTGGAGCACCAGGAGAAAGAATTAGGACTTGTCTGGTCACATACAGCATTATGAGTTAGTTCCTTGCCATTACAGGAGCCTCACTTACTAAGTTTATGTCCATTTCTCCTATTTCCCAGAGGTTTGGTTGCCTGTGGTGATGAATGCTTGAGTTCAAAGTCACCTGGGAGAATCTAAGAAGGAAGCAGTGACTTGCAATTCACAGCAAGACAAATTAGATGATCTAATCACCCTTTCTGGCCTCAAACCCTGTGAAACTATATGAAAATAATAGAGAAAGAGCTTGCCTGTGTGACTGTGAACAAAAAGAAATGTTTCTCATTCAGTTGCAGATAATGATTTTGACATTGTCTCTGAACTCTTGGCTTTGCAGATGTCAGAAGCTTAACAGCTTGAGGAAGTTTTGATCTCTGATTCCAGCTTTTATCTGTGGAGGTGGGAGACAAGGAAGCACAAAGTGCAAAGCTGCCAGAAAACGGCTGCTTGAGTCAGCAACTTTCAGCTCTTGCACTGTGATTGGAATTGATTTCAAGTCACAGCTTACCAGGGGAAAGCACCACATCATCACCGAGATGCCACCCAATCCTGGACTCTATAGGAACTTGGGAGAAATGTTGTCTCCAGGTTTTCTGGGACTGGGGTCTTCAATGGAGGAAAAAATAGTATAAGAAATCACTTGGTTTAATAACAACTGTGAAAAAAACGTGATTCTGAATTGCAGTGGATATTACAAATCTGCTATCTCAACAGAACATGTAAAACTAAATGAAATGGTAACATAATTGCTCTAGATTTTCTGTTCTCTCAATTAATTTTGCTTTCATGTTCGCTGACACTTTTGCCATGCTGTAGCATTGTGCTTTGAAATGTTCCTGCCCTGCTCCAGGAGGTCTGCTGGGGTGATGTCTCTGGCACAGAAGTCAAAACTCTCTAAATTAATTGCTCCTTTCATCCCCTAATTAGAGCCATGCTAATTTCCTTCAACCTCATTAGTCTATAAAAAGCCACTCTTTCAGCTCCACGTTGTTGATGTGGGAGAAGGAAATCAAAAGAGGACCAGCAAAGAGGATGCACCACAGGCAGCAAAGAGACTCCTACTACTCTGCATCATTTTCTAGGATGTAAAGCAACAAGATTTTTCTGATAATTCCACAAATTCTTGTACAATTCCCATTTCCTGGTGGGAATCCAGACTAATACTTAGCAAACCCAAGTAGGGGAAAGTTCTTCCTCAGCTGGCCTATGCCACTGGGTGCTGTAAGAAATTTCTGCCTAAAGAGAAATAAAAGTAATCATAGCCACATGTAGGATATGGCATCAAGTCTTAAACAGTTAATTTCTGGTTCCTCATACTAAAGCAAGAAGAGATTTAACAGTAGATTTTCAAAGCTTAGATTCATTTCTGGGATGTCACTGTTGGGTTGGCCATGCAGGTATTTTGCAATGTATGTTTGACTTTTTCTGTTTGTTCTGAAATTGAAATGGTTATTGTAAGAAAGGACCCACCTTCAGAGTTGGAATGTGGAAGGTCAAACATGGTGGAAAATATTCAATTCAGGAAACAAAGATGCCTATTTAGAAATTAAGGACCAAACATGCTTTAAGGCAAATGACTTTTTGAGACAAAGTGCAATTTAGTCTTTACTTATTTTCGTATTTCTTTATAGTTGCCATGAGAATATTTTAATAACCTCTGTAGAGTTTAAAATGATGCAGGTAATTGCTAAAAGTAATTTTAGTGCTATTAAAGATAACAAACCTCTTGTGTGAAATACTTTGCTAAGCAACGATCAGCAGAAAAGGGGTAAAGATCTTTTTATTGCAAATTCAAGTTCCTTTTATAGGTGAGCTGAAGTGAGAATATAATTACATTATCTATAAAATAAATGACGCGCAGGTATTCAAACACCTACCATCTCAATCTTGCGTTGACTCAATGCAGAAAACACGCCAGAATTTTAAGCAGATCCTTTTCTTCCATTCAGCAGCCTGGGTGTGATCTCTGAATCCACCTCCAGTTTGCACTGATAATGTTTAAACTGCAACTTTATTCATCACAGCACATTCATAATACCTGAAACAGAATTCCTCCCAGATTACTTGGGAGACACTCAGAGGAACGAGTGAGTATAAATCCTGCACACCCTGCTTTCATTTATTTTCCTGGCCTTCTTGATTATGCCTACAAAATCATTTCCTCCTTTTTGGCTCTACTTCATGAAAAATGTGTCAGGGAAGTTGGTCTAGGAGAAGTTTGACACTTTGGAAAAACAAGTTACACAAAAGCTGGAAGGCCCCAAGTGAGCCATAATAAAACTTGTTTCTCTAAGTTACTATGCCCTGCTAATGAGCTATAAGAATCGTTACAACCTGAATAAACAAACAGAACTTGCATTTTTTGTCTCTTTCAGGCTTGTTTAAGGGATGCAAGTGACACAAGCAAAGCATAATTTCACCAGCTCTCAACCAATTGACAGACAGGTTAGCCAGGCATTGAAGTCATTCTGCTTTCCCACCAGATATCACAGTTTAAACAGATCCTGGATCTTTTGGAGTGTTGAATTTAAAGCCTGATGGGAACTGGAGGCTGCTTTTTTTTCCCCTGCCTTTGCTATGTTCTTCAGCTCTGGGAACTGTTGGTCCTAAATCATGAGGAGATCTTCAGAATTAACCTGCTCTGAGGAATCTGTGAAACAGGTTGGGCAGCAGTTGCCAAAGTAGCTTGGAAAAGGAAAAGAAAACATGAAAATATCAGGTTATCTAGAAAACACATCACATTTCTGTAACTGTCAAAGCTCTGCTACCACCTCCTTTGGGACATGCTTTAGTTGAGTATTGGCCCAGCTGCTCTACAATAACTTACTGACAAACTGAAAAGTTAAGGAAGGCTTCTTCCATCCTTTTTTATTATGAGCCATTTCTCTCTCCTAAAACAGCGCAGAAGAGCATTTCAGAGCCTGCTGCTCACAACAGGAATTTCCTTTCTTTTGCTTTTCCCTCCCTCTATTTATTTTTTCACCCCTCTGAACAATGTTTCGGGGTGGAAACAGTTATCTTCCAAACCGCTTGAAGGGGGGAAAAATTCTTTCTTTCCCATTCTCCTCAATGAGCAAGATCGATTTTTTAGCCATTAGCTTCTGTGAGCTGCATGTTAATAATGAGCCTGCACAGTATAAGTAATAATGATGGATGCTTTCCACGTCCACATATGGATAGCCAAGCATTATTTTTTTCCATAGGCTCCCTGTAATGGCTCCTACCTACAGGGACCTGCCATTTGGGACATATCCATCCCTTCCTGTGCCATCCTTTCACTGGAGCTCAATGTGTGAGGTGACCTCAGTTCACAGAATTAAAGCCTAATCGCCATGGTTTTGAGAATTTGCCCTCCTTTTCTTATTTATTTTTGACATAGAAAAAACTGTATTCTTGCAGTTTTCCCTCCTGCTCTGGTCTCATTGAACTTAGAAGGTAAAATTCCATTTTGGTTGCTTTGGTTTGATATTTTGGGAGTTCTTTTGCTGAAAAGCTTCATCCCTGAATATTTGCCACATGCAGGTGTTCCTGACTAGGGCAAGCAGCCCCTAGGAAAGTCACAGAGCCATTTGTATTAAGTAATGGGGGAAAAAATTATAATTGAAATTTTTCAAGATATTCCTTTACTCCTCTCTCCAGAAAAAAATTACAAGCCCTGAAAAATAACTGAATAATATGTGCAAGTAATGACTCAACAGTTCTTAATTTTACAGATTGATATTTCTGCCAAAGTAAGGAGTCAGTGAAGAATTCTTGGGTGCACTTCCTCTTCTCATTCACATCTAAACCAGTAAATGTGCACTAGTGGATCAAGCTAAGCATCCTTCTAACACACTGCTCAGTCTCATTTGAGAATTAATAAGGCTGAGCTGCACAGCATTATCCTGGACAGCAGTGGATGGAGAGGGATCTGACCAAACACGGGTGCACAGCATCAAAATCAGACACGCTTTCCAAAAGAAGAGCTTCTCTCAGAAGGATTTAAGTTGCTCTTGTCACAAGTGTTTCCCAGGGAGAGATGTGAGGCATAAGTCTCCAGAAATAAGGCAAAGGACCTGTAAGAGAAATTTGATCCTGGGCAGTGAAGCAACGACATCAGTGACAAGGACTAATGAGGATGTGCCTTTACCTTCTGCCTATTTTCTTGGAGAGACTGAAAAGGCTTTCAGTCCCCAAAACCTATGTTTTAATAAAATATAAGTTAAAATAGTTAATTTTTCTGATGAAGAAAGCCTAAAGAGAGTAGGTAAATCAGCATTGAAATGAATGATGCACTCCCTGCCCACCATGCCTCTGCCCAGCAGGTCTCTGCTGGGAGTGCTGAGGCTGCAGGTGGAGGACAAAGCTCTGGCTGAGGTCTGGATAACTGGATGGATGTGGAAAACTGCTGGGTATGACACAAGAAAGTGCTGAATATATTAAATAACCATGTGAGAAACCAATAAATCTACAGAGAGTTGTGTGAGGAGCGGCCAGATGGGGTGGATACCTGGATGGGAACACCAGGGACCTTTTGGGGATCCAACTGTAGCAAGGCCAGCAGCAGCACTTGGGCAACTAAATCAGCAATGCTGCAAAAAATGGGATTGCAAATATCAGAAATAGCAAATAACCATATCAGGAACAGCAAGTTTTGAGATGGACACAGCAGAATTGTGACCACTGGAAAAAAAAAGTGAGTAGGTGTGGGGTGGTTACTTGGGAAGGAATGAGGGTGAAAAGGAGGAAAGTGGGTGATCCATTTTATCCACACCTTTCTTCCATAATCAGGAGGGACTTGGGGGGTCTAAGGGAACAGTGGTGGAGGAACATGGGGATGCTCCCACCCGACACCAATATCCCTTCATAACCCTCTAATGGGCAAGAGAAAGCAAAGATTGCTTTGCATATTTTTATCAGATGAAAATCTCAACAAAATTGAAATATTCTGACTACTTTTTCTTTTCCACCTGTCTACCTATGCTCAGACTATCCCCTCTGCTCTTCCCAAATGGATATATTTGAAACCTACTGCCGAAACCCAGCGGAAGTCTGGTTTTTAGGGTGGGAGTGATGGTGTTTGTGAGGCTGTAGCCACAAGAGGAAGACCTTGTGAACCAAGTCAAGGCAGGAGTTGTGGAATTTGAGATCACCAGGATGTCCCACTCTGTACACTGGGCACACACTCTCACATCCCACCAAAACAAGATTCTCAGTGTTGATAAATCATTTTCAGTAAGAGACTTCTGTTCTCCCAGTCCACTTTGGAGTGGAATTTTCTTCACTACAGGTGCATTATTCCAATATTCCCCCCTCTTTTTGACCTTGATACACTCCCTGCTTTCTAGTGACCAACACAACCTAAAGTAAAGCAAAAACAGCAGCTTTTTGCCAGCTATAATTTACTTTACAAAGGAGCAGCCATTTTGAGAAACCTCCTGACTCCACGAGGTGACTTTGCCTAGGGAAAAAATGTCAGTACAGGACAGAGAACCCATCCTACCTAAACAGGTCATGTTTTCAAGTTAGTCTTTTGTGTGTGTGGCTTTTTGTGCTTTCATTTTTCCCAGTCATTTTTCTTTCTAATTTTCAAATGAGAAAGAATAACCAAGTACTAAACAGTTGGTAATAACTCTCACTTTATGTCCCCATCAAAGTGCTGGTAATTGTCCCCTCCTTCCTCTGAAAATAAGACACAGAAACAACAAGGTCTGGAGGTAAGATTGTAAGTACCAGTAATTATTTTTTTCTACCTACTGAGAGATTTCAGCTTGGACCTGACAGTCACCATTGACTTATGTGCCACTTGAGCAGGCATTCTGGTGTCATTTGCAGGGACACGTGGCTTGATGAGGCTTTTATGAACAATTACACAACGGGGTAATTTACAGCATTAGCCTGGCATCCTCAGCATGCAGCAGGACACACACAGCAGAGAGGCACAGCATGAAGAGGGGAAAATCAGGAAAACACAGCCCTGCCCGGGCAGGCTCCCTAAAAACCCAGCAGCTGAGAGGCTGGGCGTGTAAACAACATGAGATCCACTCTGATAGCTGAGGAAGGCTGTCTTCACCTTAGAAGCTCATTCTAATGCTGAGAGCCAAATTAACCCTGGCCACTTTACCTTTGGAAGGCAGAACTTGAGCAGTTATGAAACCACACTAAAAGTTTATCGACATTTAAGTTCTTCAACTCACTCTCCGTTCAATCTTTCCACCAAAAGCCATAATGATGATGGCTGTCATCATTATTATTATTATTATTATTATTATTATTATTATTATTATTATTATTATTATTATTATTATTATTATTATTATTATTTGTCATCACAGTAGCAGCATTTTGTGAGCAGCCAGGGGCTCAGTTGTATTGTAAAAGTTTGGCCCTAACTTGTATTGATCCAGCTCTCAAACCAAAAGCTGTTTCTAAGATTTTAGGTTTTTGCTTTGTACAGATCAAAGAACTGTGGGCTGCACTAGAGTCAGCCCCCTGCAGGGAGGTTGTGATGGGCTGTTTTAAACCTACAGTTCATGGATTGAGACATCTTCCAGAGCTTGTGCTGTCAGTCAGGTCGGAGACCCCGTTTCTCTCAAGAAACTCCACCTTGAAGCCAGCAAAAGGCCTCACAGTGACTCTCACTGCACATCAGCCATGCAGCAGATCCAGGCTCCAGGATATGAAGAAGCAGAAAAACTCAGCTGCCCTGAAATCTGACCCATCCATCTCCTCTCACCCACCAGGGCTCAGGTGACAGGGCCACACCACAACTGTGGGTTCAAACTCCCTCTGCCAGGGCCTTGGGAAGCAAAGCAAATGCAAGTTTCAACCCCTTAGGCTTAAAAGAAAATTACCAAAAAACAATATACTACTTCTGGACCAAAACTCTTATTAGGCTTGGCAGATATCACTGATACCTGCTGTCTTTTTTAATGAAAAAATGGCCAGTTTTCTATGGTTTAAAAAAAAAAATAAAAGATGAGAGTTATGGTTTTGTCCAGAAAAATCTTGCTAAAAAAGAGGAAGCCAACATGCAACTGCAGGTGGATACCAGGGTCAAGGAGATCTTTATGGGCTCAGATGGGCCTTGGACATTTCCCATGACTTGTTGGACTGATGGATGTTTATGGATACCATTTCCAGCTGCCTCATTTTCCCTGTTCACTACATATAGAAAGTTCTTACCATGCTCAGTCTTCTGAACCCCTCTTCCTTCTCTGTCCCAAGCTGCTACACAGTCATGTCTTGTTGTTTTGTGTTGAATTTCACCACATTTATGTTGCTCAGGGTTTAGTGGGAGCTGCTTCAGAAGAGGCTGAATTGTCTCCATATTGCTTGATTTTATACATATCAGTTTTAGTACATTGCTGAACTTCCATTATGTTCTCCTTTCAGCAATGAGGAGAGTGACTCAGAGCTGTGCAACTGCCCGAGGGTATAATGGAATACTACAAGATCTGAGTTTCTTTGTTTCTAGTCCCACACTTAATAATAATAGTTCACAAACAAAAGTTATTGAGCACCCAGCACCTCTCTCCCCAGCACGCAAAAGAGATGTTGAGGTTGTTACCAATGTATTCTTGCTCTGTAGCCCTTTTTGCTGCAAGTGGGCGAATGCAAAAGGAATACCCTCCAGTCTAGCTGCTTTGAAAGCTGTGGCATAAACTATAAGTAGGTGATCAGAAAAATTAATTAAATCCCCTTGGCATGCACTGAAAAAATAATCAGTGTTCTTTTTGTAGCAGACTTGACAGGTTTATAATAAGAAATGTTGCATTAAAACAGTAAAGCTCATTGTCTGCAAATGTTGTAAAGTAAAATAAATGAGACTTAAAACTAAATCTTTATTAAGTTTTGATGAAGATTCTGTCCTTGAGCTGTAAATCCAGGGCATTCTTCTCCTAGAAAACCACTAGAAACGATGTATATGACGTACCACAGATGGAATATTTTCTTAGATAATGAAATCACTGAGACCTGTGGGTGAGAGTTAGAGCTGAATTTGTTCTACCTCTTCCCAAACTGCCAATGGATGCCAACGAATGACCTTGCATGTGCAAGGATGAAACCAAAGTTCCTCATGGCCAATAAAATAGACAGGTCCTTCCACAATGAACTTCATTTGTTCAGGAAATCTGAGATGGAGGAACAGAGCTGAAGTCAGCTGAGCTGTACCCTACCCCAAAATCCACCTGTCAGCCCTTTGGTAAGATCTCTCTTAATTCAAGGTGAGCATCTGTGTATTTCCAGACATAGGTAAAGATATAGCAAAGCCATTTTAGAAAGGAATTAAATTATTCTATATCTAGAAGAGGGTGAGGCTGAAATGGGAAATGCGGTGGAAAACTGGCAAGACAATGAGATGTGGATGAAAAATTATTCTTCTGAAATGAGGCTTCCCCTGCCTGGCAAAGAGAGCTGAGGGGACCTAATTCTTCTTGGTTCATAACAAGAGACAGAGAAAAGCACCCTGAAGCTGAAGGCAAACACTGACAAAAAGAAAAATTGCTGGAAAATTTGCCATTAATATATTTAAACTGGCAATTAGAAACAACCTCCACTAAGTCAAGTCTCAGCTGGAGATTAAAGAAGAGAGAATATAAAACTTTCTTAAAGACAGAGCTTCACACTCTGAGAGGAGAGTATGAGGTGCTGTTTTTTATTACAGACAGCTTGACACACGAGACCAGTTCCAACCTCATTCTGCTGTGTTCTCCATCACTGTCAATGCTGTCATCACAGCAACTGAAAATTGAGGGCACTCAGCACTGGCCAGTCCCAGATTCGAGGGCAGCAGAGAACTCCAAGGCTCAAATTTGCTTTTCTCAATTGCTGAAACTATTGGCTCAACAGAATCTGAGAAGAGCCAGCTGGGCAGGGCATCCCCTGGCCCTGTTCATTTCCCTCAGAAATACTTCCTCAGAAAACATGTTTCCATTTTACAGTGGAGTCCCAGGAAAGTCCTGGATCCTCTGTTTTACTTTTCCCACCTGCCCATGCAAACAAATTTTAGCTGCGGATTTCTCAGGATGCAGTGGCTCCCTTTGCAAGGATTACAATGACAGCAGAAGAGACTGATGAAAACTGTGACAATTCCCTCTTCCCCCAGCTGATTTGGAGCAGCAAACGTTAATGTTAAAATGTACAAATGGCTCTGCATGCAATTTTAATATGATTATCATATGAGAAAAAGAAAGACCATCTGTGGAAGTAGGAAATCTTAATGGGAGATTTAATTGACTTCATTTTTCTAAGGGGAGATACACATGTTTCAGGACCTCCAAACCAGTTAGGTTGACACCTTTGCTGCACTAGAATTAATGGTTTCCTTGATGGAGGGTGCAGTACACCTGAGGGATTGTAGCTGTCATATCCCCTTCTGAACAGGGAAAAGCAAAGTTATAAATCACCTTTACCCCCAAGATAATGATTAAGGACAGAAAGCAGCATTTTAGCATTAAAAAAAATGGATGAATGACTGTTGCAAGACCCAAAGGCCTCAGACCATAAAACAAATAACTGTGATTAAGCAGATCAAAAGTCTTTAAATTATCCAGGGCCGTAAGGGCCAAATTAAACCTCAAACCATTTAGGAAATGGGCTTCATAACATTTCTTGTTATGAGCATCTTGGCGGGTGTTCAAGAACCTCATTAAGAAATGGGAGAGACAAATCCACTCTATTAAGACAAACAGATCATGTTATTTTGCATTTCTGTGTCAGGGAGAAAGTCAGCAGCAGGGAGAACTGTGGTTCTAACTCAGCACAACCCACCCAGGCACAGGTGGTGGCCCAGAAGGGGCTCCAGTGCTTGTACATCCCATCTTCCACATCCACCTTAACATCACTCAGCTTCTTTTGACTTCCTTTTCCCTTTGACTTCCTTTCCACCATCACTGCCAGCAGAAACTGGCAAGGTTTTTCTAATTAAACAGTGTTGCAAAATGCCATTTTGTCAATATTCAAGCTGTCTCTGTGTAAGGGGGATAGAGGTGATTCCTAAGATCTTCTCTTTTTTTCTGAAATTTTTAAATTAGCATTCAAATCTTCCAGAGGAAACCAGAAAGGTCAAGAACAGCTTGTTCATTGACCTCATTCATACAAAAGGAGATGCAAGAAAGATCATCCTGCCTAGGGATGTCTGCCAGTGGGATATTTATTGTGATGCATCAACGAAAGAGAGAGAGCAGGTGATGACAGTCCTTCCCAGCATCCCTAAAAAATCCTCTGTGCTCTTCCCTACACTCCATTTAGTGTTTGTTATACAAGGATTTCCTAAAAAAAAAAAAAAAAAAAAACCAAAAGTAAAACTCTCATGTATATCTGTAAATATTAATGTGCAAATATACATGTATTATCTCAAGGAGCACAGCTGTTCTCTAGAAGCTTCCCTCAGCACCAGTTATCAAATTTCCTTCTCTTAAGTTACAAGAAAGGCAGAGAATTTTGCAGCCACTGACGATCTGCTTGGAGCTCTCCTCTGGAGAGGCACTGAGATGACGAGGTGAGATGTTCTTCACTGGGACTGCTGCAATTTATCGTGAGCCTTGAGAGCTGTAGAGGTGAAACAGCAACACAGCGAGGCTTGTACACCACTTTAATTCTTCAAATACTCCTGGAAAAGCAGGAGCAGCTTGGGAAGGCACAGCTTTGCTTTTCAGAGCCAGAGCAAGTCATCTCAGTGGATGGAAGGAGGGAAGAGGGTGGTACATTGATTTTCCTTACAGTATTTAATCCAGACTACACCCAGGCAGATGTTTTCTGAACCCCCATGGGACTGAACTCTTTAAAGCTACTTTTACACTGAGCAGCAGCTGGATTTTTTCATGTCCAGGGAAGGGAAAAGAGCCAGATGAGGGTCAGTCTGCTTGGCCAGGTAAGAGTTGACAGCATGAGAGGAAATGGCCCCAAGTTGCTCCAGAGGAGATTTGGATTGGATATTAGGAAATATCTCTTCACTGAAAGGGCTGTCAGGCACTGGAACAGGCTGCCCAGGGCAGTGCTTGGAACCACCATCCCTGGAAGTGTTCAAAAGATGTTTAGCTACGGCATTCGAGGTCATGGTTTAGGGGTGAGCACCGTGGTGCTGGCTTGATGGTTGGACTCGATGTCAGAGGTCTTTTCCAGCTTTAATGATTCTGTGATTTTGTGTGAGCTCTACAGCCCTGATGACCCAGTCTGAGTCACCCTGGTGACCTCTGAGTGGGCTGTGACATCCCTGCAAGGTAAATTGTGTGAGAGGAGCACAGGGCACGTCCAAGCCTCTCCCCAGTGTGAAGGGGACACAGCTGAGATACAATCCTGGAAATCCTTTGCCTGGACACCTGGAAATCAAACTTCAAATCCAGCATCAGACCTTGGTGCAGCACAGAAGTTTGAAGCATTTAACCACAGACAAACCTCCTGCACCCAAACAAATATCACTTTTAAACTATCTTTAAACAATGCAGCAGCCAAGGCTCGCACACAGCAGCCCTTCCAGAGAAGGAGTGCAGCAGAGAGGGGAAGTCCTGCTCTCACTTTAAATGCTTCCCAGCAGTCTGCTTTTCTGAAAAACACTCCAAAATGACTTCTGGTATCCAGTGGAAGTTTTTCTGTGTAATACACTACCCTCTGCTGCTCACACGGGCTAATTACAGTGCAGCATCGAAATTTCTGTGCTCTCCGCTCTACAGGGGAGAGAGAGATGGTGTTGGGTGTTAATCCTGACATTTATCCTCAATTCACAAAGAGTGTGAGTTATTGATTGCTACAATCAAAAGGAAGTGGTGGCTTGTCTTCTCGTGATAACTGTATTTGTTTAGAAGGCATATCTGGATTCTCTCTGAACTTTCAGGTTTTTTCCTTAAATCTACACTGAACCAGATTTTTTTTCTGTGTAGAAATTAAGGCCAAAGACTTTCTGCAGCAGATTTTAGTGGGAGGTTCATGGAGACACAAACATCAATATGTGTAAAATGTGTTTCCAAAGTGGATGATCTGTCAGTCCTGATTCAGCACAGGACATGAAGATCATCACATCAACTATCAAAAAACCAGCTTTATTTCAGAAAATAATGAAGTTATGATAATTTAAGGACAACTGGAAATTGGCAGTTTTGGATCACACCCTCATATTTATTTGATTTAATTTGTCCACAGAGAGGCACACAGGCTCATTTATCCCAGGTGCCTTCCTTCTTTCTCTCAGTGCCTGGCACAGGTTGGAAGCTGTGCTGCCTGCACCTTCACATGAGGGTGAGCCAAAGAGAAGAGAAATGTGGGATCACTGCTCCTTCTCAGGGAGGAAGGAGAGCTCACTCTCACGTCTCCTCTGTGCTAGGACCTGCAGGGCATTCCACATCAGCCTCCTCTCACCTAAAAATGACCCAGTCAGAGCAGCTGCATGTAAATGGATGTTTCTGTGGAAGTTAATGCTGGGATTGCTTCTCCACTGTTTACTGCCTAAGCCAAATGGCACCAAACTCTCCAGCCTCTCGAGGGCTTTTGATAGGGATGGGAGGAGTGAAAAATAAACCCCAAGGCAGAGCCTAGTCTACCTGCAAGGCTTGGACTGATAATACAGAGCACGAAATCAATGTATCAAGACCTTCTGACTGCTAAATGCCTCTCCAGTCATTGTTCCCAGCTACTCTGGGATGGATCATGCACAGACACCGAGGCAACTTGCTCGTTTCAGTACCTTGAGCAACTCTTTAGAAGATGTTTCTGGTTTTCAGACCCATAAAACCTCAATGACTGCCTTTCTTATTGCTTTACCTCCTACCAGAGGCCCAGAATCTATTCCAAATGGAGCATTTTACTGGCATCTCTTTACAGAAGGAGAAAGGTAACTCCTGATGGACTGAACATCCAAGCCAGAAGGTGAAATATATACACCTCTCCTCCTCTAATGATGCTCAAAAGTTTCCCTAAAAGCTCAGATTCTGCAGAAGAAGGAGTTGAAGGAGGGGGACTTTCAGCTCAACTCACTGTTGCAGCCACCCTCAGACCCATTTCGGAAGATCTTCAGTGACATGTGATTAACTCAATGCTCTGGGCAGAGTCCCCTGGAAGGCTAATGAGCTTTAAATGCACAGGCAGTGGAAATTTATTCTGCTTGCAAAGCCAGGGGCATGCATAATTCTTTGTTGATTCAGGACCATGTTCACAAGAATAAGAGCAACTGAGCCCACTACATTTTGTGGGACCCTGCTCAGAAGAGCTTGTGATGATGTTTCTTCTGAATATCTTGAATTGGCTATGATCAACTTCCATTCCATCTGACTCTTTCATCTTGGCTCCTGCAAAACAGCCCAACACCTTGCATATAACAATGTGCACAGAAACAAGCTGTAAAGGCCCTGGGGAGCTGAGTGTCTGGTATTTCTTACTTGTGGGAATTGATTTCTTTTAGCTCAATGTTGACCATTTTTAGGAAGATTTTTTGTTGCAAGAGGTAGCAAAAATTGCAGGTAGGTGTGTCATTGGTTCTAGTGCCATTCTTCTACATAACTATCTCTTTGTCTCACAAGATACATTGCCTAATGCGTGCAAAAAAAGCAGGCAAAAATATTTCTTTTAATTGAATGAACGGGAAGAAGATGATCCTATCTTCCAGCCCTCACATGGGAAGCATGAGATATTTGCCATGACAACTGAAGCCTGCAACTGAAATGGCTCGTGAAAAGTCTTAAAATGCAACAGAACATGGTCCAAAGTCAGGCTCTCTTGTGGATTGGACCCTCAGGCAGTGTAATTCTATGCGGATTTTCCCAGGAATGCTCAAAGCCCTCACACTGCCTTTTTTCTCCTGTTCTGGAGACCAGGAATGAATTCTCATGTCTAATTGGACACTTCTTATGCCTTTTGGGTATCATTCCTACTCAATTTTTGGTTTAAAATTTAATGTACAAACAGTCAGCAAGCTATGCCTCCTTAGGAAATCAGGCTGAACATTCAATTAACAAACTGAACAGTATCAAACTCTACCTTGAAACTTCGGAAACTTATTAGCTTTTCCTTTGCAGGTGCTGAAGACAATTAAATTCGCAACACTGAAGCCCTAGTCAGATACTGAAAAGCAGCCAATGTCCTGAGGCTGGGGGACTGGAAATAATCTGTTTCCCTGCCAAACCCAGAAGAAAGTTAGCAACCAATTTAAGTTTCAAGGCAAGCTACTTTTGTGTGCGGTGTTCATTTATTTGTCTTTGCTAGATAGGTTTTTGCTTCCTCTCAGTCCTTAGCCTGTACAAGGCTGCCAAGGACGAGAATGATGTGGTGTGGGGAGGAATTGGAAGGAGCCTCAGACAGCATAAAAGTGCTTGTTTTAGAGGCAGAGAGGCTGAATCCACACTGCCAGATTATAGCATCTAAGATGACACTATAAAGAAAGTCATCAGCCCACCTAATCCAGGGACAAGCCACAACATAAACCAGGCTGCTCAGGCTCACTGTTGATGCTCTATGGGCTGTGCCTTGTGGTTGCACTGCCTGAGAAGAAATTCAGATTTAACTGTACCAGCTCAACCACCCTTGGCCATCTGAGCCTCAGGCTCATGTGCTCGAATATCCATCTGTAAAGGGAAAATCAAGATGCCAGCTCTCAGCAGACCACCCTGCAAAGGGCCAAGGAATCAGCCTGCCATAATAATTGCCCTTCTAATAACCTCCTGTTTAAGGAAAAACTCAGTCTGTTGCAGCCATTTACCCTGGTGAGAGTCCTGGAAGGGTGACAACCCTTCCCACTCCCGTGAAACCCTTTAGATCAGTCCCAGTGTGTGATTACTCAAGTCCTCCTGTAAGTCCCTATAATTCAGGGGCTGCTGCTTCTCCCCACAGGTGGGCTGTGACCCACTGCTGACTGATTCTGCTCCTCATCCATCTGTGCAGGCTTCAGCCACATCAGCAAAGCTCTTTGGAGCAAAGCGCATGTTAGAGTGATTAAAAGGTAAACCATTAGTCATTTACTAATGATTCTGACTTCAGCTCCCAGAATATTTTTGGGGTTTTGACTAATGACTGAATTTCAGATGGAGGATTAACTTTAGAGACTTATGTCCATGCATTTCCCCCTTCCTCCTGCCAGAGGTTTTGGATCCTCACAGATCTTAAAACTCGGATTATGATTTCCCTCCTGTCATACTAGAGCATGTCTCAGGACTAAGATATGAGAGCTGCCCAAAAAGTTAGAAGGAAAAAGGTTGGAAGCACCTAGGCATCTCAAGGCCACCAAGTCTGACCAACTTCTGCAGATCAGTTTCTATCCATGGAAATTTGCCAGCTTGGGGTTTTTGTTTGGTTTTGGGTTTTTGGGGGTGGTGATGTTTTGTTGGGATTTTTTTCCCCCACAGAGAATTCTAGCTGGGATGGTATTTCTTAAAAATTCACCATTATTTCCAGCTGTGCAATCTGTGAACATGTCATGGTGCTTCAACGTTGGCATGTGCCTATGCAACATTTCTAATTAATATTGAATGTTTGGGTGTTGTTTATTTGCAGAGATCAGGAGCATGATAGCAGACCCATTTAACCACAGAACAACCAGTCACCAAGAATATTATTCATAATTAAAAGCCTTTTCCCAATCCAAACATCTATTTCTCATCTTTTAATTTTTATCTGCATGCCTAACACTGTCATGTTGAAATTCAGAAGTACAGCACTAAACAATCACCTCTTCACTGGTCCTGTGGAAGCAGCTCCCTGTCTCAAAGGTCCCCTTGGAGAAATAAAGGCCAAGTGTCATGGAGGGAGAAGCAGGTGATCTGCAAGCTCTGGTGGCAGGGAAAGGCCACTGCAGTGAGAGTTTAAGAGGTTGCACAGAGTGGATTTCCACACTCTGTTGAGATCTCTTTAGAGCATGAAGCCACGTGCATGCCACCAAGAGCAGTGTGCAGCTTTCCAAGATCCCAAGGACAGCCAGCAGTTCCCAGATCCTGATTCAGGTTCTGATGCTTTGTATATCTCCAGCCAAACTTCATTTGGGAGAAAAACTTTCCCTTTCTGCAGCACTGACTGAAATATCCATATCCACAGCAACTGAACTCCTGGTGTTCCTTCATCCCTCACTGCATCGCGCCAGTGTCAACTTCAGAAGGTGACTTAAACTTCAAGGGACTTTCCAAAATCGTCCCCACAGGGAACAGGGTTTGTGATGCCTCGAAATACTTGCCCTGGCAGTAGCTGTGAGGTTATCACAGCTTCAGTGGGTACAAAGCTTTAGACACTGACTTCATAGACACATATGCATATTAGTTCCAGATTTCCTGTGCATTAAGTTAGGCCATGAAAGTATTTAGATCTAAAAGTAGAATCACCTCAGCCACTGAAAAGTACTTGAGCGTTGATAATTAGCAGGGAATTTGAAAATTCTCTTGTAGCTGAAGTCTTGGCTAAGTCCATGGGAGCTGTCTGGAATTATCTATGTGTATTTAGAAGATATATTATTGAAGATTTACCCTTTCATACAACAGCTTTTGGCACCACTCTTCACTGTGGTCAGCAGCTACCCCAGGAGCCACGCTGCCCTGGTTCATATTCTGAGATCCATATTTCTGTCATGCTGAAATCAGAGTTATTATAAACACAGTGGCACTTCTCAGGGTGTAAACGCAGTTTCTAACTCCTGTTTGCAAGATGAAGAGGCAAGAGTCAGCAAATAGAGTTAAGGTGCAAAGGTCAAGTCATACACATTTTTTCCTGTACAGATTTGTACTGGAAATGAGACATGTCCAGAAAACAGAGCACCAATCTAGTAGAGCCAGTGAAGAAAAAACTGAGTTTGATTTTAGACTTCAGTGTGTGGACTTCTCCTCTACTCAGCTCAGCTGCGTGGCATAAAAGCACCTTGAAGTGACAGGGGTAACAACATTTCTGCCAAGGGAAGCTGCTGTTTGTGAATTTTTTTCCTGACTCCTTCAGATTTTGCAACATTTTTCAGAGCCTGGAAACAGCTGAAGTGCTGTCTTTAGCAGTAAGCAGCCAAAGAAAAGGAAGGAGAAAAAAATGGAGCCATTCTTCCAACCATATGTCTCTTCCCCAGGTCTGTCAAGAGAGTGCAATTACCAATAGATAATCACTCAATTTAGAAATGTTAGACCCTGTAGGCAGCTTTCATGACTGAACACAAGGGATGTGCAGTATTAAATAGTTACTCTGCCTCAAGAGATAATTCTCAGTAACACTTAGTGGGTCAGAAATCATGGCTGCAATCGAATCCAGGTTTTACATCTTGGTCCAATAAAAATATATCAGGTGCAGTTTAGAAGAGGAAAAGCATACAAGCAGACATAAACCAGGAATTTTCCCTTCATATCTCCCTGCCCATCTTATTTGATGTTTGCTCTGCATTAGAGAAATAGGAGTCTGGCATCTTTTGCCTCTTTGCCATGTTGAATTTATGGCAAGGTGGGTCCTCCTCACAGCTCAAGGAGCAGTGGAGAAGGGGAAAGAAGGTCAACCTCCCCCCTTGGAAGCTTTCCCTATCCAGGGATGTGTCTTATTTCTTCCCAGGTATCTCATTCCTGCTGATGCCTTAAGTTTTAGCTTTTATATTTTTCAGATCCTGTACTGCATTAGTATAATTCTGAACTTCATATAGAGTGTTAGCAAGTTCTCTTTACAGTTTGGTCAGACAAAACCATCCTTTTCCAGCCTGAGAACCAAGGTCATCGTCTCAGCCTCAGGCCCAAAAAGTGCAAACAAAAGGGAATTGGGGGGAGCAAACCGAGGGAACATGACTTCATTACCTGAAGCTGTAACTGGACAATTAACCCCTGATATGTAAATTAGACCAAATTTATATCTGTCTGAAAAACTCGTGTCTGACAAACTCATGATCCGTCTTGGCTGTAGCCTGTGTGAGGCTCCTGCGCTGCCCAAGGCGTATCCTTTGAAGGCCTTTCAGTAAATACTCACTTTATTTTCTAACTCTGTCTAACCTCTGTTCTGGGTAACCTGTCCAAGGCATCACAGCCTCTGGGTTGGAGTCGCTGCAGCTGGAATGCAGCTGCAGGGGCACTGCTGGGGAGCTCTGGCAGCAGATGCAGATGGGAAGAAAGGCCCAAGGCTGGCCCTGCAGCTGAGCCCAGAAAGCTCATGGCACAGATGACTTTCCTGTTGAGACATTCCAGCAGGGCAGGTTCCAGTTCCCAGTCTGCTGAGACAGAGCAGAGCATGACCAAGAGCAAATCTCTTTCTTGTCCCTTTGGTCCATGCCTTTGTATCACAGGACTTTGGAGCAGGGCCAGCACCAGCACTGGGTGTGTGAGCCTCGGCCACTGCAAGGAGACCTTGCCATCAGTTTCTATCTTCAAGCCCTGCTCAACACCAGCTCAATAACCCTCTTCAGGTAAGAGCCAGCGGGATGGATTTTTCCAAAGTGCTGAAAGACACTTCTGCAAACCAATTTAATTTCCTGAGATAGAAAGACATGTAACTGCAAGGAAGAGCAGTTTCTCCTGCCCCTATCCAGGCAGCTTTATTAATGTTCTGGATAGATCTGTAACAGTGCTCCTGACTAATGCACAAAGCACTCAGTGCCCAGAGAGGGAGGCTCCAGGTTACAATACTAAAACCTAAAGTGTCAGCTTTAAGAGGTGACACTGCCAGCCCAAAGCCATCATTACTGCTGCTTCTGAGAAGGAAAGTGGGCTGGCTACAAGCAGCAAAGAGAGAGCAAGGGCCTGCTCCCCAAAACCATGAAAAATAATCCCCCTCAGACTCCCACCAAGAGCCCTGGGAAGTTCAGGTGAAAGCTCTTCAGCTCAGAAAACACAGTGGGGCGAACTTTGGGTTTACCAAGGACTTTTCCTGGGATAATCCCACTTTGATTTTACAGACATCCAACTTGTTTTGGCCCAGATAAATCCCACTGCAGCACTCACACTGGCATGTTGAGAGCAGTACAATTTGAGCAGCATTTCACAGCCACACACTGCTCTCAGCAGTCCTGCAGCACCAGGACAGCTCCAGCCAGAGTCAGAGGATTACACTCACATTTCTCCTGCCCTGCACCCTCCATCTCCTTCCAAAGGCAAAGCAGATGATGGATTTCAACACTGATGTATTAAAATACATGGAAGGGTTGGTGAGTTTCCTGCCTGGAAGGGCTTTCCTTTGAGGAATTTTATCAGGAGTTACATGAGGAGCAGGCTCTGGTGATCAGTATGGATAGAGATGTACAAATGACTTACCTGCAACAAATGTTATTTGGGCTTCCCTTGATAAGGCAGTAGGGAAAAAGCCTGGAGATGTATTCATGGGTTAAGCTGGGAATAAGTTTTTATCTCAGAAACCATTTGACATCTACAATTCTTAGTTTGTTCACAAGACAACCACTTTCAACTTGACATAGTTAGAAATCAATGAGCAAGGTTAAAAATGATGTTGTAACTCAAGGTTTTTGTGCCATAAATGGGACTGTAGCTATGCTAAATCTGTGGAATATGGTGGCCTGAATTCACTGCCGAGTCGCAGCACGAGCAGTTAATTCATGGATATTACTCTACTTCCCCTGGTGTAGAGGTAAAAGGGTTGTTAGGAAAAACACTCTGGAGCAGTTCCCCCACGGCTGCCATTCATCTTCCATCCAGCCTGCCAGGCTTCTTAGTGTGTTGAAAGAGACTTTGATTTCAGCAATAAAAATAGGTAGCTCGAATTTTGCTTATTTTGTTGCTGTGTAAGCACAGCTCCCCTGAAAAGATTTCATGTATTTCAAAGCTATCAGCTTGGCAAACATGTCTTTAACTTCGTGAAGGAAGTGGAACTGACTTGCTTCTTAAAAAAAAAAACAGCACTCACTTCATTTTTTTAACCTTTTTTTACTGTTTATACAAAATTCATTCATAATAATTAACATTAATATACATGAGTATATTTTTGCAAGCACTTTACATCTACAGCTGCCCTGCCTCTTGTTCCTTGGTAAAAATACCTCCCACAGGTCCCTCTGAATTTGGAAACCATCTATCACTTGTGTCACTGGGTTAAGAAACAGGAGGAAAAGCAGGAGGTCAGACACCACGTGAGCTCATCAACATCATGTGCCCTGAATGTGTTTTAAGTGTGATATAAAACCCACCTCAAAGGGAGATCATTATGATAAATTGTTTTAATTTTTTTTTTTTTTTACTCAAACCTAAGTTGAAATTACTCATTTGAGTTACACTGGGGGAAAAAATACTCTCTTTTCAAAACTGTGCCTTTTGGAAGGGAGATTTTCCAGCTTGCTTGTGCAGATCAGTGAGGTTTGTATGCTCCTGGATGTTAAAAGAGGAAAGGGTTTATGCTTATCTGATGATTTCCATTAAAATCTTGCTGTGGGATTTTATGAAGGCCTTGCCATGTTGATTCTTCTGGAATGGCTGAGAAAATTCTCTCTGAAATTAACTTCATAGGAAAGATTACATGGCTCCACTGCTATGCAAAGTGAGGGTGACTGGATTATGCATCAGTTTGTTTCTGCTGGAAAACAGGTTTTGTCAAAAGGAATATGCATTTTACAATTCTGCAATGAAATCTTTTTTGGCTGTCACCTTTAAATCCTTTTCCAGCAGGAAAATTTCAAATAAAGCAAATATTTTAATCTACTTTGCTTTTCAAAAGAACAGATTGCAGAGTGAAAGCAGAAGTGGAATGGAAACCAACTTTTTTAACATAAAAGTACAGGTACATGTTCTTTTACTTTGTTTTCCTCAGAGGGTTAGAAAATAAATAGATGTATAATAAAATGAATTAAAGCAACATCACTAGGGTTCCTGACATGTTTCTTAAAAGAAAAATGAAATGTTGTTGTGTGTAGAGCTGCAGATTTTTCTTTTCTTTTTATTTTTTATTTGTTATGGTCATTTATTTTGAGAGTGAAGGGGTTATTTTTATGGTTATGACTTCTTACCAGGATTATGGTTCCCCATAAGATGGTACTGCTCCATCATACAGGGCTCTGAATTATTCCAATAGGTTTGATATAAATTTGAATTTCACAGGAAGGGGCAGGAGAAGTGGGAATAGAAAACTTCAGCTGACTTTTTTTTCCCCTCTCAGCCCTCAGCTCCCACTCACACATGTTTATAGCCACTTCCAAGGATGATAACTTCTTTGAAAGAGTTGCAATTTGAGCATTTTTATACACCCCAGGTGTATTGCATCTATATAACTCTTATTACCATATAACTCTTTCTAACTATAAAACTCCTTTAGGGAACATAATGTTGTTTGCATTAACTCAGGAGCTCAGAGCCGGTCAGCAGGATCTGGGGCACCTCGAGCAGGGCACTGCACATGTCCACACCCTTCACTCCAGCATGAAACAGGCCCATGAGCCCTTTTGCCTCCTCATAATGGCCAAATAGATTATAAAAACATTTCTCAGGAGTGGCTCTGGAGATAAGAAACGTTCATCAGGATTCAACGGGAGAGAATTTAATTTCAGCCAGCGCCATCTCTGACTTTGCTATTGTGCAGCTGGCGCCTTCTCAGGCTTGGTTTTGAGGGGAATAAAACAACAAAACTCCTGGCAATGGAAAAACCAACAGCAGTATACAAGGGACTGAAATCTCCTGGCACAGATGAATATTTATGGCTGCCACATGAACTTCTATTTCCTCGGATTGAGCCAGAAGATGTGATAACAATGCTGAAGGAAATTACTTTATGAATTTAATACTCGTATATTTCCTGTAGTGATTTCATTCATCTAAGTCTGGTGGTGTTTTATGTGGGTGGTAAGCTCTGTCCTATCACTACTCTTATTACAGCTAATAATCATCATCATTGTTATTGTAATTAATTGCCAATTTCCTCCTAAAAAATCTTCTGTGAAAACAACTGGGGCAAAGATAAAATAACAATAGAAATATAGAGGCTTTTAGGAATTGCTTAAGTGATCAAACTGTCTAAGATCCATGCTAAGGATTTCCTACAGCTAAAATATGCCTCTGACATACTTAATGGCTTTCTGCTTAGCACCAAAGGGATGAGATTACACTCAAGTTAGGAATTTGTGTCCTTCTTCAAAAGGATACACAGCAAGAGAGCCTGTCTCAAGTGCCCTGAAAGCCTCTCAAAGCTGCCCTGGTAGGGGAGAGAGGACTTGGCTGTGATGAAACAGAAGCTGATTTCGTGAGCACTGGACACAGGTTTTGGTGGGTCTATCCATCTGCCAGACTGCTAAAGGTGAAGCAAAATGCAGGCTCCTCCATCTGGGGTACAAAAGATGAAAAGACACAAAGGCACAAATTGGCCTAAATTGGTACCCTGGACTATCTGGGATGCACTGGGACATGAGAGAACCTCCTGGAGTGGGCACAAACCACACAGGATTATGGAACTCCATGCCCTTCTGTCTAATTTGGGCATTTGGGACATCTCAGGCAGCACCTGGGCTCTCCTTTAAAGTCTCTGTACCCTCCAGGGAGTTTTCTCTGATCACTATCTCCTCAATCCATGCTACAGCCAGACCTATCTCCCTCACAGTTGGACAACGTCTGTAATCCCTATGCTTAGCACAAGCAAAAAACACAGCACAGAATATTAACCAGCGTCAAGCCATCTCCCATATTGGTGTCTCTTATCATTAGATAAAAAAAATAAGTGATATCAACTATAGATAATCTCTTTAAAACTTTATGTTGAGAGATGTCTTTAAAGAGATCTGGAGTCCACAAGCAGTCTCAAAATTTGGTAAAATCGATGACTTCTTCAAATCTTCTCCTCTTAATTAAAAAAGGCAATTATGCCCCCTTTCCACCCAAAGACACCACGGAAGTTGGGTTGTGTTTAACCTGATTCATCCCATGATACAGCAGGAAACTGCAGCATCACAGGGGAGCAAACTCCTGGACCAGGTGGTCTCACTGCCGAGAAAAGAAAAAGCCTTGAAAGAATGAGACACAGGGTCCCAAGGAAGGGATTTTGAGTTTAATACATGAAGAAGCAGCAGGAATGGGCTCTGATTATTGTCTGGCTGCCTGCAGGTCAGGCTGAGCAACCCAAATTAGATATCAGAGAGAAGTCAAGGACAGAGTCTAGGCCCCCCCAAAAGGCTGCACTGAGCTCTCCATGAAACTGCCAGGTGTTCTTAAGTTTTCAGACACAAGAAAAGCACTGGTCACCACTTCAGCACTTGGGAGAGTCGTCCCTGCCTAGGACAGGTCCCACTGAGACTGTGTCTCTTTTTCCAGCAGTGTTTCAGACAGTGACCCGTCCCACCACCCTCCTACTTGGCTCCCAATTTCATCCCTGACCTTCCTCAGGTGTTTTTCCTCCCACCTCAGTCGCTGTGTGCTCTGTGAGCACATTCCAGACGTGCTTGTGGGGAGGCTGAATTGCCATGAACCCCAGGAACACACAGACACGCTGCAGGATTTACAGCCTCATTTCTCCAGGCACCACACAGATGGGTTTGAAAAGACAGTCCCTTTCCTGAGCTGGGTATAGATGAAGAAAAAAAAAAAAAAAAAAAACACCTAGGAAATTTATTATAGTTACTCAGCAGCAGAGTAAAGAAAACAAAATGCCAGTCCCAAGTTTGGTGTTCTGCCCAGACCCTTTTACCATTCCTGTCTTTTAATACATTGAACTTTTGCTTTTGCTGGCATTTTGTTGAAACAAACTTTATGATCCATAACATCAATGGCACTAAAATATGACAATTAATCACAGTCAGCTACCAAGCTTCCACTGAGTTCAAGCATTTAAGTCACAATTAGCAGACACAATATTTCAGGATCTCAGTTTAGTCAAAACATAGGAATGCTGAACCAAATTTGATCTATGACTTTGGCAGAGAACAAAAACAAAACTTATTGTACAGCTGTATTCGTCATAATTTATCTGGCCTCTATCAAACTCTGCTGTGTTCACCAGGCCATGAAGGCAAGGACTGTAAGTAATCTTTGAATCTGCAGAGATGATGGTTAAAGCCTAATTTGCCCAGCAAATTTTACTGTCCTGTTTCTCACACGCACAGCCAGTAAAGTTCCTGAGGATAAGCACTTTAGGACCAAAAAGATCAATTTTTGCAGTAACAGGCTCCAGTAGTGCCAGACCAGCTGTACATTCAGCTCCCAGAGATGCTGCCAAAGCAGCAGCAAGCAGCTCCAGGGCAAGGAGGGGCTCACCCACAGCTTTCTTACAGGGGAGATGTTGTTCTGGTATTTACACCCTTGTCCACTAGCAGAGCAAACAGCCACTAAACAACAAAAAAAGGACAAGGAAAAACATAACCTTTAACTGTCAGGAAGAACTCTTTCTTCTCTTACCTCAGTCCCTGCAAGGCCAGTGTAGCATTTCAGAGAGGGGCTGCTAGGGGACAGAGAGGATATTTGGGAGATGCCACTGGGTGGTGGTGTAACTGCTGAGGGTTCAGAATCAAATCTGACCACCAGCAAACCAGAGCTCCTTCAAAATCAGAGGCAGGAGCAGCTGAAAGACTGGCACAGGTGAAGCAGACAGGGCTAAAACTACCCATTGAGATGCACATCCTGCTTTAGCTTCCAGCCAGAAAGATATTACTGGAATTATAGAAGTTATACTCTTGACACGGAAAGCAAAAGAAAGAGATCTATGAACTGACTAGTCTCATGAAGAACAATGCATGAAAAGAAGCTACTCCCCTCTTCCTCAAAAAAGAAAAAAAAAAACAAAAACAAAACCACAGAGAAATTAACAAAAAAGCTTAATGGCTGAGAGAACTGGAAAGGCAAATTAAAAAAAAAAAAAAAAAACAACTAAAAAAAAAGACTGTGTCATGGTCTGGTAGCTGCTGATGAATAGCAGGGCAGAAGAAGAGGAAAAATTAACCCCAAAGCATCCGTGAGAACACACCCAGTGAGGCTGAAGTGTTGCTTACAAATGAGCTGCACTTTAAGGCTCAAAACTGCACTGCACAGAGCAGATGCTGTGGGGAAAATTTATCCACTTTGTCTCCCCGCCCCCATGGGCTCAGCCTGATGGCTGCTCTGTCCCTGAGGTGTGAGCGAGGCCATGGACAAGAGGCAAAGCCAGGACTGCTGGGTCTCTTCTGCCAGCACCCTCTGATCCAGCCCACAGAGGCAACACAGCCAACCACCCCCATCCACCTCCTGAATGGAAAACAGACCATGAATCCAAGGCATCCCCCCTCCCCATGGCAGCAGAGCTCCAGAATTCACTCCTGGAGGGGGCTGCCCTGCCCCGTGCCACGCTGAGCAGGAAGGGGCTGCAGCCTGAGCCCAAACTGCTCCGTGCCCATCAACAGCCTCCTCCTCTGGCTCTGCCATCCCCTGCTGGGCACCAGCCATCTGCACTCTGACACCTTCCTGGCACTCACATGGATGTCTCCGAGCTCTCAGAGAGACAGTGCCTTGCCCATGCCTCCACATGTCACCAAAGTGACCTACTTTCCCCACTTGCCAGGGTTTAAAAGTCTTATAAACAGGTTGCACAGAGCCTATTTCTGGTGTGGCACATGGTGCTCATCTCCACAATGGACTCTTTTAACCAATTGTGCTTAAGATGGTTTATAGGCTTCTGAGAGCCAAAGTCAAATCACATCACTGGGTTATTTCTGTATTATTATTCATGAAGCTCATTCAAAGCTCAATTCAAAGGGCATCTGTACACAGTGGGGGAAGAGCTGGGACCCCACTGTAATAAATGAGTCATTTCTCAGTGGAGAAGAAAAAACTTACCATGTCAGCAGGAAGAATGCACATGGCAGAGCCTTGAGAGAAAAATAAGACAGGGTTAAGGGAATGGAAATACAAGGAAATCTTGGGGGAAACAGAGAGAGCAAAATATACAAGTGGAAAGAGTGTCAGATGGAGTTGTGTAAGGAATTACTGTCATGAAGCTTTTCAAAAGCTCCAGAGCTTCAGCATGAGAGAAAATCATTCAGTTTGTAAAACTACTTTGCAGCTCCCTTCCCATCCAGCTTACTTCTCAAACTGGGTGTCCAGGTGCAGAAGAGGTGGTGCAAGGACTCCCAAATTGAATCAGCCTTGTAGACTTTGATCCACAAATAAACTTACCAAGTCAGGGAATTACTTTCTAGAAGGTTCTTGGCTCAGAGCAGACTGGATAGGAGGTGAAGGCCAGTTCACTACTGCCACTGTTCTCCAAGGAGAGAGTAAACATGCAGGTAAGAGCATTCACAGTGCTAGGGAAAGCAGGCAGGAACATTTCCACACTCTTGCTGTGTTGTCCATTACAAATTTTTTGGTCCTTGGGGACAAAATTTTCTCTTGCACTGGGCAATATCAGGCTTTCCTGTACTATCTGGTACTTTCTGCCTGATGTTTTGTAAGGAAAGTACAAAGTGGCCTTAACTTTGTGTGAGCTAAATCAGAGCTGGGCTACATCAGTGTCTCTGCAGGGGAATCTGGGGGAATATCTGTTCTACAGGGGCTGCCAGATCAGAGCCAGCCCCAACAGCTCCAAGGCTGAAGGCTGGGAACCTGCACAGCTGGCACTCTCACACTGCTGCTCACAGAAGGAAAGATTTCTTCCCCAGGACAGACCAAAGCCTCCTAACTCAGATGCCAAAGGTTCATCTGCCTCTCAGGCAGGGCTCAGCTGCAGGTGGTTCAGTTTCATTAAAATGACAAGGTGTTAAAACCACCACTGGCTCCAAGCCTGCTAAAAAATATTCTTGGGCTCACCTGTGCCAACCTCTGCAGCTGCCTCCTTCCCCTCTACCTGTCCCCAAGCCAGGCAACTCTACCACCCCTCCTTGATGTCCCCTTCCCATGTGATGACTATGCTTTTGGTAAAACTGTCCGTTCTTTTAATTCACTATGCCTTTCTCAAGAACATCTCCTGCTGATTTTTTTTTTTCCAGGTACTTCTGTATTTGTTCTGAGGGGTTTGCTTTCATGACTTTAAAACGTGTTTCATTAGGAGGCTCCCTGCTCCAGTGTGGCTAGAAAAGCCTGAATGATAGACTCACCTCTTACAGCATCATTTGTATTCATTTTTTTCACCAGAGATTTTTTTTTGTGGGGCAGATTCTTTTAATTTTCCTTCCCTGAGCTCTTCTTATTGCTGAGGTTTTTCACAGAGCTGCCAAAAGCACCAACAGAGACCTTTCCCCTGCATGGTGGCTGATGCTGCCAAGTCCATCACTCCACATGGGAAGCAGGGATGGTTCTACCTGGAGCAGGGAGCCCCATGGATCAGCACCTGGCTCTGCAAATGAAGCAGTTTTGAGTTTAACACCTCAGCTTTTTTCCATGATCGTGGTTGTAATCCTTCACATTTATCTCCAAGTGGCACTTGCTCCCATTCAAATGAATAATCTCCTGCCAGGAACATGTGGAGGGAGAGGGGGAAAAGGAGGAATAAAAGAAGGATATAACTAAAAAGAAAGAGAATGCAATAAAACTACTTCTTCGTCTCCCTCCTTCCCTTAGTTTTCCTCTCAGAATTATAATTATGGCTTAAAAATTGCAGGTTGTTTACAGAAAGTGGTGAAATAGTTGCACCAGCAAAGGTGGTGAGGGATCCCAGGAAGATGGAGCGTGGGATTGCTGCTCATGGACTTGATGACCCCTGTGGGTCCCTTCCAGCTCAGGATATTCTAGGAGGGAAGGACCCTTCAATGCCATGAAGCTGTGGTTTGTGCTACCTTCAACATCAAACTGTTTCATTTTCTTGTCCCTTCTTAAATCTTAATACCAAACTGAAGCTTTTTAATGTCTCTTATATCTTCCTGAGGTGTGTAGATAAATGAAAGGGAAGCCAAGAAATTAATTGGACATATTTTGCCACCTTCAGAGGGTTTAGGAAGCAAAACTGATTGTGAAGCAGAAGGACAACTTTCATATCAAACATGATGGACAAGAGCAGTAGGATGTCCTGTCCTTTCCTTTCCTTTCCTTTCGACACAGCTTAAAGATGAGTCACCTCACCTCTAGACCAGCAATGAGTATTGAAGAAACCAAGCCCAACCAGAGTGAATAATTCAAAACTCCATGTAGACAAAGAGCTTGAAATACCCAAACTCTGCTGGGGGTGCTGCAGAATCAGGCTGCAAACAGGAAACTGAAGTGTGGGGCTACAGTGGGGATACAAAGCAAAGAGCAGCTTCATGTTCAAACAGCAAATTTCTGAGAAAAGATGCTGCTGCCTGCCTGGGTTTGCTGCAGTGACCTCACTGCTGACCCTGCTTTGAGCAGGAGGCAGAGCCAGAGGCCTCCTGAGGTCCCTTCCCCACTTGCATTACCCTGTGATCCCCCAGCCACTCACCCCCTGCCACCTTGGATGTGTATCTAGCTGGAGTTTCCCTGAGGTAAACTGTTCAAAGGCTTTGGTCAAAGCCCTTGCAGAACAGTAATCCATGGTACAAATCTCTATTTTGGTGTTTTGTAGGCTCACACCAAGCCAAGCACACATTAGGAGCAAGCCCTGAGATGATCTAACCAGGTCTCCAGGATAAAAATGACTTACCAGGTGTTGAAAGCCAGAAAGAACCATCATGGCCATTGAGTGTGACCTCCTGAACACACAGGCAAAAGCATTGTAGCCAAATTCTGCACCAAACCCTTCTTTGCCATGGCCACTTTGCCCATAAATGCAGGAGCACTGCAAACACCTTCAGAACTGAGATACTTGAAGGTCTTAATCCCTTAAGAGAATTCCAGTGTAGGAAAGAGGCACTGTAATCCTTTTGCTGAAACAGATGCTTGTTTATGAACCACAAAAGGAAAGAGGAGGCCCCAAAAACCATTTTGGAGGTCAGGGGAAAGCCTCTTCTTGTCCAGCCATCTTTGTTCTCCCCACAGGGCTCAAAACCTGTGACTGAAGTTGGGTCTGGAATTCACATCAGACTGAAAATGGGTGCAAGACTGACCCAGGCTCCAATAATATTTTATGTATCATATCTTAAATCTCTTGGTGGTGAAGAGTGACACAACACACCCTGTAAGTCACAGGCTCAGGAGAAACTTGAAAACACTTCTAACATTTTGCTAGTTGAATAGATGAATTAATAGCTGAACACTTGGGCCCATATCACAAAAGACAGACCTCTTCAACAGTCACAGAAACACAGGTGCTGCTCAGTTTGGTCACACAGGCAGCCTGAGAGACACACAAAGAAGGAAGTCAATTAATGAACACAGTATTATTCAGGTCAAAATTCACACATACACCCCTTTTATTTTTGAGTACCATTAAAAATGGGATTCAGAACAAGAGAAACTTACATTTTGGCATCCAAATACAGGAACTAGGTAGTTCTCTAAGTCTCAGAGGAGATCACAGGGGCAAGTTGTCAAGCAGCTGATGTGTGTTTGGATGTCACAGGCTGCCCTCCCTGACCTCCATCTGCTCTCCTTTAGCCCATCAATCTTCCACAGGTGCTGCACAAGCCCCACGTGCAAGATTTGCCTATTTGGCCTCTCCATGTGGAAAGTTGAATCTCACTTCTACATTTTTCAAAAATTTGATTTAGGTGCCTGAACCTGGAGCTGAACAAAAGTATTCTCTTCTCCTTCTGTGTTCACACCATCAAATGTCTCTTCCCCTTCTGCTCGATCTCACAGTCTCCTAAAACACCCTCTAAGGAATAAGTTGCTAGTTTGTAAGGTTTCTAAAGAACTTTGGGAGAAAAAAATATTTGATAAGCCATTAATAATCAGGATATAAATATTCTTATTCCTGATGAGCAGGATTTACACTGTCCCAACTTTGGAAGCAGTGGTTCAATTCCAGGTGTGCTTCTTTATTATTTTGCATGAGAGGGCCTTGCCAGACCATAGGAAAGAGAGGAGGAATGGTTTGATGCAGACAGTAGGTCACTGGTGGCTCAAATAAGTCATCAGGACACTCTGCTGCCAGGGATAATTGGCATTTATCAGCTGATCTTTAGTGCTGCATCTGCGGAGAGCACGATTTTCAAATCCTAAGGCTGGAATTCACTTGTCAACTCAGAAAAAATACTCATAAAACAAACAGGTGAATAGGATAGAAATATTTCCAAATGGAGTGCCAGCAAGCTGCTACTCTCACGCTCTCTTTAATCACCTGGTTCATTCAGTGACATCAAGCAGTCTCCCTGGGAAGAGTCCAGTGCAGTCCTTGAAAAATCTCCACAAACCTGAATGCTTGGGATATTCAGAGCTGGATATTTGTCCAGCCACATGGGAACAGGGTGTTTTATCACAGAATCATGGAATGCTTTGGGTTGGAAGAGACCCTAAAGATTACCTAATTCCAACCTTCCTGCCATGGGCAGGGACACCTCCCACTAGACCAGGTGACTTCAAGTCTTATCCAGCCTTTGGAAAAGACTTGAAGATCCAGCTGATCTTTAAGGTCCCTTCCAACCCAAACCATTCTCTGGTTATGTGAACTGCCTGGAAACCATCTCTTGCCACCTTGTAACCCCTAGACCTGAGGCAGCTCACTCACATCAATTGCAGGGTTGTGGTCAGGAACAAAGCTTTTCCATTTCTGCCTTGCTCAGAACCTCCCTGGAAGCTTTGGCCACCTTGCTTAACAGCTTCAAGGATGGGAACCTGCTGCAAGGTAGGAAGGGTCCTCAAAACTCCAGCTCTTGAACGTCCTAAAGAATTGTCTCCTTGCTTATGCCTTTGCAAAGGAAACTCTTCAAAAGGCCTTTGTGGCTGCTCTGTCTCCAGAGGATGCAGAGCTCCCCTCATTTCAGTTTCCAAGCTCTCAGGTTGCAGGCAGGACAGGTTTTCAGGCCTTTCTCCACAGCCTTGGGGTACAAGCTCCCAAAGTGCTCCTCCAAATGGAGACACAGCCACTGCAATGGGCTGTCAGCCTCACAGGGACGCTTCTGGACTCCAGCCCCTGGAGCTGGGCACCGGAGGAGCAGAATTAAGTTACGAGGCACGCAACAAGAACTTGAGAGTTGGCAGAAGAGCTTTTGGTCTGAACTTTGAGTTCCTCTAATCCAAATCCAAGTCTTCAGCTTCTGCATAACTGGCATCTAGGAGATCCTTATAGTCAAGGGGATTGAAACAAACCCCAGCTCATTACAACTATCCTCTGAAAAAAAGAAACATAGTTTGAAGCAGTAAATCCCAGCACTCAGAGTCTAACAACATAAAAACAATCTATCCAGCAGAAGATGCTCTCCCCATCCTGCAAGCATTATTCACACATGAAATCAGAACTGACAACGCAATCTTTTCAGCGGAGCTGTTCTCATCCTTCTTTTTTTATCATGATGAAATAATTCCCCTTTTTAACGACTTCCAAATGTTCCTAGGGATGCATTATTGAAGTGACAATGCAGACTCCAAGAGGATGTGTTTGGGGTTTTTTCAAAGCATTAAATAGACAGTATGTTAATAAATTGGAAAAGTATTAAAAACTTGTTTTGCAAAAAGAAATTTTTTTAACTCTATAAACTGCTGCAACAACTATTAATTGTATTTCCACCACAAGGCAGGCAGGCAGGGGCTGATTTATGACAGCAACCCACCCTAACTATCTAACCAGATTTAATATAGTTGCCATCCCATGACACAATGATGTATACTTTGGTGGCAATCTAGAAAATAATTTGCAGGGAGTAACAGCTCGTTCTTCAGGCATCAGCCATAAAGCTGTCACGGGAGGGTCCCCAGCCCTGTCTGTGGGACAGTGATGTAGTGAGGATGATTGCAAAGCCTCGTGGGCTGGGGGAGAATGGAGGATCTCAAATTTATGGATAGGAGCATTTTCAAGAGACTGTGTTGTTACTGGGTTTATTTAACCATAAACCAAAGGTAACAACATCTCCATAAGAAAATGCAGTGTTTGCCAAAACCTCACTTTTCACTGTCTGACACAATATTCAAATGGGCCCTTGCTGTGTAAGTTCACAAAGTGGTGTTTGGTCTGGAGAGCGCTGGAAACAGCTTTCCATCTGGGAAACGAGAGGAGAGGAGAGGAGAGGAGAGGAGAGGAGAGGAGAGGAGAGGAAGAACCCGTGCCCATGGGCTGCTGGGACAGAAAACACTGTGCAGGAGATGCCCTGAGTTACCTCCATAGCTTTTCAGGTCCAGCCACCACCCTCACTCTTGGGCTGACAGGGCTAGAAAGAAGCTCCAAATAGATTGGAAATTAGGAAAAATTTCTTCTCAGAAAGGGTGGTCAGGTATTAGAACAGGCTGCCCAGGGCAGTGGTGGAATCAGCATCCCTGGAAGTGTTCAAAAGCCACGTAGATGTGATGCTTGGGGACATGGTTTAGTGGGGACCTGGCAGTGCTGGGTTAAAGTCAGAACTGATGATCTTGAAGGATCTTTTCCAACCTTAATGATTCTGTGATTCCCACTGGAGGAGAAGCCTGTTTTCTACCCAGTCCTCATTAAGTGCTTCACACAAGATATTTTCTACCATTTATCATAAGCAGAGCTAATAAATACCTTGACAAGCAATTTCTTTTCTGTGCTTCAATGCAGGTTAAATGGTTGAGCAGTAAATGCAGACAAGCCCCTTCCCCTCCAGCATTCCCCTGCTGCCTGCTCTCTTCTGCCTCTCTCATGCTCCAACACTCCCATTTTTGGGGTCTGAGTTATTTTCTTTTATTTTTGCCATTGCTAAATCACCTCAATTTAGGGTACACTGGCTTCCCCACCAAATCTCAAAATCTGATCCACAGGATCACTGATACACCCAGAGGTGCTCCAAGCAAACTTCAAGGTGGAAAGCAAAGAGGACAGGAGGACTGCAAGTGCTTCAGGCTGAGTCACTAGCACCACAGCAGGTTTTCCTGGAGAAAAAAAATCCATGTTTGAAGCCTCTAAGGATGCCCCATTTGCCAGCAGCAAAAAAAAAAAAATGAACAAACAACAGTAACCCCTAAAGTTAACCACAGAAGACAGCCCCTGCTGGAAACAAGCTGAGCATATTTTCTTTAGTTGACTAATTCTTGTTTATTCTTTGAAGGCTGATGCTATAAAAGTGACAATCCAATTACAATTTCCAGGCTGAAAGAATGGCTTCTAATTATATTGTTTTCCATCATTGCATGAAAGAGTGGATTAATGCTGTATGATTTCACTCCCAGAACAAAATCAGATCTCGGCGTTCTCAAGTGTTTTATAAAAGACACATTAAATAAATTATTAACTGTGTTTTTGCAACAGAAATGGGCTGTACCATAAATAGGACAAATTGAAAAATACGGATCTGCTGCTGTGTTTCAATGCATCAGAAATGAGGCTGACACGGCACATACTGAGTAAAATGGCACTAATTTAAAATTGGAGGGAAAGCTCAGGTGAATTTTTTTGAGTGTGGGGGTGGCAATTCGACTTCCAACATGACTTTGGGTAAGTCCCCTGGCCAAGGGCAGGGGGATTGCAGCTCCAGGCAGAGCCAGCCAAGCTGTCCTGTGGGCATAGCTGTCTCCATGCAGGGGAGGGTGTCCAAGTTTCTGCTCTAACCAGGAGAGGCCAGTGATCAAACGCCTGAAACGTGACCATTTCAGAGGTTCTGCTTTCTCTGCCTTGTTTCTTATGTGTTCCCCAAGCACTGGATTCCACCACATGTCTAAACTTTGGGATATCATTATGGATCTTGCCCCAAATTCCATCTTTCAGGACAGGGCTGAGCCACAGTCTAGGCTGGCATCTGTGAGCTTTGGTTGGATTTACATCCAAGTTATCTATGCTCTGGGGAAGAAAAAAATGTAGTGCCTGTCTTGAACAAACGTAACAGTTGCATATAGAAAGGTAAATAAAATACACTCAGTTAAATGACTGAAATGATTGGAGGCTAAATCTCCTGCCTATTGCCTCTCCTCTTTGTAGCTAGGGCTCTAGTCAATAATTAGACTTGCAGTCTGAAAGCAGAACAAGGGAGGAGAGGGTGACCTCGAGCAAGGCACTGTCCCTCAGGGTACAAATCCTTCAGAGACACTTTTGCACGCACACATCTGGCTCCACACACAGAGCAGCTGTTCCCAGCCACAGCTCCTGGCCCTCAAGAGCCCTGGCAGCCTCTTCCATGCAAGGGCTGGCACTTCAGACCTCGAACCGTGGAATCACAGAATGCTTTGGGTTGGGAGGGACCTCAGAAGATCATCCAGTTCCAACCCCCCTGGCAACTCCCATGAGACTGGGCTGGTTCCACTAAAGCAAAGTGGTCTCGTGCCCAGCTGGCACTGAGAGGAGCAGGACTGGTCCCAGCCCTGAGGGCACAGCTGACCCCCTGACCTGGAGATTACACAGCCTGGAGGACACAGCAGTGCAGAGGATGCTCCTCTTCCAAGGAGAAAACAACTGAATAAAAGAAAAAAAAGTAAAGTCAGAGCTGCTAAGCCCTTGAAGAAACAGCCTGAGCCGTTTCTTGCCTGTTTCAAAATGAAGACAGGTATTTCTCTAAGGCAGGTCCCATTTGACAGCCAAACCCACACAGTTCAGACAACACACAGAAAGAAAAACAAAAAGACATTTCAACATCACGAGCATAGCGAGAACACCACGAGAAAACCAGGCAGGCTCTTTAACACCTCTCTCCAACTCTTATAAAAGGGGAGTTGGATCATAAATCAATCTAACACACAGAAAGAATAAAGTAGCAGTGGTTTGCTTCCATCTTTTATTTCTCCAGCACACTTTGAGCCCGAGTTCAGAGCAGGAACCAAACCCACGTTTTGGAGTCAAAACCTGCCACCTAGAGAGCAAAACAGCAAATGGAAAGGAACAGCCTTGGAGGCTGGTGGGTTTTAAAGCAACTCTCTCGTAATGTTACAGATGTGCTAGAAACTATAAACTTGCTGTGCTGTCTTTTACAGCAACAAAACAGGTTTTAAGAGACCCTCAATTATATATCTGCACAGCACAGACATTGTTACAGGATACTGCTCCTACTCCCAGCACCAACACTGCTCTGTGTGGCTGCTCATTAAAGCACAGAAACACGGGTTTACTCCCAGTCCTAGAAATTTATGTGGTTTTTGTAAACCGAGAGGCATTTCTTGCCTTTTCTTTTGAGATCATGTTACTGCTGCAGAAATAAAGTCAGATTTAGCAAGAAGTTTTGGATGCTCTGAGTAGCAGAGAATTGCCTGGGTCTGAGTCCTGTGAGTAAGCTATGGATGGTCAGCAGGTCCAATCAGCTGGGACATGGAACCACCAAAAAAGCTCCAACACACAAAAAAAAACAAACCAAACCAATCAAAAAAAAAACAACCCACAAAAAAACTTCAAACCAAACAAACAAAAAGCAAAACACACTACACACAAACAAACAAACAAAACACAACCCTGGTACAACCCTGAGCAAGCTCCCTGAGGTTTTTAACTTGAGTACAACTCTCAGATTTCCACTTCTAGGGAAATAGCCTGTTTGCACCTCAAGTTTAAAAGGTACGAGGTGACAAATTCCTCAAGAAAATTGGAAGTGTTTCAACATTTCTGAGTCAAGAAATTTTCTAAAATTGCTGACACTGATTTCAGGTCAATACAACACTAAACCAACTCACAGAGATACAAGGAGAGGAGTCATCCTCAAGCAACCTCTCCCTAATAATGGTACCTAACAGGTTTTAATTCCTGTATCATGGAATCACCTCCATCACACATTCAGTCACATGGCTCCATGGTTCATCACACAACCCAGGCAGGAAAGGAGGAAGTGGCAGATAATTTCAGGACTGAGCATTATTTACCCTTCATTGTGAAATATCTCACCCCCACCACTCACCTCAATCAGCCCTCTGAGAAGGGTCCTCAGAGCCTCGGGCTGCACGGAGCAAAGATTGGATGCAAATCAAACACCATTTCCCAGATATGCTCTTGCCTGTAGCCTTAATTACAGACTAACTGCACCACCCTGTGCTGGGGTAGAATCTCTGACAGAGAAATACAGTTTAACCCCTTATTCAATAACTCAGGAAAAACAATTATTTAACAATATGGCCAGTAGCACAAACCTCATTTAATTGCTACTAGAGTACTGCAAGTTGATGTACAAGAGACTTTTTTTGGTTTAGTTTTGGTGTTAAAATTTCTGTGGAAAACAGCAAACCTGGACTATCCCCTCTTCACCAGTTATTTCCAGTCATCCCAAAGCTAGGCATGTCTCAGCACTCCCAGCCCTGGACTGATGTTCCAGGAGGAACAGCCCACTGTGTAGAACAGCCTGAATCTGATGCTGCAGCCTGGTACCCACAGCAGCACAGCTCCTTCTGTCACCTTCCAAAATCACCTGCAGACTCCTGCCCATGGTATCAGACAGTCCTTCCGAGGAAAAGCTGTCATCTAACCCTGAGCAGGAACAGGCAGTGGGAAAGGGAAGGCAAAGGTGATGGTAACTGAGCAAATGGTTGTGCTGGAGCACAAGACTTAATTCCACACTTTCAACAAAATTAAGACTTTGGACATCACAAGTTGGGCATTGCTTTGAAACCACCAGCACAGAAGTCAGTCTGAAAGTCTTCTTGAAATGTATCTCTCATGGCTTATATCCTGGCATTTTGTGGCCCAGCTTGCACTGACACCTGGCTGCTACCAAGGAATCCAATCACTAGAAAGTATTAGGGATCATCTAGAACCAAGTATTGCCCAGTAAGAGGAAAAAAAACCCAAGGGGGTCTACATCCTGCTCTCTTTGTTGAAGAAAATCAGTGTGGCAATAAATTTCCCCGACCAAAATGACCTTACAGAATTCATCTCTCAAAAGTGAAAGTGATTTATGGGTTGATGCCACTGTGAAGTGAAGATCAAGAAACACAAAGAAGACTATTCCATAAGATATTATGGAAACACCAACATTGGCAGTGTTTCTCTCGCACATAAAAACTCCCTGGGTTATACCAGGTTATAGTCATATAGGTTAACTGCTAGGTTATAAAGTAGCAACAGCTTTAAGGCTCAACACTAATTTAAGTTTTGTCTTTAAAAAAGAATAAATAAACAATTTTCCAGAGCAGATAACTCAAAATATTTACCCACAAGAACATATGGTACTAAACAGATGTGACTGTTTTCCAAAGAGATGCTGTCATTAATTAGCTGATATTTGTCAAGTGCACATTTTTAGGCAGCAAGAAAAAAACCATACAGACAAAACCTTTCTCTAAGGCAAGGTCAGGGTCCTCCCCCATCCTGAGGTGACATCACTTCAGGTTACACAAACTGCTGTCCAGGCTGGAGCAGATCCAGGCAGCTGCTGAGGCACAGCACTGGACACTGCTGCAAACCTTAGAGCCAGGGGGGAATTGTTAAACCCATCCTCAGATCTCGAGATAGAAGGAAACACTTTCTCAGGGTGCAGCAATCACTGGAGTTTTACAGCTGTCTTCTAAAATAGCTGGTGCCTCTAAAACAGCTTCCAAGGAGCAATCCCTAGCAGGAAACTCCCTCCTCCTCAGCTGTCCTGGAAGAGGATCTGTTACAAGGATAGAATCAGGCAGTTCATCACGGAGCATTCCCATCCCAAAGGGCACCAGCACAGCACCACCATGAGTTACTCTGACTATCAGGCTCGTAGGAAGACTGGCTGCAATTCCCTGACACTTGCTGCTGAGGAATTGCACTCTTGCACAGCAAGAGACAATTTAGCACTGCTATTTCTCTAAAGGGCACCCCTCAGTCTTTTTGCTCCAGACTAAAACAGGCACCACCAGAAAACTGAGCAGATCTAGTAAAAAAAAACAAACCCTTATCTGTTGTCATAGGCTATGCCACATGATGTACTGCTCAATGCTGCTTTCAGCTCTCCAGTGAGGGTGTCAGGCTCATTTCAGTAAATCATGCCAAGGTGAACAATGCAGCACCTGGTCTCTGTGTCCCAAGGCCTGGATCACCTGGCTGGTGCCAGACCATACATCAAGTGCAGGAATGCACCTTCAGTGTGCAGAGATACGACCTGTCCCTTATGCACTTCATCAGGGCTCAGCTCTAGGAGCTGCAAATGGCAGTACTGACACACCTGCTTGCTTCAGGAAGAGAAATTCCACAGGGATTTATTGGAGTAGGAAAACTAAGAACAGTTTTAAAATAAATAACGACACAAGTTTTCATAACAGCACCTTTATGGAACACAAGGTTAGCTTTAAACAAGTGCCAGGTTACATGAACTTTCAGTCCTCTATAGAAAGCAATCTGGGGTTTAGTCCATCCTCATGAAACTTGCAACATTTATAGGCACAATACTTGGGCTATATCCACAGTAAAAAAAAGAGGGTTTCCATTACAGTGCTGGGAGTGGTTAACAAGAAGGTTACCTTATGTTCTTTTCTGGAAAGTAGTAATTCTCCTCTACTATGTCCCATCATTACTTTGATTTCAGAACACAAGCAGTGCAATTCTAGTTAAGATAAAAATTAGGGTAACATCAGCTAAAGACCAAATCATCTTCATAGTTACAGACAATTTTGAATATATATTTTGCATGTGAAATTATATTAATTTTTATCAATAACAATTCCATCTCTGTACACAACAAACGGAATTCCTTGCCAGTGGAGGACTGCACTGTGCATGGCTAACGAGCCTTGAAGAGAAAGTCTGGACCTCAGGCATATCCAGCTACGTGGATCAACACCAATCCCTCCAGATCCAGCAGCTTTGGTTTAATGGACGGAAACTTTGGCCTATTGTTCAAAGGTACTGGCCACCAACGAACGAGCAGGACTGGGCTTCTCAAAAATAAAGCCAAGTGTGGTATGTGCATAAAGTCAGTGCCCTGACCATTAAAAGCAGCTCTACAAGCAACTTTACCTTAAAAAGGGGCAGTGCCTAAGTTACAAAGGATTCTGTTTAGGATGACCGAAGAAACGGCTCTGCTTCAGGAATTCAAAAGATGGATCAGATTTAGTAGTAGATTTATTAATTTGCTGTGATTTACAACAGGGTGACAACGTCTGAAACAAGGAGACACCAAAACAGGTTTAGCCAGGAGGTTTATGGCTTCAGAGTCAAATTCCTTGACCAGTGTCAAGTCATTGGGGCAACTGAAGATTAGAGGACAAAAGGTAAGCGGAGGCCGGGTGCTGCACTGGTGTTTTGGAGAAAGTATTCCAAAGTGTCTTCTCTCACAGCATTTTCCTTTTCTCAAACTCCTGCAAAGAGCACACAGATGTTACCAGCAGGGAAAACAGAAAATGCTTCTACTGTTCTTCTATTTCAAATTAATTTGTATGTATCTTAGGAAATCTTATGTTAAGAATAAAAAATTTGTATTAAAAATTAAAATACAGAAATCATAAAGGCTGCAAGTTAGGGGGAAAGGAAACTGAGCATTCTCACACCTCACATTAACAAGCCAGCTCTGGAAAGCCAGACTGTAGTCACTGCCAGACTGCAATGCTGTCAAGGAACCATTTGCTCCCAGGCAGAGCATACTGGGCTTGAAAAACACCAATTCTGCATCAGAACTGCAGTAGAATCCTTACAGTAAAGGACTCAAGCCAGGGAAGTAACAAAATCAAGATTTTCATCTCAGTAAAGAAAAAGCTAGAGAAGAAGAGAAGAATCCCACAGCGTCCTGTGGAGATGCTGTACTAGACAGTCACCACAGGAAACAAAAAATACCTAACAGAGCTGAATTATGCATCTCCTCTAGCTGTGAAGCAATCCCTTTTTTTGGATATGAATTAAGTAAAATGCAAATAATCCCATTTCACACCTCAGTTTTTCAGCTGCATATATTCAATCGTAACTCTGAATTATATCACAGTTATACCCTCCTCAAATACCCTACTTAGAAATAATATTCTCGTATTTTACATTAATTCAGGCTCTTTGCATGCAGAAAACAATTTCAACAAGTAGCTACGCTTGAAAGCGGAATGTAATCCCTTCTCTATTTTGCTACGTTTACTTTTCTATAAAACAATATGTGCACACAGTTTTATTTAATATCATTTATGTGGTAATTTCAGCCTGTCCAGCCAACAGAGTTCTTATGTTTAAGCAAGCTCAGAGCAAGAGAGTATCTGAGTAAGAGAAGTTCTCCCACAATATTCCCTCAGAAGTGGCTTCTTGCTCTGGATGAGCCGATGCCTGAGGAACCAACCTTGTAGATGGTGCTGCCCAGCTGAGCAGGGGACATGCTGACCACAACCCCTGCACTCTGGAGGGCTGCAATCTTCTCCTTGGCTCCCCCCTTTCCCCCAGCAATGATGGCTCCAGCGTGGCCCATCCGCCGGCCCGGAGGAGCCGTCAGGCCGGCTATGAAGGACACCACTGGCTTGGCATTGGGGCCCTGCAAGACAGAAATGTGTTACAAGGAGCAGGGTGAGAGGAAAAGCAGCCCCAGGTGGCAAATTGTTCATTTTGTATTTTTAATTTAAATATCAGCTCGCCAGGCAAAGTTATTAAACAGCTCAGCACAAAGGAGTGTGGAGTACTTCCTCTGCCGATAATCATCAAAAACCAGAAGCAAACAGAAACTCTAAATCTCTCTACACACCCATGCATACCACAAAAAAATCACTACAAATACTGTCACAGGCATAAAATGCTAAAGTTGACACTGCTCTCCAGCTCACAGAACTAGAGAATATAGTTGGAAAGACCTCTAAAATCTTCAAGTCCAACCATTAGATTTAATCTGGACAACACACTTAATCTCAACTCTTTTTCTTTAAAAAAAAAAAAAAAACATGACTGTTTAAGGTTTTTGTAAATAAAGATGAGGGACTGAACTGAGTTTTCCTTGATGTGGCAAAAGAAGCTATGAAAATGTCCAGGAAACTAACTATGAAAGTGTCTGGAAGCAAGGTGTTTCAAGACTTACAGCGTTATTTTCCTTCAAAAATGCTGCTGCATCTTCTTCAGCATTTCCTCCAATCTCCCCAATCAATATGATCCCCTCAGTATGAGGATCCTTCAGGAAGACATCAAGGCAGTCAATAAAATTAGTTCCATTGAAGGGATCACCTCCAATACCTAAAAAAAAATTAGAACCACAAAAAAAAAAAAAAAAAGTAATTCAAGATAAAGATATTGCACTTACAATAGAAGTTTAAAAGTAAATTTCAGCATGAGGAGAATTCCCAAAGGCTTGTAAGACAGGCAGTCTGAAAGCTCTAGCCAAGTCAGTGTGTCAAATTCCTGCTCCAAATACCTCCCCCACAATTTACAGAAAGCTTTGATATCTGAATGTTCACCTTTCAAACCATTAACAAAATGTTATGAACACAGAAGACCCCAGCTCTGCAATTTTGGTGTAAGGAAACTGACTTTACTTAACTCACCCAACTAAATGCCTAAGAATGCCCTAATCCTTTATAATACTAAAGTTTTTGGGACAGTCTGTTTCCAAATTGATATCATATTTGCTGGCAGTTCTCTGTTCAAAGCTGGTTTTAAGGCTTTTATAAACCTGAAGTGGAAATGATAACAGAGAAGGGCTGTACTCCTAGTTCTCAACACAACTGCCATTCAGCAAATTCTACACTTGCAAAAAGGAATTATTTTGGATTTATGCTTGTGAAGAAAAAGCAGATTAGTCTAGTCTAACAGGCTGATTCTGAGGGAACCTACCAACACAAAAAGACTGGCCCAATCCAACTTGTGTTGTCTGATGAACAGCTTCGTATGTCAGGGTTCCAGATCTTGACACAATACCTTGAAAGAAAAGAAGATAAACTTACCACTAATACAGCACATAACTAGAGGCAGCAGTTCCTACAGTACTGAAAATCACCTCAATAAACAACATGACATTCCAGGTTTTCCATGTGTCATTGCCAAAACACTCTGTAAGATTCTTTCTGTACCATTTCTTGGGTTTCACCTTTTGACACTTAACTGTCAATGGACTAAAGCTGCCCAGAAAGTCAATAATATTTTTGCCATGCTAAAGCCTTACCAGGAAAGGAAACTGAAAAGCAAATAAAAGAACATATTTCTTATCTTGTATGTGAGTAGCTGATGGACTGGACTTGAAACAGAGTTGCAGCTCAACAGTTAACAAAATGATTCTGTATTAATCACATCCCCAGCACAGCCACACACACAAGAGATCTTCCAGAACAGAAAAATGCTGCACAAATGCAAGTTATCACTATTAAGGTATTTGTTGCTGCTCTACAGAACACATCTGGCATTTACATTATGATATCACAAGAGACCACAACCCCAGTTTTAAATTCAGGATGGAAAGTAGCACAGAGCTTAGAGCAGGGGCAAAATATTTGCATGGCTTTTTGTTCACTTTTTCAAATCAAGACTTCTGTTAACACTACAAAAGGAGAGGTTTTCAGGAAAAACAGACACCATCTTCCATCTACTTCAAGCCATATAACAAGGAATATAACACATACACTGCATGAACAGAGGAGAAAATACACCACCAGACTAAGAACCTTAGTTTTATCAACTATATTATTATTTATCAACTATATTATTTATTTATACTGTTGGCCAGCTCAGATATGTTATAGCACAGGAGTTTTTTCTTGCTATGTTTGAAAAGGCCTCCCTGTTTACCACTAAGATCAGATTGCCTCAGAGAAGCTACAGATGAAAGTCCAAAGACTGTGGCTATTTTTATACCTTGCATCACAGTATATTCAGATGATTATGGGATGCCACACAGTAATAGAAAGCTGGAGAGCACATCACCAAAGGTCACACATTAGATGAAATTGGGAGGGTGGCAAATCTACATTGTTATTCCTTGATTCTTGGATCACCAGTGAAAACATCTCCAGCAATGGCAGAGCTACTGGAGTCAAGATTTTAAATATTCTTTTGCAATTGACATGCCTTGCATCTAGATTCTAATAATTTGTGACTGCAACACATTTCTTGTATGTATTTCAAAAATCTGAACAAAACTTTGATTCAAAAGGTAGCTCAGGGCAACATTGGTTGATGTTACCTTTTACAGTCACAGAGCAATGTCACACTAGTCTTTATAAAGGTCGTAATTGCAGCCATTCAATTTTTCAATTCCAGGTTTATGGGTACTTGTGAAAGCTGGAGGTGGAACACATGAGTGTTAATACATCTTCCAGCATTCCCTAGGTGCAGTCTGTTCTCAAATCATAAGAGCTTACACAGCAGAGATAGCTCCTCATGCTAGGAAAACTGCACTGAGTCCCTGCAGTTCAACAGCATTGAAGAGGCTTTCCCACAATAAACACACTTCCCATGAAAAAAAAATGGTAATGTTGTAAAGGGTACTACTGTGCTCAAGTGGAACTGGTTACCTTGCTGACAGGCAACAGCAACATGTGCTGTTTACAACAGTATTTCTGAAGCTCTACCTAGTACAAATGTACACTTCAGAAGATGTAGAGAAAATTCTTCTGAACTGCATTATTTGAAAAAAAAAAAATCAAGTTGTTATTTCTATAGTTTACAACAAGGAGCTGACAGAAGCCAGGACAAGAGACTTGCATGTAACTGGGTGTGTAACTCATTACACACAGGGGGTGTGACCAACATTGATTATGAACAACTGCCCTCCTGCCCTTTACCACACTGCCTGGAAACTGGGTGTATTTGCCACTTGCACGTGTGATGGTTGGAAGGAATGGTGTTGGGAAAGCTCAGTGCTCTCAAATCAACAAGTTTCCTCAAAGCTCTCCTTCAAGGATACCAAGCAACCCCATTACCTACAGGAATCCCCAATTGCTTTGCCCCCACCATGAGCACCCAGTGTCTGCTATGGAAGAACCACACTGCCTGGAAAACTGGGTATATTTGTCACTCGCACGTGTGATGGTTTTATTGTTGTGCTATAAACTTTTCTGTAGTTTTTTTTTTTTTTTCTATTTGCTGTTGTATTGAGATCACTAGAAGAGTAGGATCCCAGTCCTGAGCAGCCAAGCTGCTGGAAGGAATGGTGCTGGAGAGCTCAGTGCTCTCAAATCAACAAGTTTCCTGAAGGCTCTCCTTCAAGGATACCAAGAAACCCCATTAGCTACAGGAATCCCCCACTGCTTTGCCCCCACCATTAACACCCAGTGTCTACTGCAAAAGAATTCCTGATTTGGGCCTTCAAGGTTGATAATGCTAAAATCCACATCCAAACAGAGAACAGGCAAGCTTGTCCCACAGTGCTATCAACTCTCTCCAGGACAGGATGTGCCTTGCCTCACGAGGAAGAACACTACAGCACCAAACTTGTGTTTTAGACGACGCATAAATATTCAAAAACTCACCAATTCTTCCTTTCTTGTGAATGTGACCAGGCATGATACCAATTTTACATTCTCCAGGCTAAGGAAAGAGTGGGAGAAGTCAGATGGAACATTCAAACCAGCGCTAGGAAGAGTCCAGCCCTGGAGCAAAGGCAGAGGTGACTCACGTTGATGACGCCGGGGCAGTTGGGGCCCACCAGGCGGGTCTTGCTCTGGCGCAGCAGGCGGTGTTTGACGCGCACCATGTCCTGCTGGGGGATGCCCTCGGTGATGCACACCACCAGGGGCATCTCTGCATCGATGGCCTCGCTGATGGCAGCGGCAGCAAATGGGGGAGGGACGTAGATGACAGTGGCTGAAGCACCCGTTTGTTCCTTGGCCTGCAGCGGACGCAAAAAATAACGCATCGTGCGTTTAGCGGCGCTGGAGAGAATGCTGGACAGCAAGGCATTTAAAATACATCCATTCTCAGGCATGAATTAAGGATATGTATTCATCTACTGTAATCTAAGCGAGTGGTGAATTCCCTGAAGATGGGACGCAAGGGAACTGAGAACTGACCATTGTCTGGAAAGGATCCGCCCCACGATCACCATCATAAATAGTCTTACATAACAGTTTGCTAAAAATTCATCATGCACAGCAGAATCAATCAGAAACTAGCTGCACTCATAAAGCAAGTGCACCCAGACTCTGTGAACGCCACACTGGAAGCCAAACTTTTGCCTGACCACCCTGAATGCTCCCTCTTTTACAAGGCTTCTATTTCACTCTTTGCCCAGTGACATCCACGGCTCAAATATTTGTCTCTCCAGTGAGAGCAATGAAATAAGGAGCCCTTCAGCTTTAAACTCTGTGCCCTCCAGTCCCTGCTGCAAATTACCTCCTTCACAGAATTAAACACAGGCAGACCTAGATGAGTTTTTCCCCCTTTCCCTGGAGAAATTCCTCCAACTAGATTGGTGCCATACTCCAATGCCTGCTGGCTGTGAAAGGTGCCCTATGAGAGAGAAAATAAGTCAAATTAGAAGGCATGTAATAGCAAATAAAGTTAAACAAAAAGTCTGATGTTATCTATAACTGTGAAGGCAATTTATGTCACTGAAATCTGCAATAAGTAGGGAAGTTTTCATGGCACATATATATGTATAGTCAGATATTTTGGAGAGTGCATCCACATGTTTTAAATGCATTTAGAATATGCTAATATGCTCCTTTTTTATTTTTCCAATGAAAGCACTGTAGTTTCATGCTAGAGGGTATTCTGTTGTGTGCTGCTACCACACCTGCAGACACAGAGCCACAGTTTCTTTTCCACTTCAAGTCTGGCTGATGACAAACACTACAGTGAAATAGAAGAAATTAGCATGCTCATCCATGACTAGCTGATAGTTTTACAAAAGTAGCCTTCTCTGCCTGCAAATGTGTAGAAGAGTGAATCTGAGAAAATTATTAAATATTCTGAAATAAAACCAGAAATTTAATTCATAGGCATTGATATTGAAATGCATTTGTGAAAGAAGCACTTCGAAAATGGACGGGGTTTTGCAGTTCTTTTTGCAAATAGCCTTTTACAAAGAAACCCTTTCAGCTGTATACAATACAAAAACAAAAATGAGAAGCACTACAATAGAGATGACTCAAAACCAACTTTCAATCTTGTTCACAAGCCACTTTGGCCATTTGGGCTAAAGAATATCAACTACAGTGCTGAAGGGACTTTCCTGACGGTATCAACACAGACAAAGGCAGTATATAATCCAATTCATATATAATTACGTTTTCTGAGCAATTAACTTTCTGACTGAAAGGCTGATAAAAGAAATTCTTTATAAACATACCTGTTTGCCTGTAAAACCCTGACAGATAACCTTTGTGTTTTTGTTAACATACAGGTTTTTCCTGGATGCTGTGTAGGAGCAGTGTCGGACTCCATTCTGTTGGACTGGAGAGAAAAGAAAAGAGAGCACAAACCATTAATCCACTCCTTTGGTAGACTCTGAGTCAAAAAATGTCCTACCAAGTAAGTGCATCTCAACCAATCCCTGTATAAAAAAATCTGAGCAGCTCATGTTTTCAAAAGCAGCTCTGAAGCCTCATTCAGTGCTTGTCATTCTAAGCCATTAAAAACCTGTAGCTCACCCTATTATGCCAATTACTCATATTACCAGAAATTAAGAGAGGTTTTTCATCAGGATTCCTCCTGACAGACAGAAACAACTTCTTAAGCACTGCTTTCATTTGCAAACGAACACATTTTTATCTTCTCAGATATTCTGCAAAGTGACGAAGCAGAACTAAAATCCCAATATCCAGAGGCTGTTACAACACTGGTACTATGTGACACCTCCTGCGAACAGAGCACAGTCCAGACCAGAAAATGGGAGACACTGAGGAGCTCAGGGATCCCTCAGCCCAGGAAAAACCTGATGCCAAGTTAAGACAGACAGCAAGAGATCTTTTTCCAACAGATTCCTAGCTATGGCATCCCTGCTGGACACGCATTTGGGCTCAGGAGGAAACACAGCTCTCCAGATACTCCACTAGAGTGATTTTCAATTTAGTTCTCACAACTCTGGTGCTGAGAGAAGAAAACAACACATTTGTAGAAAAAGAGCACAGTGCATGCTGGCAACAAAAAGCCAAGGGAAATGACTGCATCTGTGCTGAAGGGAAAGGAATGATGACAGTAAATGAGAATGTTACCACAGAAGAAAGCTTGAGATGAGAAGGGAGAGGGCTTCTGGTATAAATAGGATGCACACCTACGTTTATTGCCATATGCTTTTTCAAACACCGGAGTTTTGAGGGGATCGGAACCAATTTACTCCCTGCAAGTGTCTGACATAAAAACCTTCATTTATACACAGAGTGAACCTGGGAAAGCACAATCCTAATACAGGATCTCCAATATATACACCAATATGTTACTAATTACTCCTTTAGCTCCTTTAAAACTTTAGCAACTTAAGGAAGTAAATAGTGAAACTGAAATTAAAGTAACAGATCTGAATCATGGTCCCCAGACCGTTCCATATCCATACTCAGGCCCATCTGAACAAGGGAATATCTTCTTCTCTTTTTGGAAAGTAAGGAGAAAGAAGTAAAAAAGTATCTTTATGATAATGCACGGAATTTGTTAAAATGCATTACTAAATTATTATAATAACAGAATTTCTATGGGTTAGTAAATATGCAGCAACTTTTTAAGATCCATGTACGCACACATTTCCACCACAGAGCTACAAGGTTCTCTCTTGCCAGCTGAAGTTTAATGCTACACTGCTTTTATGCTTCAGTTGTACTGAAAGGAGTGAACAGAAAAACCAAACCATGCCAGAAGCAGCCTACACACATCAGTGCTACTGCTAACCTAAAGTCCTTCCTCTGTTCTTAGAAAGTGCTGGCAAACCCAGGGTTTAACTCCAGCCACCTTCTGCTGTTCTCTAACCAGCTGCAGCAAACCCTCAACTTCACAAAGTAAAACTCCACACAGAAAGGTACAGACTAGGATGCAGTAAACTTGGAAGGAAAGTGGCAAAGGTGCACTTCAGCTTAGTGACCTGCAGGGTTTTAACCTAAATCACAACGAATTCTGTTGCAGAACTTGTTATGCCAGGAAATACAAAGCAGTAATGGACAAAATCCATGAGAAATCCCTAGGAAAAGCCATAAAAAAAGCCAGCTGTGTCCTGGCCTGCATCCAAAGCAGGCTGGGCAGGTCAAGGGAGGGGATTCTGCCCCTCTGCCCCACTCAGGTGAGACCCCACCTGCAGAGCTGTGTCCAGCTCTGGGGCCCAGCACAGGAAGGACCTGGAGCTGCTGGAGTGAGCCCAGAGGAGGGCAGGAAGTTGATGAGAGGGATGGAGCTATGAGGATGCTATGAGGAAAGGCTGAGAGAATTGGGATTGTTCAGGCTAGAAAAGAGAAGTCTTTGGGGTGACTCAGTTCCCTTCAGTATCTAAAGGGAACTTACAGAAAAGATGGAGCAAGACTATTGACAAGGGCATGTAATGACAGGACAAGAGGAACAGCTTCAAAATGAAAGAAAGCACATCTAAATTTGATATTAGGGAAAAAAACCCTGCACTGTGAGGGTGGTGAGGCCCTGGCACAGGTTGCCCAGAGAAGCTGGGGATGCCCCACCCCTGGAAGTGCTCCACACCAGGCTGGATGGGGCTCGGAGCAACCTGGTCTAGTGGAAGGTGTCCCTGCCCATGGCAGGGGGGTGGAACAAGATGATCTTTAAGGTCACTTTCTGACCCAAACCATTCTATGATTTTATGAAAATCTGTTTAAGGCTGAGATTAAATGAACAGGGCTGCCAGGCTGGCTGTGGGAGGGGAGAGAGAAGCCACTGCTACAGGAGACAGCACAGTATGATCTTTGTCCTCAGCTGAGGACTTGGCTTTCCTAGGCAGGGCTGCAAGGCCCTGCACCTGCATCAACCCAAAGGCACATCTGGTGAAGAGCAGCCTGCTCCAGCAAAGGAGAGGCAGAACAAAAACAGGAACAGCTGGAGTGCTGGTCAGGAGAGCAGGGAATTGATCTACCTGAGCCCTGCCACTGGCAGTCCCTCACTGTCAGGACACGTGCCTGGGTGACACCCAGCCCTGAGGGCAGCAGAGGATGATCCCCCTGGGGAAGGAGCTGTCACAGTCCTTACCACCAGTGAGGCCTTGGGGAGAACACTCCAGGAGAATGGGAACGACTCTGAAAATGGGGCTGCAAGGGAACAGAACAAACAAGCAACAGAAACTGATTCAGATCCAAGCTTTACAGAGCCTGTGCCCAACCACTCACAAATCCACATGCAAAGTAAGCGAGGGATGCTCGCTAGCCACGTATCTGTCACTGAGCAATTTCAGTACTTCAGAAAATAATAAAAATAAAAATCACAGAATGGGTCAGGTTGGAATGGATTACCGTGGGTCAGCTGCTCCCTGCTCAAGCAGGGTCCTCCAATAGCTCACTGCACTGGATTGTGTCCAGATGGTTCCTGAATATCTCCTGTGAGGGATACTCCACAGCCTCTTTGTTGTTGACAAACTGACAAATAGTCAGATTTCTCTACACCTTACAGCAATTCTACACTCCCAGTTCAACTGTTCATCCCAGAACTATTTTCAGATATTTATAACATTGCACAAAAATGTTTTTGAAAGCTTAAATTTGTCAATTCTCCATTTTCGGAAGACTGTGTAAATACATTTTTAAAGGATAAAAAGCTTTTGAGCATTTTCTAAACTACCAAAAAGAAAATTAGGGACTGATATCTAAATGGCAGCTTAGAACATAAGCTTTGTATGATTTTACCCTTGAAAACCATGTTTCTTACATTATTGTATGGCCTTCCTTCAGAGAAAATACATCTGGTTCAAAAATCCTGGCGACAGATTTGAGCCACATGCTGTCCCCAGAGACAGGCAGCTTACTATGGGCAAATGTCTCAAGGGCAATATATTTTTGGAGTGATTTATGGAAAAAATACCTAAAAAGCACCTTGCAGTCTCTGGGCTGGATGAGTCTGAGTTTCAGGGGTTTTTTTACATGGCTTGATACAGTTGTGTACTTGTGTTCCTGGCCCTGCCTGCAGCAGCAACGTTTGCCCCAGTTATCAGCAGAGTGGGAGCAGCAGGGCCATGGGTCAGGATGAATTTCTGCTCCACGTGGCACAAATAGCAAGTCCTGGGTGCAAGCAGCTGGCAATTTTAATAGTTAAGACAGATACAAGATGAGAAGGAAACAGGTGGAAAGTGGAAATGGCATGCCCAAGCTCACAGCAGGTATGAGTCAGAAATAGAAACCAAGTCTCAACTTCCACCCAGAATCTGCTTCACAACTTCCAAATCCATCCAGACAATTGATTTTACTACAAAGAAAAAAAAAAATCTGGGTGCTTAGGTGTAAATGCCTGTTGCTTCATGAAGACTGGAGAAAAAAAAAATTCAAAAAAAAATGCTCTTCAGCTGTGAACCAGCAAGGCTAAACCCACTGGTGATGCTATTTTAATGCTCACATCTAAATCACAGGCCAAGTTGCAAAGGTGAAGGCTCCAGATGAATAAAGCATAAAGCATAAAGACAAGTCTTCTCAAATCCAACTCTTCCCAAATGCACAGGGGAAATGTTATATTTTGTCAAGTCAGAGTTCTGAGGTAACATTACCCTATCCAAAAAAAGGCCTGTGACAGATCTTTAGCAAAGTGCATTAAAAATAAAATAAGAGACTGGACAATCTTTCTCAGGCACAATGTTCATTTCTACCTCACCCCTGTTCAGTTTGTGGTTTAAAAATAAAGTTATACAAATAACAAGATGCATTTGTTTTGGCTTTTCAGTACTTTAACTTCTACATAGCTAAGAAGTGAGATGTACTGTGGCAAGAGCCTACTTTGGTCCACTGTACTACAAGAACTGTTCAACCCCTGCTGTCTCAGGAGAGAGCTGAAAAGCAGTATCTAAATTTAGCAATGGGGTATAAGCCTGTGTATGGAACACCAGCTGTTTTACAGTCAAGAAACCTTATTAGAAACTAAGGGACAGAGTTACTCCAACACCACACACTGCTGCTGGTTACTCTGGCATTTCCAGGCAACAAGGCCCCAGCCAAGGGCAGAACTCACTGCAGCACAAATAACTGGAAAATCCACCTCATTTACCTCTTAGGAATAAAACTCTCAATCCCTAGGCTCAAGCAAGACTTAAAGCTCACTTGTGTATTACAATCAACAAGCCTTTCTAGAAAAATATCCTATTATTTATCATGGAGTCCAAACAAGAATTTACATGTTAAGAAGGAAACTGATCCATTTACAAGGTATGTTAAAGCACACAGGGAATTTAAATAACATTTACACTGAGCTTTCAGGCCCTCCTTGAGCAGCAACACCTCTCAGACACAGATCTCATTTAAAACAATGCAACTCAAGCTGCATTTCATGGAATCATAGAATGGTTTGGGTTGGAAGGCTCCTTTAGAGGTCATCTAGTCCAAGCCCTTCCCTAACTGGGTTGTGCAAACCAGGTGACAGCACAGATACTAAAGGCTGAATCTCTTCTTCATCTAAACTATACAAAGCTCAAAACTTACTATGTTCGGGGCTTCTTGTGAGATTCCCTATGGACACAAACCCAATCAAAGTGTCTCCTTCTTACCCATATTTACCCCAAACCAAATAAATAAGGAAATTTGGAAGCTGAGGTAGCATCTGAGGCTGCTCATAAAACAAGCCCAGTATAAAAGCACACTGAAACAGCAGATTCCTCTCCACAATGACTTCAGCTGACATCTACACTGCCAGAAGACTGAAATTCTTCCTCTATTGCTCCTTGAAATAGCCACAGAACTTGGAGATGAAGGAAGAAATCCTCTTTCTTTTCTATTACCTATTTAAGGAAAGAAGAGTGAGTGAAATTCTTCCCCTAGTGTTCCTTGAAATAGCCACAGAACTTGGAGATGAAGGAAGAAATCCTCTTTCTTTTCTATTACCTATTTAAGGAAAGAAGAGTGAGTGAAATTCTTCCCCTAGTGTTCCTTGAAATAGCCACAGAACTTTGAGATGATGGAAGATACTCCTTTTCTTTTCTATAACCTATGTAAGGAAAGAAGAAAGCCTTAGAAATCACAGGAGCTCGGAGGTAAGTGGGGAAAATGGAGGCCAGTGCAGGGGAAGCCCAGGGAAGGACTGAGGTATGAGGAGTGCTACTCAAAATGCTGTGTCTTTTTCCCCACACATACACCCCAACCCCCCTCTTTATCTGCCATCAGTTATGGGCCTTCAGCTTGCTCCTCAGAATTCCTTTCAGTATTTTCTACATGTTTAATTTACATTTTTACGACCACCTCCTTTCTTCTTCCTCTGCCAACAAATGCAAGGCCTGAGGAAGACACAACAGGAACAGCTCAGGGGAGCTCCTGCCAGTGCAGAGGAGCATGAACCCATCCCCAGAACTCACCCCTGAAGTTCAGTTACACTAGCAGAAGATGCTCCTTGATGATAAAGGAGTCTTCATGCTATTGAGGGATAGTCCAAAATATCTCACTCCTTTGTTTAAGAGGATTATGCACTCTGAGGATTCCTGTTTATCAATCCCCAGGTTCTCTTCTCTCACCCTTCCCTTGCCAAATTCCTGTTAATTACAGAAACCCAGATCTGTGACCATGAAATAGGAATTGAGGAATTAAGTAAATTAATCAAACTATGAAGGGCAGATGCAATGCCTACACTACACCCATCACATTAAAACAAATCTAGGACTAGCGGGAAATGACATTCAGAAAAATTTCAGTTCTTAAAACACATCTCTCTTTTCTAATCAAAGTCTCTCCTCACTACAAATCCACTACTTCTTGTAAGCCAACAAGCTGCTTGCCCCCAGGTATCCTCCACCAAGAATGTGAGCAGGTGAAGGTTTGTGAGCTTTCCTCCCTCCACACTGTTGATATAAAAACAATTAAGGAATTCTTCAGTTTGGATTGTTATTTCTGCAGCAATCCTTTGCCAGGGTTACTCACACAATTAGTGTAATCTTTTAATCTAAGAGCTCTCCAAAGCCTTCTAACACATCCAGGACGTGGCAGCTCTAATCCTGACTCTCCAGTCGGTTCAGATGCCTACAAAAAACTCTTCAAGGGTATGGACAAGCACAGGTCTCTCCTGATTCTGTCCATACAGCAGCAGTGCTCTGAGCTGACCTGTGAGCAGCACTCACCACTCACTGACAGATTTCACACTCCATTTCCACAACTTCCTGACCTCAACCTTAGGGACACCCACCCTGCATGCTTCCTTCAGCAGTGCACCAACAAAAACAAGGTTTGCATCTCTTTTGCAACAGAACACACTGGACATTCATGACTTCAAATCACTAAGAGAAGCAGATGTTATTTGTTAGTGAAAATGTATGCACAAAGTCCAAATTTAAGGTTTCAGCAGCCTTTAAAGGGTAAAGGGTATCAAACCAAAGATTACCAATGAAGAACCATTTCATCTTGCAGGAGTTTCTGTAAAAGACTTGATGAACAGCTGCAAAAAGACACTTCTTGAGCCACTTAGATTTCTTCTTCCTTTCTACCCCTTTAACATAATTTTAATAACTATTCTCTGAATCTCTTGCTGCTATTTGTAAAGGGAACAATGTGGGGTTTTAAAACATATAAAACTGCACCCAAGAGTAGCTTTGCTGGGAGTATAAATTAAACTAAATTGGAAGGTGCTACATTCCCATCTGTTCCCCTCCATCAGAACCAATTCTTATTGGGCCTAGGGGAGCTTTTTAATTCAAAAAGCTGAAGTGGCAGAAGTTAAAAGCACAAATAGTTTTCTGATCCTGCTTGTGGAGACCAAGAGGCAGGAATGGGTACCCACCTGGGCAGTAGGTGTGCCACAGGAACTACTCAGACCAGCTGGTGGTGGTGAGATCACATTACCTGACCAGCAAGCCACCATCCCACCCGGACAAAAACACTTTGTGCACAGTCAAATGAGGTAGGTTTAAGTTTGTTCATTCATTTTCAGCTTAAAGAACCACATTAATGCACAAATTCCTCTGTTAAGATTCCTAGTAACTGCTCTTGTGCCCGGGGATAACCACAGTGATTTCACATAATGGTTTAAGTTGGAAGGGACCTTAAAGACCATCTCATTCCAACCCCTTGCCATAGGCAGGGACACTTTCCACTAGACCAGGCTGCTCCAAGCCCCATCAACCGGGCCTTAAATGTGTCCAGGGATGGGGCAGCCACCGCTTCTCTGGGAAACCTCTTCCAGTTTCCTCACTGCAAAGAATTTCTTCCTAATATCCCATCTAAACTTACTCTCTTTCACTTTGAAGCCACTACCCTTGTTCTATCACCACAAGTCTCCTATTCAAGAGGATGCAGCCAAAAAAAAAAAAAACACACTGGAAAGAAAAAAAAATAAAAGGAGGGAGAAAAGCACTTTTATTTTTCATTGTGATGTTCAGAACAACACAAATGTTTCCAGCTGAAGTACGAGTCTCAGACTGCTCGTGTTCTCCACAAACGGAAGCCTGTAACCTTATTCTTGCCAACAAAAAGAACTTTACCACGCTGCGCTGAAACCACAGGGTTAATTCAAGGCGCTGCAGAGGCCTCCGGCCCTCGCAGTGACCAGCCCCAGCCCTCGGGGCTCCCTCCGGCCCTTGCCCTTCGGAGCCCTCCCGGGGCTACAACGCCGAGAACCTTTCCCCACACCTGCGGCCGCCCACCCTGCACGGGCAAACTTCCCACGGCGTTCACCAACAGCTCCCTCGCAGCCGGCGCGCCCCTGCCCCGCTCCGAAGGCGCGGCGAGGGCCGGGAGCAGGGCCGGGAGCAGCGCCGGGAGCAG